>OZ022239.1:4000707-4163207 GCA_963978895.1 Erpobdella octoculata
AAAAGAATAAGAAATCTCTCCGAACAGATCAAAAATTTTTTTTTAAAGATAAAAAGAATCCAATCTGCTTCTAAACTGACCAACCCAGAATGCCGGACGTAAGAGGCATTTCAGTAGCTATAAATAGCACCGTCTAATGAATAGAACACTTAGGGATCTTCTTGAATTTCTTCTTCACAAAAGCACTCCGCATGTGTCACGTGTTGAATTTTTTTTCCACCTCGATTTGCCCGGAAGGTGTTTCGTGCGCATGCGCATTGTCGCTCGCTTGTCCAGATTGGGATTTGTAATTATTCAAACCGCGCGCGGGTAATTTGTTGATCAAATTCATTTAAAAACAGCTTTGATAAAAAAAAGAGTATAACTCTTCTACTATAATAGGTACTGATTATTTACCTGTTCATACACACGGCAGGGTAATAGAACAGCGAATAGTGGAATATAATACTATATACTTATTATACTACTAAGTCTGCGTGACGGACAAGAAGAAGAGGCGGATGAAAGGACCGCCAGGACGATAAAAGGAATCCCGCCACGTCAGATACAGAATGTTTGATTATCTCCTTACCTTTGATTCCACACGTGGAGAGAGAGGGAAAGAGAGAAAGAGAGAGAGGGAGAGGGGGCGCCAGTTGCGGATCAGGTGACTCAAAGAACTTTCATCCAATCAGACCTGATAGAATAAATACGGACTGATTTTAAGCCGGATATTCGATATGATCATTTATACTCTTTATTTGCCCTCTCTTTTTTCATTTTCTTTTGTTCTCTCTCCGTTTCTTTCATTTTCTCCTCGAAACCCCAGATTTCATTGGTCAGTGTAGTAAGTACAAAGTACAAAGTACTTATGGAAAGAAATATTCTCTTACTAAATGGACAAAATTTATTTCGAATAATCGCTAAATTAGCAGATTTGTTTAAACAATTTGTTTATTCGTGGAATGGGACAAGCAGATGTTCTGACAAAAAATTATTAATTTTTTTTATAGAAGTTGTTTTCAATTTGAAAATAATTTACTTTTCAGAAACCATCTCGAGGTTGAACCAACATCACCACGAAGCAGCCCAAGAGAAAGAGAATGCAAAGAACAAAACGTCCATATACAAGTCCATCGATATGCTGGTCGGAATGCCTACACTCGACAATGAAACAACCTCAAACAACAACAACAACAACAGTGCTTCAGTCGACAACAACCAAACATCTCAAGCAACTGGTATCAAGAACACCAGTCTACTAACACAGCAACGACCATTAAAAACTTCTATTTTCACATCGGTCGAGCTGATGGCTCAAC
The DNA here is from genome assembly GCA_963978895.1 of Erpobdella octoculata. Taxonomy (NCBI): domain Eukaryota; kingdom Metazoa; phylum Annelida; class Clitellata; order Hirudinida; family Erpobdellidae; genus Erpobdella; species Erpobdella octoculata. The sequence continues at coordinate 4,002,009 of OZ022239.1, forward strand.
CGTCTGATAAGAAAACGCAAAACTTCCCTGCTCCATCGAATCGTAATTTCTTCGATTTGATCGGCAGTCCGTCTTTGTCAAATCATTATTGCAGACTCGTTCGTCCCAGTCTCCTTGGTCCAGCCTTTCCCCTGACATCCACTCCAGATGCAAACAACAACCACGTTTTCATTCCACCACCGATGATGACGAAGAGCGACCCGCCATACATCTCCCCCACTTCACCAACTCTTCGACAACTAGTTTCCTCCCCACCGATGTACACCCAAAAGTGCTCCCCATCGTCGCCAATAAAAGAAGTCCAGATTTCTCCTGTACTCGATCAGAAAATCGAACTCATCAACTCCGGCCTGGGAATCAAAAACCCTTTCGCTTGCAAAGATATTTTAAAAGGAAAAGTAAAAAGTAATTGCTTTTCTGTTTATTAATTCATTAAAGAGTAATTAACATTTTATTTAATCTAATTTTATCTAATTTTTATTTAATTCATTTTAATCTACAGGTTCATGAAACTACGTTCAAACAAAATCTAAATTGCCCTCTATCGTACTTTTTATAAATTCAGATTTCACCGAAACGACAAGCGACAACAAATTCAAATGTCTCGTCTGCAACAAGATCTTCCCGAAGGTGCGCATTCTGAACCGGCACATGAAGTGCCACAGCGGCGTCAAGAAGTACCTCTGCACTCTCTGCGGCAAAGGCTTCAACGACACTTTCGACTTGAAACGACACACAAGAACGCACACAGGTAAAATGAATTTTTAAATTATTATTATTATTATTATTATTATTATTATTATTATTAATTAATTAATTTGTCTAGCGCCGTGTGCAGCAGAAGCCGCTTAAATGTAAATGTTTGTAAATGTAAATGTTTGATAATTTATAGAGCGCCTTTTCCGAGTTGTTCAAAGGCGCTGTTCTTTAACATGCCCCACGGAGAGAACGATTTTACCCGCTAAGTTTTCCGTTGACATGGGCTACTAGGCAGTGAGTTGGAGTCGAACCGTGAAGCTCTCACGTTCAAGGCTAACGCTCTACCAACTCAGCTAACTTAGCACCAAGGGCGCTTAACAGAACAGTTAAAAAAATTAAGTCAGTTTATTAATAGAAATGTGACCAAAAAAAATAGAAATGAATAGATAAAAATGACTAAAGAAACTAACTCGTTACCCGATGAAAACAACAACAAAACTACAACTTTTTAATTTTTATGGAGAACACGCATTTAAAAACAAAATAAATATTGTTCGACAGGAGTTCGTCCCTACAAATGCAGCAAGTGCGACAAAGCCTTCACGCAGAGATGCTCGCTGGAGTCCCACGAGAGAAAGCTGCACAACCTCGAGGTCCCCTACGCCTACAAGGAGCGTCGTCACAAGACCTACGTCTGCGAGGAGTGCGGCCACACCACCGACAGTCCCGAGCAGCACTACCGTCATCTCCTCTTCAACCACCCGAATTCTCCGGCTCTCAAACGCACTCACGACAGACGCCTGTTCAAGTTCACAAACGCCGCCGATACGCTTCCCGTTTCAGAAGATCATCCATCAGTCTCCGACGACAACAGTACTAGTTTTTGCAGCACCGAATCTGCGGTTCATTGCCAGTGATTTTTTTTATAACTTTTTGCGTGTAAAGCTTCGTTTTTGTTGTATGTATATATATATTTCTTTTAAAGTTCAAGTGCCACGAAATGATTGGTCCAATTTTGAATGAGCGTGCCTTTTAACATGTGATCGTTGAATGTGAACTTGTGAACTTTGCTCAAACTAATCCATGAAATTATCATATTTTTTAATATATTTGTACAAATCCTTTTTCTTTTTATCGACTATAAATGTCAGATGTTACTGGAACTGTAACCTCGTTGTCGTAAAGACCCCGTAATCGTAATAATATAAGCCAATGAAAAAGTGTAAAGCAGGAGTATAATCACTTCACATTTAAAGAATACAGCATTATGCAGACAATTTTGACATTATTTTTGACATTGCCATTTTGGATGAACAAAAATATAATGGTGGACTATATAAGTTTTAAATTTAAATAAAATTTTAAATATTTAAAGTAGACTGGAAGGTCATTCAGGTTTTCAAAAAATGATAGAAACAGAAATCCAGATATACGCACTACGTACTACGTACTGATACGCTTGTTAAAGTTAACTCCGATCAATCAGGTATTCACTCGTGGTCGAGTCCGCCAAGCTCTAGTAAGGACCAGTGGCGTAGCTAGGGGGGGTGCAGGGGGAGCGGCCGCCACTGGTAAGGACAGTAGATATTAACGTCTTAAGTGAGAATGAAAGATTAATTTTTTTCCGTGATAATATTTTGTGTGAATAAATAAAAATGAAGATAAATACGTGAATAAATTCGTAAGGCCAACAAATGAGTTATAGCCATCGTGATTGGGGCCAGGCGCTGTGGGGGGAGGTATTTTTGCAAAATCATTTAGCATGGATGTTATTTATTTTAGCAGAGATATCACCCACTCAATAATAAATATCTAACGTTTAAGGGCGTTTATATATAACATAACATACATAACATAACATAACTTTATTATAGTGAATAAGGAATCAAAAATGACTGTATAATATTCACTACTTTTTTAAAAACTAAAAGTTACATAACGAAAGTTTCGATTTGAATTCATTCAGAGTCTGAGCATTTGCAACATCTTCTTTTAGTTTGTTCCACTCGTTGATGATTCTTGCGCTGAAAAACGTCCGCTTCAAAGGTCCTGTCCTGTCTTTGTAAAGCTTCATCGGATGACCTCTTGTATTTCTGTTGGAAACTCTAGTAAAGAACTTGTCTGGATCAAGATTAAGACCATTATTCAATATATTATATACTAGTATTAAGTCTCCTCTTATTCTCCTTCTCTCAAGGGTCGTCAGCCTACACCTCAACAATCTCTCTTCATAGCTTAAACCATGCATTCCATTAATTATTTTCGTAGCTCTCCTCTGTACCTTTTCTAGAATATTAATGTCTTGTTTAAGTGAAGGACTCCACACCTGCACACAATATTCCAAATGCGGTCTTACTAGTGTCTTATATAGTTTTAGAATTAAGTCCTTGTCTCTGCTCACCATAGTTCTTTTAATTATGCCTAGCACCTGATTCCCTCTATTGGCTGCCTTAGCACATTGTATTGATGGTTTGGCACTATTATGCACCAGAATACCCAAGTCTCTTTCTTCCGTTGTTTCTTTCAATGTTGTGCCGTTCATCTCATACCTACATTTTTGATTTCGCTTGCCCATATGCATGACAGAGCACTTTTCTACATTAAATAACATCTGCCAGTCCTGTGACCATTTATATAATTTTTTCAAGTCATCTCTGAGCACTTCAGCATCCTCCTCAGTCTTTATTGCTCTGCACAGCTTCGTGTCATCAGCAAACTTATAAATTCTTGACTTAATCCCATCGTCTAAGTCGTTGATGTAAACTAAGAATAAGGTTGGTCCCAAAACTGATCCTTGTGGAACACCACTTGTGACACTAATCCATTTTGATTTCATCCCATTTATTGCAACTCTTTGTCTTCTATCAAGCAACCAACCTCCTATCCATTCTAATAGCTTTCCTTCTATGCCTATTGCCTCAAGTTTCTTACGCAGTCTCTGATGAGGCACTTTGTCAAAAGCTTTGGCAAAGTCTAAATAAACTACATCAACTGATGGTACTGCATCCAAAAAATCATAAGTATCTTCAAAAAATTCTAATAAATTAGTCAAACATGATTTATTGTTCATAAACCCATGCTGACTATCTTTAATTATCTTATGCTCTTCCATATGTCTCATCATATCATCCTTGATAATTCTTTCCATAACTTTGCAGATAATGCAGGTCAGGCTGACAGGTCTATAGTTACTTGCTTCACTTCTATTGCCCTTTTTAAATAGTGGAACAACAATTGCATCCCTCCAGTCCTGTGGTATTTCACCTGTTTGCATTGACTTATTCATTAACTCTGCCATTACTTCTCCAATTTCCTCTCTTACTTCAAATAGAAACTTCGGATGAAGTGCATCAATTCCTGGTGTTTTGTCTACTTTCAAACACTTCAGCATCTCAGTAACTCGGTTTTTTGTGAAGATAACTTCTCTTTTGACATCTTTTCCATCACCTTGAAACTTCTTACTTGCTACAGGAATATTTTTAATGTTTTCTTCAGTAAAGACTGACCCAAAATACTTGTTCAACAAATCCGCTGTGACTTCATCATTAGTAATTAAATTTCCATCTGCATCCTTTAAAGGACCTACTTTATCTTTCTTTTTTTGCCTACTTCTCACATATTTGAAAAAGCTTTTGCTGTCCCTTTTTATGTTTTCTGTCAGCTTTTGTTCATAGTCTACAATAGTCCTTCTAATAGTCTGTTTGGTGTCATTTCTTATCTTTCTGTATTTTTTTTCCAACTCACTTAGTTTGCTTGATCTTTCTTCTTCAGAACCCATAGTTACCAGCTCTCGATATTTTTTCCATGCTTTATTTTTGGCTCTCTGTTTTTTTATAATCAACCTAGTCATCCAGGGATTTTTTTTATTTTGGTTTCTTTGTTTTGGAATATACTTTTCAATAATTTCGTGCATGCACTGAACAAATAGCTTCCAGCTGATCTCAACATTAGTACTCTTAACTCTGTCCATAAGATTTTCTCTTGTAATGCTTTCTCTTATTAGACTGTAGTCTGCCTTAAAGTAGTTGTAGCGAATTACATCTGAACAACTTTGCCTGTCATGATTCATGACCAAATCCCATCTAATAACCTGGTGATCGCTAGTGCCAAAACATTCACCTACAGTTAAATTATTTACCAAACTTATGTCAGCAGTCAGTAATAAGTCTAAAGTATTTTTACTTCTAGTAGGCTCTCTAATTAACTGTGACATGAATTCATCCTCAATAAATTGCATAAATTGTCTATCTTTATGAGTTTCTCCTTCCAAAGAATGCCAGTTAACGTGAAAATTGAAATCACCCATTATGATTACAGATTCCTTGTTAGCCTTAGAAATTAATTCATAAAGCCCCTTATCAACTTCTTCATCAGCATTGGGAACTCTATAGCATACTCCGATTAATAACTTACTATTTTTTTGTCCTATTTCACACCATACACTTTCTTTAAACATATCATTGTATATATCTTCCCTCTGTACTGCATTCCATTTATGCTTCACATACAACAATACACCGCCTCCCCTTTGCTTATCCATACCTTCCGTCACTCTATCTTTTCTAAACATATCGTATCCTTCTAATTTCAGCTCACCATTAGTAATTTTGTCACTTGCCCAAGATTCGGTTAAGCCAATTATATCCGGATCTTCATTGTTTACATACATTTCCAATTCTGCCATTTTTACTCGGTTTACGAAACTTCTTACATTCGCATAAAAGCACTTACATAAATAGTTTTCGTGATTAGCAGATCCAAAAGCATGCCTCTTTTTTCTTATTTTATATATATCAGAATTGCTTAGAGTTGTTTCCGTAGCTTCACTACCCTCATGTCTCCAACTAACCAAAAAAATTGCCACCTCTTAGAAACTAATATTTACGTGCTTGCGGAGGTGCGTATGCCTAAGATAGGCAAATAGTGTTGGAAAAACTTTCCAAGATACCCTCGTGATCCGCTAGAAAGTATAAATTCTGACGCGAGGACATTCATCCATGTTCCCCCTCTCTGGCTACGCGCCTGATTGAGACGTTCTTGAAGCCCCACCCAGATGAGAACATTTTATATGTCGTAGATGAGTTTGTTCAAATTTACTTTTTTATCTTGAAGAACATTTTATCATAACTAAAGTTCATTCATATTTTTCAAATGATATTTATTTAATGTTTTTAGGATTAGCTTATTCCACAATTGCTTACAGGCTACAACTAATTTTTAAAACCAAACTGTATGTATAGGCTGGCCATATGGTTAATTATTAAAAATGTTTAATCTATTTTTACAAACTTTTATTTAGGTTACAATCTCTGTTTGTGTGTGTGTGGCTTTCTCTGTACATAAATCTTGCAAGTAAAATTTAACCAACTTTTTGACTAGCTAGAGAGCTGAAACTTTCAGCATAGTTTCATATTGGATGACAATACATGATTCAATTAAAAAAATCTTAATTTGAACATCTTTCGTATTTCTAAATCGGGTGTATTTGAAATTAAAGTTTGTGTTAAAAAACTCGTTTTTTCCTTTACTTGTTTTTACTCGACATTCCTGTCGTTATCTTACCTTACAGAATGAACTTTAATATTTAATAAAACATATTACTATTAACCCAATTAATTGAATTAATAGATAATTAATTAAATTCTTTATTAGTATATTGTAGAAATATCATTGGTAAACAATGCAAACAAAATTTAGATTGTCCTGCAACTCATAAGAAAATTACATATTTTCCAAAGACGTGCCGTTACATTTAGAGTTGCCATTTTACCAAATCAATGGTTGTTACATCATCGGAAGTAAGCTGCACTAGAAATTCAACCCAGAAACTGACGGTAGTGCTGTAATTTTTTAACTATTTCATTTATTTTTTTTGTTTTTATTCTTTTTGTAAAAGCACCACTGCACCACTTATATAGAATAGATAACGATCAGTATTTTTTCTATAAATAAAGTTTTAAATTATGTTAAAACAATTTGTTTTTAGTAAGTTGTTCCACAATAACTTTAATTATAATAAAAAAATCACCTAATAATCTACTACCACACTTTACTGTCTTTTCAAAACAGTTGAAAAATTAAATAACAAATGTTTTGTCTTTGGAACGTATACAGCATAGTTTATTTACAATATTTTTCTTCTGTTTTACATAATTAATCATATTTTTTTCATTTAATGCTACGAAGTTAATTTTTTTATTTACTCGTTATTTTACTGTAAGAACTTACTGTTATGACCCAAGTGTTGTCGACGCCATTTCATGAATGTTGGACTTCCGAGGTGATTAATTAATCTAAAGTATTCTAAAGTCTAATACTCTAATGCGATTGAAATTGAAAAAATTATTTGTTGAGGTGAAAATAAGCAATGTTGGACAATCTAGCGCTGCAGCGCTCATAACCAGACAGATCAGATCTGCGTGTGGTTGAGCCACTTTCTGACTTTCACAACCGCTGTTGGAGCTATAAAATTGTATTTAGCTAGCTGCAAGGGGTTAAATGTCTTGAGACAGATTTAGCTCCAACACAAAATTGTGTTAAATTAAAAATTATATGGTTAATTATTTACGCGTTATATGCACATGCTCAGGGCCTGATAAACAAGTATGCAGAACATTTCATTTTGCTAACAGGCTGCTCTAGTAATTATTTTTTGGTTCAAAACACGTGCTTCATTAAAGTTATCAACTTCCACCTCGACTCCTGGACACACCTGCATTTAGATAACCAATTAACACCGCATGTAATGTATTTCAAGCCTGTTTTTGATTGTTTTCCTTTCCCTGCCTCCAGGTGCACTATGAACGAACTAAAAGCAACTGGCTGGAGAGCTACCCTCGTTCTCACCATTACAGCAGAAAGAGACAAGAAGCAGCTGGATCCCAGTCACAATCCCCGGCCATCAGTACATCTCTATCGGACTTGATCAAGTGTGTTATGTACAAGAATTATATTATTCTATGTTGATGATTCACTAACCATTGTGTATGTGCTTTATCTATTAAATTATTGTCTATCTACAAAGACATTGGTAATATATCTTTCAGTGGTATTTAATAATTGATGATATTTCAGGAAGCCTGTTGAAGAAATGAAAAAACTTATCCCTTCTGATAGCTCCATATCAAATCAAGAATCTGAAAATCTACCTACATCTCAAATAAATGGTCACAGTTTAAGAAGCAAAAGAACTCTTAGAAGACCATCGATTTCAGAAAGCTACCAAAATGTCACCACCGACAGGAAATCCAGCAGACGATGCGAAAAGGGAGAAAATCCCAATCCGATATCGACTCAATTGGAACCTCCGCTGCAGTCCAAGTCAAAAAAACTTGTACAGTCAAATCAGAAAAAGTCAGACCTAGCGACAGAAAACACTAACACGTTTAAGAGAGAAAAGAGTCCGATAAATAATTCAGTCACATCTAATGCAGTAGAAGAACCACATCGTAGTAACATTGCTGTTGCAGGTTAGCAATTTATATAAAACTCTTACTAGATTTATAACAGACTTCTATGGAATAATTTTAAATGCTAAGTTATTGAGTAGCTGTTATGCTAATAAGTCTAATTAGTAATTAACATGTTTCAGTACCGTCATGGAGAATAAGAGTATATACTGGGAAATATATCATCGAAGGAACAGAGGTAAATAATTCATTTGAAAGAATAATAATATCACCCCACCCACTATTATTTCTTTATCAAATTGCTTTTCAGAACACTTTGAAAAAATTTTTTAGTATCTCAGAAAAAACTTGGAAATTTTATCAATATATCTTCTTTATATAAAACAAGTCTGATGTAGCAATATATATATTTATTTATCTATATAGCCCAGAAATTTGAGTGTTTATTTTTATTAGAGGGCGAATTTATTGAGTAAGACGGACCTTTCCAACAATAATTTTCAGAATTTAAAATGAAATGTATTTATACCAGGATCTTAGCGACAACGTTTTTGATGAGCGACACACAAAGCATGAAATATCTGAACGAAAAAGAAAGAAAAGAGACGAAAAATGCTTAGAAGATTTAGAGAAACTGGGGAAACTTAGTAGGCAAAATCTATCGCCTTGTGGCGGTTCCAAAAAAAAAAGTTTGGCACTACTCATTTTGGTATTAACCTATTTAGCTAAATTTAACACTAATCGCTTTTTTCAATTTCAAGTTATGCATATTGAAATACTAGAAAGCGAGCCACGATGTGCATTCGGATACGTGATCCCCGACATACCTCAAGAGTGAGCCGATATGTTTAACCATTTGTCGTAGAAAACAATTACGAATTAAGTTGTTTAACGATCGTTTCTTGTTACAGAGACTTTTCTCTACCACCGGAATTTCTCCTATGTCGGAGAAGACGGACGTCCAACAAACTGTGGCACTCGACTTCCGAAAGTTCTGTAGACTCCACTCATAAATACGGAAGGCACAAAAAAATTCAACCACCTGAGAATTCTTGAAGAACGAATGATATGTTGCATTGTTGTAAGAGAGTGCTTATGTACCTAAGTGATGTATCCGTACGTCTATCGTGTTCGATGCATTTTTGCAATTAATTCCTAATATTATTTTATTGTTATGGGTGACATTCAGTTTCTTGCAAGTGTTAATTGTTTTTGTACAGATAAGTGTTGTAAAAAAAAATATATATATATAAAAGTTAATCTCCAGCTTTTCTTTTTCTACTCAATCGATTGACTTTTTCTTGGGTTGGGAAAGTGTTCGAAGTTTCACTTGCTGGAACAGGCTTTACGTCGACGTTACTGCTGGGTTCCTGGAGAGTCGAGTGTTACGTCACATTATTATTATTATTAAATGAATTTGCTATGTTTTAAATATAAAAAAAGGTTAAGCAGACCTTTAAATTGTCCACTGCATACTTCAGTGTGTGTTGCCTTGCTCTGTCAGTAAACAATTCCTTGCTGGCTTTGAGCTCAGCAGCCTGTCCAAAAAAAGTAGATGTTAACAAAAAAGGTAGCTATGCACATCAAAGCTTGGATTTTGATACGTGATCAATTTTTTTAAAGATTACATAATTACTCGAGATAACATTTCTTACGATTTCATGCATAAGCGGATCGTCAAGGTTCGGTTCAGACATCAATATCCGGACGCAAGTAAGTAGGCTTGCTAGGGTTTGAACTGGCGAGTAAGTTCCCTGAAAATAATTTCAATTCAGTAATTTATATAGCGTCTTTTTTGGCGATATATTTCAAGACCGCTCGGCCAGGAATTGACTGAAGATGAAGGCCTTCAGCCTATGGCGGAAAGAAATGAGAGAGAATTCCAGAGTAGGAAAAAGTGCATTTTACAGAGAAAGTAAATGAGTAGTTAACAGTAGAAGATTTTAAACCTAACTTGTTGGGAGTTATAATAAGATAACTACAAATCAATATGTATGTTTTATATAATAAAACTTGAATGGTCTAATTAATTGCTTGTTCTAAAATCCTAATTATGTTTATAAAACAAACCTTTGGAGGACTTTTTAGACTATCTAGACAAATCCTTCCCGAAGAATCAATATTAGGGTGGTATACTGGAGTTACAAACGTTATGGTGGGAGGGTCCAAAGGATAGCTGTAAAATAAATCATATTATTTATTCCAATTTAATAAAATATTGAATAATTTAATCCAGACATTCAAGTAATTAAAAATAATTTTAAACTAAGTTTCAAAAATCACTTTCATTAAATACAAATGTTAAAAAAATCGGGTCAGGCAATATCAAGCAAATCACAATAAGCAAGCAAATGAATCCATACTATTTCAAAATTTGAATGTTTAAAAGATTATTCAACCAACTTTTCTGGAATAGAAATTCTAAGTTTAAAAACTCCGTCGCTGTATGGGCTGTCTCGGTCGGGGATTATTTCTGCGTTAAAATAAAAAATTATTTTGTAATTGATTGACAATTGTTTAATGATGATTTTGTCGTTATTTATAGTAATTCCCTATTCAATAACCTAAGTTCAGTTTAACTCTTGTAGTTATTAATTTATTAAATTAAAGACAATCCAATCTAAAATTTTGATTTTAAATTAAGTTGAGAGTTTCAGGTCCTGTCAGAGGCGTGGATTGGGGGGGGCTGAGGGGGGCCACGGCCCCCCCCCAAGATTTTTCTACCAAATAGAAAAACTTTGTATTAGCTCACTCACAATTGAGTATTTAGACTAGTTGATAAACGAAAAATTTTTCATACCTTTTGAATTATATCTACTTAGTTATCATATATTTCTGCTAATATCTTGAAGCCGAAAGATCTGAAACTGCATGGAATTTATTATTAAAACAGGCAATGAATTTTGAAAAATTTGCCGAAATCGAAATTGATTTTGATACGAGCACATCAGATGCAGCATCAGTTCTACCAAGACGATCAAAAAAATCTCATCATTTTTGAAAGATTATTTATCAAGCACAAGCAGCACTATGGGAAAAAGAGATGTAACAGGCCAAACACTTAGCTTTTTTGAGAAAAATGTAAAGATTATATTATAGCATTTTGGATAGATTTGTAGCTGAGTTTAATTGGCCTTTTGCATAAAATAGGTCGTTTTTAATGCTATTGAACAATTCAAGCTTTTGACCATCATAACTGTAAGCAATTTTTAGATGTGGAAAAATGCGAAACTCTTGCCAATTTATGATGAAGTAGTTTTCGATCACAAATACATAAGCTGCAAAATCGTTTCATGGAACCTGTCGTCAGTCTGAAGGAAAGTTTTTGGATCTTGCTGAGTTAAATCACAACTAGAGCAATTTCCATGTGCTTATTCAGAAGTTCTAAAATTATTAAAAATTGTGCTGACATTACCTGTTAGCATTGCAGCAAATGAACAATTTTGTTCAGTTTTAAAACATGTGAAGACTTATCTAAGTAGTATCAGTAGTAGAAAATTTGTAAGGCGCACTGTAGTGTTATGAAACTTCAGAGGTGCCGGGAACGGCTCATGCATATGGGATTACATAGTTTCCTGCCATCCACACATGTATCCGAAATCGGAATATGCCGAACTCTATTACACCCCAGTCGTGAAACTGGTACTCATTTATCGACCAGTGAAGAATGAAAGGCTGAGTTGGCTTGAACAGTGTGAGTTGATTTCTAGTTAAAAAAACTACGTGCCCGAACCTGGAATCGAACCCGGAATTGAACCGATCAACGTGTGGCGACGAGAGACTTAATATTTCATTACTGATGGCAGTGGAACATGACTTAGAAAAAACATTTGATCTTGATGATTTAGTGAACAATTTTGCCAAAATTAAGGAACATCGATACCCTTTGTTACATTCATAATTTAAAAGTTTTTTTGTCTGCGTTCAATATTAAATAAAAGTTAATACTTTTGTATACTGTTTTTTTAATTAATATATGTCTTACATGAAAATGCAACATGCTAGTGTATATTGGCATGTTCATTTTAGTTTGAAGATTCTCTAGGTTAAATTTAAAAAATCTTTGCCCCCCTCAAGATTTTGCTGAATCCACGCCTCTGGGTCCTGTTTCTTTCAAGTAATTTCTAACTAGATGTAAGACCTATATATGAAAACTTCTAATTTAATTTAAACTGAGTAAAATAGTAAAAATGAAAACTAAAAAGAAAAAAAGCTATCATCGCGTAGTGTCAACTCAGATATACTTACGAGCAGCAAGTTTCGTGAAAGTGTCATCCTCAGAAGACACGGAAATTCCTTGAGGTGGCTCTTTTTCAAAGTTTTTCAGCTCTTTCTGGATCCTTGACATGCGTAGATTGGCCATTATAACCACAATATATATTATATTAGTCCTCAAAACAGTCCCGCCAGAAATTCAACAATACCTGCTCAAGATTCAAGAATCAAGATAAACAGCTCTAAAAATAATGCCAGAAATCCCAGTTCGCAGCTATTTATATAGAAGTCCGCAATAATGATGTGCAATGTACAACATCTAACTCAGTAGCTTATAAACCAAACTATAACAAATTTAATTATTTACTTAACAAACGTAAAAGTTAAAACAAATTTTTTACTAATATAATATATAATTAATTAAAAATAAACAATTAATTAATTTAAAAAATTATTTTTTTTAAATGAGCTGCTTGTTTTTTTAACTTTTATCCTGGTTTGAGGATTTAGTGTTTTTTGTAGTGGTTGTCAATGTAAATGAGTGGAGTTGGCATCAGGATTTATTTTTGAAATGTCCCAGAAAAGCAGCAGCCTCATGGATTTAAATTTGTTTCTTGTTGGTGATTCTATATCTGTTTCGCATTCTAGAATGTCTAACCAAACAGATCGATCAGCAAAACCATTACATTTTTCAAATACAACTAAACAGGTATACCCTGCCATTGCCCTTTTTTATTATTAAGATATTAATTAATTAATTAATTAATTTAAAAGTGTATGGATTAATAATTAATTATAATCAATGTCAAGTAAGCTTGAGTCTTCTGCGGCCTTATTTTAGGCCACCTAAAATGAGCTCCAAAAATTACTTCTGCAGCCTAATTTTTGGAATTTATTCAGAAGAATTTATCATGAAGTAAAGGAAGCCGTTCATAAATGATGTAGCGTACGTGATTCTAAATAAATTTTTTATCTTTTCTTATCATCTTTCGTCACAAAAGACCACAAATCTTTTAATTCCTAATTGCAACTTTAAAAGTTACTTTACTAAAATGTTTGTAATTGCTGTTTAATGTAACTTTAAAAAACTGCAATCATTATTTAATTAATATTAAAACTAAAACTTAACGTAATTTTTTATGATCTTGCATCTATTAGCACCCCAATTTTCTAATTATTCATATCTTTTGTATTTTTTTCTTAAGTGTGCAACATCATTTGTGAACAATTTCCAAACAATAATATTAATGACATTGCCTATAGGATGTAGCCAAAACAAGAGAACAAGGACAAATTCAAAGTGGTTTTTGTCAGTTTAAAACCCTAGTTCATTTTTAAAAGAGTCAAGTCTTATATGTCTTTAAAATGATACGTCGCAAATATGTACCAGCCTATAGTAAATTCTTGGTTATAAGCTTGACTACAAAACATCATTGCTTAAATCCTAACAAAACTATTTAGTTTTGTATTTCAATTCAGCTAATTCCTGGTTTAAAATTTTTCAGCAAATTGGGTCTTCAACCAAAGGAACAAACTTTCCTAAAGCCAGTATTTATTCATAATTTTATTTCAGACTAACAACTTCGAGATTTCCATTATTTAATCTAGTTTGTACACATTTATTTTAGCTTTTTCCGCCCGCCAACCAACAAAATCTGGTCCTCCTATCAGCGGCTACAGTGCTAGGTCATCGTCATCACTTTTGAAAAAGTATTAATTTTTTAAATTAATAAATTTAGTAAATGTAAGTTTCTTTTAAACAATACAATTTGGTGATACAAAATAGATTGTTGTGTTAAAACATCAGGATGTAAGGTTTACTTTTTTTTTGTACAGAAAGGAAGAAAAGAACCCAAGCACTGCTGTTGGTACTATCATAACTTTTGTTATTATTATTCATATTATTATTGTTTTTACAATTTTTTATTCATTCATTAAATGAGCTAAGCCATGATACAAGTCATAATATAATTTTTTTATTCCGTTTCCATAGGACCCCCTTTTAAAACTGTCTCGTAGCAAGAAAACAACTCATTCAGTTTTCCAGCCCCAAACAGCACGGTCGGATTCTTCAGAAGCTTCAATCGAAAACGAAAAACCTTTGAAGCCATACTCGGTAAACCCTTCCAACCGATCAAACAATCAGAAATCCCCGGAAAGCCACGAAATCGAAGGGAACGGATCCGCATTTACGAAACTCAACTCAACTTCTCGACTTTGGTCGGAAAATTTAAAAAACGTCGACATTGAAAAATCATTAGATGTTCAACACGTGGAAGAAGCATATGCTGGAGAAGTATTCGATAGCAAGTCGACGTTTAGCAAGGCATCATCCCGTATTTCTGGTAAAACCTCGAATTTCAAACCTTCAAAAGAAAACAGAATTTCATCTCGCGAGTCCGATTTTGTACCGTTTTCTAAATCCGTTGTTTCTGAAAAATCTTCTACTTCAGAAAGAAGATTAGCAATGAATTCAAAGAAAAATGAATTTACGTCGGTAAAAGTCAACAAGTTAAACGATACGCATCAACGACAGGAGCGGGAACATGTTGCTGCCAAAACGATTCAAAATTGGTTTAGAAGAAAACTCATCGATAAGAAAAATTATTTCAAATTTACCGCTGGTAGTAGCATAGTGAGTGAATCTTTTCAGGATGCTCGACTTTTTTTAAAGTTTTAAATTTTACTTTTAAAATTATTTGACAATAAAAAGTTTTGCTATTAAATAAAAAAATAGAATTTTGAAATAATTTGGATTAAATATTCTTTAGTTTTTGTTTGTTTGCTTAGGTGGACGAAACGCTTCAAGTTGTAGACGATGAAGAAGTTGACGTCTTGAAAACAAAGAAACCAAGAAGACATAACCACCGTGGTCAACCGGAAGATGTCACAAAGAGGGTTTCCCAGAAGTATTCCTGGTGTCAGTTTAATTTTAAAACTTTCTTTTGAAAATATATATTTCTATTTGTATCGTACGATCGTACCTCAAGTTATTACAGGAAGTCTGCTGTTGCTTGCATAATTTTTCAATCATCTTAAATTATAATATGAATTTAATTTAATAAAAAAAAGGTTAGTGTAGTAACGTGGGAAAAAAAATTTGATCAGTAAAAGAATTGGAAACTACGAGGACCAGTTCAAGCGATTCTACGGAAGTTCCGTACGAGACGAAAGAGGAAACGACGCCGACGAAACGTCACAACGAATATCTCACCAGCGACAAGTACATCTCCATCGTGAATTATTTGAATTCCATTGATAATAAAGAACAGAAAGAAGTTTTCGAAGAGGTAGTTTGTGAGACGAATTAGAATGTCATTGTGCTCGGAATCGAACGGTGCTGTTTACCATATGTTTTCTCTTCTTTCAAGTTATCGAATAATGCAAGCCTGGTTGAAAAAGCTTCTATTAGGAACAAGAAACTAGAAAATGAGAATGTGAGGTTTAATGATATTTTCATTGTAACCAGTGGTGTCACTATGGGGGGGGGGTTGGTACAGACTAAACTGGGTGACGACAAACTTTGTGATGCCACTGATTGTGAAATTTGAATTGTTGATTTTCTTTTCTGTACTTATTTTTAACAGTAGGTCGTATTTTACGTATGAATAATATCTGTTGACGAAAATTAAAACATTTTATAAGGAGTTGAAAAATACGATGATTTATTTGTTACATATTTGTATTCACGGATACCAGCAGACCGTCGAAGCTTTAAGATCGAACGAAGCAACGGACGTTGCCGATGGAGGTGAAAATAAACCAAAAAATTCAAATAAGCAAACGAACGAAGAACATGATTTGAAGAAGTCATTTAAAGATAAGGAGAGAAATTACAAGGAGACGATTTCTCGCCACTTGAAGTTTATCGATCAGGTTTTAAATTTTTACGTTTTTTGTTTTGTTATGATAATAAAATCATTTTTATTTTAAACGTATGTATTTTTTGCATTAATGTATATTTTATTTATTCTCTCGTTAGCTCATTGGTGACAAAAAACAGCTCACGGACACATTAGAGGACCTGCAAAATAAGTGCAAAAGTATCACTCTGCAATATCAGAAAGATATGAAAACAAAAGAGGAGAGGTTAGAAGATGTTGTCATTCAGTTGCATTTGAAAATATCGTTTGCGATCTAAATTGAAATTAATATCGAGTTAATTTGATTGTTTTTAAAGGTTTTTTCTGTTATTTATTTTACGAATTTTATATTAATTTTACCGTCTTTAAATCTATGCATAGGTTTTCTATTTATTTAAAAGTGAATTGAAATTTTTAATCATCATTTTCTTCTTCAGTCATTCAATAGAAATCAAGAAACTGAAAGATGTTCACACGGCAGCTGAACAGATCAAGAGAGAACGTTGGATCAAGACCGAGGCCAATCGAATAAAAGTGCTGTATCGATTTAAAAGTTAATTAGAAGATGAACTTGAAGTGATAATTAATTCATGCTTAAACGACAGGAATTAACGGCCAAAGGTTTTGAGCCGGCGCTTCAGAAGTTGATATCGCAACACAAGATGGAAATCGATAGACTGAAGAATCAGTTTTCTCAAGAGATGACAGCATTGGAGGAAAAGGAATCGGAAAAACTTCAAAACACAACTCGAGAGCTGAGGAGAGAGGCAGAAGCTGATTTAGAAGCAGCTTGCAATAAACAGAAGGAACTTTCTAAAAAACAGTTAGCCCAGTTTATTAATTGTTAATTTATTGTATTATTTACTTTTTAAAATTATAAATTTAACTCAGGTATGAAGAAAAGCTTTTAAAAGAAAAACAGTTTCACCAGGAAGAAATTAAAAAAATTAATGCCGAATTTGCAAAAGAGCGAGACGACATGGCACGGCAGATAGCGAAGCAAAAGCAGGAATTTGAAAATTTACAGAAGAATTTAGAAGAAGCCCATCTGATGTCGAGGAACGTCTTAAAAAGAGAATACGAGGCAGCTCGTACTGAGCAGGAGAACAGACACGTCGTACGTGGAGTTCATCGTCTTTTAGTTTTGCCTTTTTTTTGCCATTGAGACTCATTATTTTTATTATTTATTATTTTAATAGAATGAAATTAAAGAAATAACGAAAAGCCACACGTTAGAAAAATCTTCCTGGGAAGCTCAGTTCTTAAGAAATAACCAGGACGAGTTTATGAGGAAAGAGAAAGATATGAGAGAGAAATTGAGAAGGGAAAGAGATCATGAAATTGAAGTTGCTCTTCAAAGATTGGAAGATGAACACCAATTGGAACTCGAGCAGTGCAGAAAAGAGGCTGGCAACCAGCTGAAGTTAGTCCCTGCTTTGTTGTCTTATCTATTTTATATTTTGTCATTAAATGAATGATATTTAATTTACATCAGAAAACTTCAAGAGAAATACGAAAAAGACGTTAAAGATATGGAAAATGCTGAGAATTCAACATCTGACAAATGCAACCAACTAAAAGTGAATTTTTAAAATTTTTATAAACGATGTTTAAATGGTATATTCGTTATTGTTTAAATCATATTTTATGTGAATATTTCAGAGATCTTTGTTTGAGGCAAAAGATGAAAGCGAAAGACTAAAAGATACTTTAAAGCAGAAGGACAAGTCTATTAGAGAGCTTAATGAGGTTGCATTCAACTATATTTTAAGCATTATGTCAGATTAATCTACAATAAGTTTTCCGAACAGATTCTATCACAAAGAAACAAGGAACGAGACAATTTGACAGAAATAATAAGACAAGAGGTTGCTGATAGAATGGCTCAAACAGAAGCAGAAAACTTCAATCTGAAGCAACAGCTTTGTGATTTAAAAGCAAAGCACAAGATTGATCTTCAGAAAGCAAAATCAGATGCTTTGCTTGCAATTAAGCTTAAAGATGAAGAAGTCCAAGAAATACACAGAAGGTCTATTATGTTTTGATGTTTATATATATGAATTTTTTAGGTTATTATCTAACCAATTCATGTAAAGTAATGGGAAAAAACTTCTTTTTTGGTTTTAGAGTTAAAGAAGTGTTAGCAAGAAAAACAAAAATAGAAGAAGACTTGAAGAAAGAAAGAGATGCTGCAATCACAAGAGCAGACTACGTTCAGCAACAGCTGGTTGATCGAAAAGAAGAAACTACTCCTAAAACTAAAGCTGCAGCAGCAAAGACTCGTAATTTTTAGGAATGGCAATCTTAATGTATTTGATGGTGTAAATAAATATATGTGCAGATTAACTTTGTTTTATGAATGATTTTAAAGCCACAAACATGAATGATAGCGTTGTTCGGAACTTGAAGTTCAGCAGATGTAAAATTTTATAAAGTGGATATGACTGTACTCATACAAATTAGTATTTTTACCAGATTGTTTATGCATGTATTTTTTATGTACAATGTAAATAATATACATACAAATATTCTTTTTGAGAGTCAGATACCCTACACTCCAAATATGATGTTATAACTCCTAAAGGAGAAAGCAAAAAACATTTTAGGTTATGTCAGATTGTTGGTAATACAGCAGAGCAAACCGTTTAGAAATATCATTGCAACACCTTCTTGTATTTTTTATTATGGACAACGCAACTAAACTGGAAGACAAGTGTGGTATTTCTCTAGAAAGTTCTTGACTTCCTTAAAACTAAATTGGCCTTTTAAAAAATATTATTTGCTGTTTTTAATATACCTTAAAATCTGATTTGTTTGGATTTTAAGTAAATGAATCAACCTAAACTCAGTTGCAGACGACCTTGGTAGTTGTGTTGCATAGCTTATTTACATTCTTTGTTGTTTTTCTGCACCAGTCGTATGGCACCAGTATGTTTGATAATAAATTTGACTCAATACAAACTCAAACTATTGAGAAAGTTTTCTGCTGGTTTTGACCACCTTCTGAGAACTAAATACTGTAAAAAATGAATTAAATAGTTTTCTAATTTTAGCACTAGAGGTGCTCGTCATGAAGTTTTGCGTTATCGGATGTCGCAGTGGTGCTGTTTCTGTCTCAGTTCTTTACGTAAACCTGTATTTTATGGTGCTGGTAATAAGCAAAGCGACAACTGAACATGCTGAGGCCGGCGTCGTTGGAGTTGACTGCACGGATGAAGACAGCATTTGCGGACCAAATAGCAGATGTGTCAGTGAAGTAGACCAGCAGTATGATTTTAATAATAATTTTCAGTTTTGGAACAATAAAAGTATTACTCCGAAATCTATTTGCATGTGCAAACCAAACTGGCATGGCAGTTCTTGTAACCTTTGCTCAGGCCGATTCTCGTAAGTTTATACTTCAATTTTCTAGAAAATAAGGACTGCTTACTAAGAATTCCACAAATTTTTATATGATTATTTGTAGTAACATTAAATAAAAAAATCGGTGGTAATTTCTATCTGCAGATTAACATCTGAAAGTGGTTCTTTTGTGTCCGGGATTGGAAATTACACTCCAAATAATAACTGTACGTGGTTGGTAAATTCAAGACCGCCAGTGGCAACTCCAATTAGGTTGAATGTTACAAGGTTTGCTACAGAGTGCGGGTGGGACCATCTTTATATTTTTGACGGATCATCACGCGAGGCGCCTCTTATTGCAGTTTTGAGGTTAAAAGTAAATTTCATTTCATTTATAATATATATATACTAGCAGTGCCCGTAGCGGCTTCGCTCGCATGAAATTTGAGAATTTGAACCATGCATACATAGTAGAGTACTGCACGGATCAATTTTTTAGGTCTCGGCTCGGCCCGTCGACAACTTGGCCCAACCCGTTTCAAAAACCGAAATTCCTGGCCCGGCACGGCCCGTCTAATATGGGCCCGGCCCGTTTTTACAGGCCTAGAAGTTCTATATACTTGATGAAAAACTTCGGCCCGTCCCACCTTGACTTCACGTTTAGCCTGAACACCCTAAAATCACTAAAATGTCTATATACTTGGTTAAAAATCTCGGCCCGTCCCACCTTGATTTAAGGTTTGGGCAGGGCCGTATGAAGACCCTAAAATAACGGCTTGGCCCGTCCGTCCTGTGATAAACTGAACTCATTTACTTTTAACCGGCACAAAACCTCAAAATACTATTTTTCACATCTGTAGCACTTACAGTTTTTGAGTAGCAGTTATTTTAAAATCAAATAACCTTTTTTCCACCTCACATTTGAGGTCCTGGAACTGGAAACCAAATTTTCAAAAAATGGTAAAACACGTATATCATTATTTCTGGAGTAGAAACCAAATACTAATTTTTACTCCTGTAGCATCTACTGTTTTCGAGTAGCAGTTACATTAAAAACCAAATAACCTTATCTTCCACCCCACATTTGAGGTCCTGAAAACCAAATTTAAAAAAAATGGTAAAACACGTATATCTTTATTTTTAGAATAGAAACTAAATACTAATTTTTACATCTGTGGTATTTAAAGTTTTTGAGTAGCAGTTACTTTAAAAAACAAATAACCCTATTTTCCACTCCACATTTGAAGTCCTGGAAACCAAATTTTCAAAAAATGCTAAAACACGTATTTCATTATTTTTGGAGTAGAAACTAAATACTAATTTTCGCTCCTGTAGCATTCACAGTTTTTGAGTAGCAGCTACTTTAAAAACCAAATAACCCAATTTTCCAACCCACATTTGAGATCCGGGAAACCGAATTTTCAAAAAATGTTGAAACACGTATCTTTTTATTTTTCAAAAAGAATCTATATACCAAATTTCAAAATCTCCTCATTTTTGGTTTTCGAGATATACATTGTTTTAGAAAAAAGTTTGTTTTCCAGTTTTTTCCCCTCAGGAGCAAAATTTTCAAAAATCCTTTCTTAGCGGATGTTTACGCTATAAATGTAATATAAGTTCCAAATTTCACGTTCCTAGGATGAGGCGTTTGAGCTCGGCGTTGATTATCAGTCAGTCATCTGTCAGTCAGTCAGTCAGTCAGTCAGTCAGGACATGTTCTTTTATATATATAGATATATATATATATATATATATATATATATATATATATATATATATATATTTAAATTGATAAACTTCCTTTGACTAACAATGTTTTTGGTTACCTAATGAAATTATCGTTCTTAATAATTACAGTGGTCATGTTCCCAAACCAGCATCATATTTCTGGTCTCAACTGGTTCTTTATTCTGGCTCTGGTTATTTTTATTTCACAAGCGATACGGAGTATAACATGCCTGGCTTTCAGATTGATTACAGGTCTGTTTATGTCTTACGAAATTAAATTTCCCATATAAATTTCTTAATTTTAATAAAAATACAAATAATCAAGCGATCTTATAATTTGGTTTTTAATGAGCTGTCTACAGGTTAGCTGAGTTAGCTGAGTTGGTAGAGCATTAGCCTTGAATGTGAGAGCTTCAATGTTCCACTCCCACTCACTGCGTAGTAGCCTATGTCAATGGAAACTTTGCGGGTAAAATTGTTCTCTCCATGGGGCATGTAAAAGAACAGCGCATTTGAACAAAGCGGAAAAGGCGCTCAATAAATTATCAAACATTTACATTTTTTACATTTGTACATAGGTTTTTTATGTAGTACTTGTAAAAAATGTTTTCAATAAGGTTCAATTTAGCTTTGCTTAGGTAGAATGTGGCCATCATGCACTTTTTCAATTGTTCGTTATAAGCGACAAGAGAAATTAAAATAAAACTCATTAAGAGGAAAATAAAATATGAAGTGGTTTTAGATATTAATGCTTGTATTTATAATACAATTAGATATTTCGAATAAAACTTGAGGTTTAAATTTGACAACAAAATATTTCTAGTTATTCAAGATGTCCTGAAATGTGCAATCAAAATGGAGTCTGTAATGAGGATGGAAGATGTGAATGTCACAAAGGATGGATTGGTCCTTCATGTTCTCAACTCTCCTGTCCTAAAAACTGCTCCTACCCACTTGGTTCTTGCGTCGAAGATATCTGTGTTTGCTCCACCGGCTACAGAGGTACTGTCTAAAGTCTTGCAAGTCTTGCACTGGAAAATTTTTCACGGCCTGGCCCGTCCATAGTATGTCCCGTTTCATAGGCACAAAATTACAGGCCCGGGCCCGTTTCTACAGGCCTAAAATCACTCGGATTGGCACGATTACCTCAGAATGTTGTCATCTTGAAGAGACTTGACATGATATTTAATTTATCTTTTTGTTTTTTTACAAATTAAAAAAACTTTCTTATATTTGTAAATATAACTCTGCTTTAAATATTTTAAGCATTTTTAGAAACAATTTTTTTTTCAATATTCAATTCAGAATGCTATTTTAAAACAAGTTGAATATAATATTTTTAGTTTGAGCTTTTTTTGCATTTTTTAAATAATCTCAATTACAGAGATAGATAATATGTTATCATCAAAATTACTTTTAGATGAAATAATATTGCACTTAATGTAACTCTTAATAAGCTAAAAAGAAGTTATTTATATTAAAATTTTCCAGGGAACGATTGCAGTTTAAGCGAGAACGACAGTTACTGGGAAGAATCGATCGGATTAGACGTAAGTTCACGAGTCCTGCCGAGAGTCACCTCTCACAAATCCGTAGTCGTAAATGATCGCATTTACATCACAGGAGGATACTCGTTTACTCCGCAAAATGACATGAGGACCTTTTCGTGAGTGGTGTGATTAATTGATTTTCAAGTGTTTATCTTGCACAGTATTTGTGTGTTTGTTTGTTTTGTGGGGCATTTATGCATATTTTGTGTGTGCGGGGGGGTGTATCCGTAGTTTGCGTATTTATTATTTGCGATATGTTTTGGAGTACGTCGAAATACCCGATCGGACCTCGCTTGACAGATACAATCATAGCTTATTCACTTATTTTTTTTTTATAAGTCATACATTTAGTAAAATTAGTGAATTTTTGACATGGTATTTTAAAAATTCTAATGATTATAATAATTAATATTTATAACTAATTAAATAATTAAATAAATAAACTGATTGTTTTATTTAAGTGCGGGCTTGTGGGGTATTTTGACATAATAACTGTTTTGTGTGGTATTTATTTTTTTGATAATTATGCATATTTATTCATGTGTATTTTTTTATATTTGCACATATTTATTTTGTTTAGTATATATGCATGCATATAATATATATATATAATAATGGCAGTCCCAAGCCTGGATAAAGGAGGAGGGAAAGTAAAAAAGATCAAATTATGATCCACGACAGAATGTACTTTGGTACTTCCCACATCCTGGTGTAAAGGATTATAAGCTATTATAAAAAGTTGTTTGATCTTTATGCATTTGTTATGTTTGCACATATCTATTTTGTTTTACATTTATCTATATTTATTCTATAGAGTTTTTATGTTGTATGGTATGCATGTGGAATTTATTCTGTATAGTTTTTATGTTGTATGATATGTGTGTGGAATTTATTCTGTAGAGTATTTATGGTGTATGGTATGAGCGTGGAATTTATTTTTCTTGAAATTTAATGCTGTTTATGCATACTATATAAAAAAAAAATTGGAAAAATAAGAATAAATAAATTTTTAGCATTTTTGAAATTTCAGAATCAATTTGAAATCGAAACTCTTAGACGTCGCTGAAGTCACAACCGATTCTTCTTCTACGCCTGCTTCCCGTTACGGTCATGCTGCTGACTCCTATGACGTTGGTTGCATCGTTATTTTTTAACGTCTTTATGCGGTTTTTAATTATTTATTTTAAAATATTTAATGTGTCCGTAAAAGTGATAGGATGTTTTTTTTCACATATTCAACTCGCTCTTCTGTAATTCCTTGTTTGATGCCGACTCCAACTTCATGTTTTTATCCTTCTTTCACCTCAAGAACCTCCATGTAACTCCATGGAAAAACTTATTTTTTATGACCCAGGTGTCAGAACAATCTTAATCTGTTATCCTTCAAAAACATATATCTAACTTCAATTATGTGTATGCTTCTACCAGGCCGATATCTACGTGGATGGCATCAATATTTTTATGTAATTACTAGCGGGGTACCAGGCGTTGTTCGGGGTTTTTAGAGGTTTTTTATCATTTTTCTCTCTTGCTCCCGTTCCCAGTCACTTTCCCGTTCCCTGTCACTTTTCCGTTCCCGCTCGTGCTTGCTCTCCCGTTTTTGTTTCCGCTCCCGCTTATTTTTTCTTTTCCACTCTTTCATAACTTCTTTTAGTCCATAAAGCGTAAAATAGATTTGCTAAAATTGCTTGAAGCCTTCAAGCGTTGTTACGTAAACTAAATTTAAATTTTATTACGCAATTACCTTTGATGGTCGTACATAGGCACTTTTGGCCTGGAAAGGTTTTTTGGCCCTCCTGAGCCGGGGGATCAGAGTAGGGAGTCCAAAACTTCTTAACTTTCTTTTCCTGTATGAGAACCTACCTCCTTGCCAAATTTCATCAAGATCGCTCCAGCGGTTTGGATTTCTATAAGAGACAAACTCACACACTCACAGACATTCATTTATATATATATATATAGATGAGGTTTTTAATTATTTATGCTTTTACCAGGACAATATCTACATGTGTGGGGGGGTACTCAACGACGGCACCGTGTCCTCAGAACTCTGGCGGCTCACTCTCGGTAGCTCGGAGTGGCAACTCGTTTCTTCCACTGGCATGATTGCAGTTGCTGGCCATTCTGTCCACATCATTGGTCACGAGCTTTTTGTGTTTTTCGGACACAACCCTGGTATGGGGTATCTGAGCCTGGTTCAAAGGTTTGATCTGGGTAAGAATTTTTAGGAAGGAATTGTTTTATAATAGTAAGTAGTTTGTTGATATTTTAAATTGAAATTTTTGACTTGTTTAAAATTTATCTATAAAAGTTTGATTGAACTAACTTAATTTAATAAACGACTAATTGGATTGCTTTATAGATTCGTATTCTGAACGTTCTTTAAATATTCTGTTGTTGTTTTTCTATGCAGCTCAGAGCTGCTACGTGAATATCCCAATTATTTTTATAAACGATTCGATAAAAAAAGTAATTCTCTTCAAGTTACGAAATCGTGGAGCATCGTGAAGACGTCGGGAGTGCGAAACACCGGGATGTACGGCCACGCGAGTGTGTACGACTCGACACGCAATCAAGTTCTCGTACACGGCGGTTACTCATCCAGATCGAATATCGCATATTTTCTAAACGATGCTCTCATCTCACTTAACTTGACGACATTATCATGGTTGGTTGGTTGAATCTGTTAGAAGTATGGATTTATAGCCATATTTATTGTATGGCTATAAATATATATATATATATGGCTATCGTAGTTTAAAGTTTATATTTATTAGATTTTGAGACATTTTTAGTTCATTATTGCTCTAATAAATGTCTTATATTTTCGTTTTCAGCTATAAATTGTTGATGTAGTTAACTTATAATAAGTTTTTTTTTAAATTATCGATTACTTCAGTTCATCTTCTGTGTTGAATTAAATTTTTCTTATTGCGATACAGGAAGTATCATCTTCTGTGTTGAATTAAATTTTTCTCATTGCGATACAGGAAGTACTTGACGGGCAGCGGTTACGTAAAGTACTTACATTCGGCCGTAATCATCGGCGGACACGTTCTTGTTTTCGGGGGGAATCCGCACAATGACACGACTTACAGTCGAGGCGCCTTCTGTTTCACCTCTAAATTTCTCGTCTACGACATCGGTTTGAATTTTATTTTATTAATTTAAATGAAGTCGTTATTGTCTAATGGATTTATTAATTTAAATGAAGTAATTATTGTTTAATGTATTTATTGATTTAAATGAAGTCATTATTGTTTAATGTATTTATTAATTTAAATGAAGTCATTATTGTTTAATGTATTTATTAATTTAAATGAAGTCATTATTGTCTGATGTATAACTCTGTGCTTTCTGTTTTATTCTCTTAAGTCCATCTATTTATTTTGTATTATGATATGCACCAAGTATTGTGATCTATGATATGTACTAAGTATTGTGATCTATGATATGTACTAAGTATTGTGATCTATGATATGTTCTAAGTATTGTGATCTATGATAATTGAGTTGTGATATATGTTAATTATGTTATGATATATGTTAATTTGGTGTTTCTATTGAGTTGTATAACCAGCATAGATAGCTCTCGTCAGGACCCTTATTAGTTCAGTCTTATTGTTAAAGCATTTGTATATCTCTTCAGAATGCGATCACTGGTCGGCATTGGACGAACCCGAATTTCGTTTCACGTCGTCTCGTTACGGTCACTCGGCCAGTGTTTACGACAACAGAATGTACATCTACGGAGGCTTCAATGGAATCACTTACAATGATCTGTTGATGTTCTGGCCAGGTAAGCATAATCATTTTATTCCCATTAAAAGTATCTATTATTCATCCTTTCTGGGGATAGTGCAATGAGCTCAGTTGCTAAGAATGCACGTATAAGGTAAGGCAGTGTTGCCGGATATGAGCAGTTCCAGTATGTATCCGTATATATGAATATATACACCTTCCGTCCCGGTGTGTATACGTATATATGAATATATACACCATCCAACCCGGTATATGTACATGTATATGTATATATATATATACACCTTCCAACCCAGTATATGTACGTATATATTAATATATATACACCTTCTCCAGGTCTGTGCAGTGGCTCCTCTGAAACTTCATGTTTGCAATCAAGGAAAGGAGTGAGATGTGCATGGGTGAATGATTCCATGTGCATGGATTCAAGTGGTGGTAGTGGTAGTAGTAGTAGCAGTAGTAGCAGTAGTAGTAGTGGCAAACGTCAAGAACAATCCTGTCCTAGCAGAAGTTCTGAAAGAGGTTTTCTTATTATGTTTTTTATTTTGATTTTTTGTATCAATTTTGTGACCTATTTAAGAAATTTATTTGAATCGTATTTTTGAGTCATAAAATCCAGCAGCCTGAAATATAAAGCTTCGTTTGACTCTTGTTGGAAATGGCATTTAGTGATTGTTTTCAAATGATTAGCTTACTAAGCCACAAATTTGAATGAAAATCAATGAATGTTTCGGTATTGTATTAGGATGCTAAATTGCTTAAATCGTTTTTTTTCTATTGAAATATAAGAAAATATAATTTGTGGTAGTTACGTTGATGAGTTAAAAATATCTTAAATTAAGTATTTAATATGAATCTTATTCGCCTGTACAGACAAGTGTAGTCTGGCAGGGAAACCGTCGTCGTCGTGCGAGAGTTGCGTGTCAAATGGATGTCTCTGGTGCGGTGATGCGTGTCTTCCTAACGGCTCGTTGTGCTTCACATCCGAGACGGTAAACGTGCACACGTGCTCGCTTTCTTTTCTTTTTTTGTATAATGTTTTCACGTTCGTATTTCCGTTGGGAGTTTGTTTCACTTTCGATTTGGTTGTTTTTATACTTCGTTCATTGAATTTTCGAGCGCGCGAATAAAAAAAAAAGAAAATACGTCGTTTGAAAATGGCATTGCAAATAATTTTTCGTCAGAGTGCCACGAACAAGGAGATGTGCAAGAATACTTCGAGGAGTTCTTTCCACTGCTCCACGTACCACACCTGCCACACGTGCATCAGTGACGACGAATGCCACTGGATCGAGATAGATTTGTTTTATAAATGTTCGTAAACAAAAAAAAAATTTTTTTTTTAAATTTATCAATGATATTTCAATTCATGTTGAAGGTTAATTTTCCATGCAAAAACAATTAAATAATTTTTAGAGTTTCACGAAAAAGCAATACAATTGAGTTTTAAATATAAAAAAAAATTAAAACAACTAACGAAGAACGCATACTAACAAAACATCCGACAGGCGAATCGATCCTGGTGCACGGCTTCACAGGCAATAAAACGTGTCGACCGTTGTGCTCGGAACATTCGAGCTGCGACAACTGTACGAACAGCATGTGCATCTGGTGTCTCAACAGGAACCAATGCGTTCATCCCAACTTCTACGTCACCACCTTTCCGTACGGCCTGTGTCAGGATTGGACTACTGATAAAATCAGATGCCAAGGTAATATATAAAGAGATTGGTGGGTATAATTTAATTTGTTTTTATGTTGTTGCATTCATTCATGTATCTGTTTTGCATTCATTCATGTGTTTGTTTGTTGCATTCATTTTTTTCTTTGTGTGTTACATTGTTTGTTTGTTGCATTCATTCATTTGTTTTTTTGCTGCATTGTTTGTTTGTTGCATTCATTCATTTGTTTGTTTGCTGCATTGTTTGTTTGTTGCATTCATTCATTTGTTTGTTTGCTGCATTGTTTGTTTGTTGCATTCATTCATTTGTTTGTTGCATTCATTCATTTGTTTGTTGCATTCATTCGTTCGTTTGTTTGTTGCATTCATTCGTTTGTTTGTTGACACAAGACTCCAGCTGCTGTTTTTTCTTTTGTTCTATTAAGTTTTTTATAGAACAGGATTTAAAATGATTTTCAGTTTTATTATTATTATTATCTATTATAATATTACTTAGTAATATTAAGTGTAAAACAGTTGGTTTTTTGTTTATAAAAGTTTTTTATTTCAATTTTTTTATGTTGTTCTCAACTGAGGAAGAAGACGTTTTTGCGGATGGATAAAAATTAATTATGTAAATTTTTATATTTTCAATAATTTCAGCCAACAGGTGTGAAACACAGACCAACTGTATCTCCTGCCTTCAGAATCCCTCTTGCGGTTTTTGCAACGACGGAAGTAATACGGGGGGAGGCAGGTGCATGCCGGGGGGAGGGAGCGGTTCTTCCGTGGAGTCGTTCAAATGCAATTCCTCGCTGTGGAGCTTTGCCGAATGTCCGTGTAGGTTACCGACGTGAATGGTTTTGTTGCTATTATTATTATTATTATTATTATTATTATTATTATTATTATCAGAATGATGCTCTTATTAATTTTAACCCTCTATCGCATAGTGATGCCATTCGGCAACATTATTTTCATAACGCCTTATAATGAACATAACACTGCCAAATGGCATCGCTATGCATTTCTCTATGATTTTTCTAGCAGATTTTTGTTGTATTTATTGCATTTATTTGTTTGTTTGTTGTCTGATTTTTGACCTGCCTTGCATATCAGGCAGTGAGTGAGCTTCTCCTCCTCCTTCTTCTCTCAGGGCAGGCACTGATATTTAATGTTTTCTTTGTTCATCAGTGTGCCAGTGCAACGGACACAGCACATGTTATCCGAACACCGACAAGTGTATCAGCTGTCAGAACTTCACCGAAGGTGGCTAGATTTTTTTTTCTTTTAATTTATTTATATAGCGCCAGATGAAGTCAGAGGCGCTTACGAAGGTTCCTTTGGAATGGGAAAGTTCGAAGAACACGCTATTAACATAAACATGAGAAGCTAACCCTCTAATTACTTTGTATTTAAACGCTTAAGAGAATTTTTGATGATTCAATTGTCTCCATTTCTTTTTTGTTTTATAAATTTTGAATAAATTATTCTTATAATTATAATAATTTATTCAGGTCCACACTGCGAAAACTGTATAAAAGGTTACTGGAAAGACCCTGCGGCCGAATATGCTTGTTCAAGTAACATTTTAATCTCTTATTTATATTTATATCCAAAACATGGCACTATAAAATAAGAGGCTAATAATAATCATTATAAAAGAGGCTAATAATAATCATTATATAGTGTTTTCATGATATTTTATGCAATCCAGGAGAAGGAATTTTTTAACTGCTTTAAAAACTATTAAACTTAATTTAAAAAAAAAACGAGGTATGAATTATTTTGTTATTAATTAGAAATAATTTAATATCGAAAAAGGCTGCGAATGCAGTAGCAACAAGGCTTATGATTGCAATCCCGAAACAGGACAGTGTTTGTGTAGATTGAGAGGAGCTTCAGGAAAGAATTGTGAAGAGTCAGTTTGTTTTTTATCTAAATTGCTTTATTTCTTTAATGGTTTAGCTATTATTATTATTTTTATTATTTGTTTGTGGTAAACTATTTTTTTAATTAATTATTTATTGTTCACAGGTGTGACATGAACCACAGGTTCATAGATGACTCGTGCTTCTGTGAGTTATTTGTTGTGTTTTCTCCTTCTATTATCGTTGTTGCAGATGATGTTGCATTTGAAGATTCATTTTAGATTTTAAACTTCTTTAAATACGTTTTTTGTAAAAACGTAAAACGATGGAAACCCCAGGGGTCGCATCGCTGTAAAGTTACATCTATGTTATGAATGATTTCCTAAGAATACAATTAGTTATATATATATTTATTTATTTATATTTTTATGAGTATATTTATGTCAGTAATCACAAATTATAATAATCATTCAGATGAACTGACCTTGAACTACATGTTGACCTTTAACCTGTCGAAGATCGACCGTCAGCACTTCACGGAGATGAACATGCTTGTTTCTACTACGTCGGTTGGTTGTTGTGCCGAATCGTGAATGAATTTTTGTAGTAGAGCGCTGTTGTGTCTGTAGTTAGTTGTCTGGCTGACTTTCAACTCGTGTGCCCTCGGTATTGTTATTTTAGTTCCGTGGTTTTGTTATGAGAATTCTATAATTTAATATGTAATTATTATATAGTAATAATAGTTGCACTGGTGGTATGGCGGCTAGTGGAAAGCAGTAAGTGGGAGTTTTGAGGGTTGTCTTGTTGTCGTTCTTGTTGTTGTTGTTGTTGTTAGTATATATACTATATTGTCTGTTGTTGCTGTTTCTTGTTTAACATCCTTGGTCATGAACAGCTTAGTTTGAATCTTGAACCTGGACAGCTAAGTTAAAATTGTAGTCTTGAACAGTGAACAGCTTAGTTATATACACGATTAAGTCTTTGGTCTTGTTTCTAATTTCCTCCTTGGTTGTTGGGACGTGATTGTATTTTTGTTTTTTGAGAAGTGTCCGTGATGTTTTTTGAAACAGGAAAAAGATGTTGAAGTGAATCTCAGCTGTTCGCCCGCAGCAAATTTGACCATCTTGCTTAGAAAAGGTAAAATATTATCATTACTCAATTATTTTGATTTTTTTTGTAAGATTGAGAAGATGATTGGAGGATCAATTAATTAAGTATGTTACAGATCAATAATTTATTATTAATATTTATTTAATATATTAAGATTAAAGAATCAATATTAATTAAATATATTATGATTATAAGATCCATATTGACTAAGTATATTGTGATTAAAGGATCAATACTAATTAAGTATAATATAATTAAATGATCAATATTATTTAAGTATATTTTTATAAAAGATCTATATTAATGAAATATATTGTGATTAAAGGATTAATATTAATTAATTATATTGTGATTAAACAATCAAATATACGAGTATATTATTTTTCGTACTTGAAGATTCTGTCGACATTCTGATTGTGGAGAATATTTACGTGGAAAGTTACACGAGGAGATTCTCTACAGTCGAGTTGAAAACCGTCGATGACAAAAATGCCACAATTTTTCTCTTTTTCAAGGACTTCCAATATCCGACCTTTGTTCAGGTTTGTCAATGACGTCTCAATAATTTGTTTAAATGCGAAAGACGAAGATTATTATTACGATTGTATTATTGTTTATTTGTTGTTACAATTTTGGTATTATTTATTTGTTGTTACAATTGTAGTATTATTTATTTGTTGTTACAATTGTAGTATTATTTATTTGTTGCTACAATTTTATTATCATTTATTTGTTATTATAATTGTGGTATTATTTATTTGCTGTTATAATTAGTAATAGTATTGTAGTTATAATTGTTATTATTACATAAACACGCTCAAATGTAATGATTTAAAATTGACGGTTATAATTGTTGTTGTTGTTAACACAATATCTCATTCATTCATTCCAGGTTTCATTTTCTCAAGCGGATCAGCTGGATTTGTTCAAGTTCTTCATTACTTTTTTCAGGTTTTTTTTATATTTATATTTTATCTTCTATATTCATCTTTTGTATGACCTGAATAATATTTCAGATACTTACTAGCAAATTAATACCTGTCTTCCTGGTTCAATAAACTCGATTCTCTATCGCTGTTCCTTAAACAATACTAAAAAGCTCTAGCTCCTTCAGTGACTAATTCGCTCAAATTCATTGGCTTCTCATTTCTAAATACATTGATTTTAAAATAGCTCTAATGACTTACAGTATACTTAACAGTCTGCATACCTCAGATTTATGATTAATTTTCATACCACTACATGACCACTGAATTCATCAAGACTGCCTGACCAACCTGTGCGTGAAACATCAATTGGTAGACATCTTAAGACAGCTTTAGATATACTTTCTTACAATTTGAAACTGTCAAAACGATATTTATATGATTTATTTGATATTTATTATTTATTTATATTTCAGCATTGTTTTAATTTATGATTGAAATTATTTCATTTCAGCTGCTTCTTTTCACTTTTATTGATCGCATTCGTGGCCTGGAAGTTCAAGCAGAGATACGATACTTTCAGAAGAAACCAGGTTATTACGCATAAGTATATAACCTTTGTCGTTTGTGACCTAATATAACCTTTGTCGTTTGTCAATTAGTATGTTCATATAAATATATTAACCACATCATGTCAATTAGTATGTTCATATAAATATATAACCATATCATGTGTCGATTAATTAGGTTATTACGCATAAGTAATAAGTACATAACCTTTATCGTTTGTCAATTAGTATGTTCATTATAATTATATAACCACATCATATCAATTAGTATGTTCATATAAATATATAACCATATCATATCAATTAGTATGTTCATATAAATATATAACCACATCATATTAATTAGTATGTTCATATAAATATATGACCACATCATATCAATTAGTATGTTCATATAAATATATAAGTAACCATATCATGTGTCGATTAGTACATTGACTGATGATTTTTTATTTAATGATATAATTGGCTTGTCTTGTTTCTAGCTAAAATGATGCTGATATTCTTAAATATCTAAGTTATTTTCAATCAAAAGTCAAGTCTTTTTTAGCATTGTATCTATTCATGTCTCAATCTACTGCTGTAGTTTATTGAAATAGCAACATTTCAGTTATTTTTGCATTTAAATTATAACTAATCATTTTATTCATTATATATATATATATTTACAGAGACACTTGAAAGAGATGGCAGAAATGGCAAGTCGCCCGTGCGGCAAGTGCTTCCTCATCGTCGATCAGACGACGGAAATGGAAACCTCCTCCATGCCCGTGCTGAACCTAGCTTTGTATAATAACAACAAAAACAGTCTCAAGATGGCCGTTCGACAAAAACGAGTTTGTTGTCTTATTGAATAAATTATTGCTTATCGGGGTCAGCTCAGAGCCAACGTGTGACCAGTGCTTTGAGATCGCATTCTGTCGTCCGGGCGCTTTCCGTTCGGTTAGGTAATACCGCACTTTACTTAGCCTAAGCTGGTACTCGTTTGATTACCACAGTCGAATGGAAAGCTGATACGCAAGAGTAAACTCCTTGCTTGCCGGAGTTACTCAGTTACGAGATTCTTTGGTAATGGGAATTAAAGTCCAAGGTTTTACCGCTGACTGCCATGTCCAGTTAAGATTAAATTTCTTTTCGAGTCCCGACTAGCTTGATCACTTCTTAATATCTGTGGCAAGTATCAAGCTATTTATTGTCCACTTTTTTGTCAAGAAATTTTTAGTCTGCTTTATAGAGTGAGGATCAGTTTTATTTCCACACTTCTCAATAATATGGATTTGAAAAAACTCAAAAAAGTAGAATTTTGTTTTCTCGAATATTTATCGGTCACAATTACTTACAATAATTATTTTTTCTTTTACAGGTCAAAGCCTTCTCGGTGGCAGTCGAGCCCCTGTTCAATCAAAAAGCCGCAGTCCTCTCCGCAATCATCAGGATGCCGCACGCAGACGAGCCGTGCACTCTCCCCGACCAATCGGGACTGGCCATCGCTAGTGCTCTCGTTACGATTAGTTAGTATTAATAAACATGCAGAGTTCAAAGGATCAGTTAATTTTTTTATGTGTGCAAATACAGTCGATTCCGCTTAATTGGGACTTAGGCATTTTGGCCCAATTAAACAGCTGCCCCAATTAAGCGAATTTCACATACAATTCAACAATGCATATTGTTGGTTTCTGTTCTTTAAGGTTTGGTCCTAATAAGCGGCTACCCCATTTAACCGGTGGCCCAATTGAGCAGAATCGACTGTAATTGTTAAATGCTCATCAATTCAATCAATCCAGGCAGTCACAACAGACGATCGAGTTCCGACCCGTCGACGAAAGTGAACTTGTTGAAATCCTTCGGCAGCGACAGGAACTCGAACGTGCCTCGGCTCGTTTGAGAGACGTCCGTCGATTCCTCGATGCTTCTTCGTTCCTTTACCTCTCCGTTGCTTATTTCTCACTTTATTTCGACTTGCGTTTTCCGCTCTGGGCGGATTGCGTTTCCAACGATCGGGTCAAAAAAATCTCTTTTCTCTCTCTCTTGCCACGCTTCTTCGTAAAAGATCCGAGAAGTTGTCCCTTGTTTTATAGTTTAAATGAATCTTTCTAGGAAATAAGAGATCTTTTTTTGAAGTGTTTCATCTCTATGAGAGGCGTTGTATTTATTTGTATTCAATAAAAATTCTTATGGTTAACCTGCCCCTCCAGTGATCTCATTGTTGTCCAATGTAGATAATTTAACATGATATGCAATCATTTCGTCTACGTTTTGTTCATTTCATTATCATCGTGTGGAATGGATAGATAGATGATTTTACGAATAAATAAATGGATGGATGAATGGATCATTGCATAGATGGTTGACTGTATATTTGGCTGGATGTATGTATGGAAGGATGTATGGATGGAAGGATGGATGGATGGAAGGATGGATGGATGTTTGGATGGAAGGAAGGATGGATGGATGGAAGCGTCAACGAAATCACCACCGACTACAATACTGTGATGTCACATCCCAAATTTCAAAAGGGAAATTGCTACTATTTGTTTTTTTTTTAAATCTCGAGCATTTTTAAATGGCACGGTTGATTTGGTAACAATTCAATAGTTTTGTTGTTGATGATGATGATTGAATATTAATTTTAAGTTTGTGTTGTTTATTATATTTAACGTATGAGCGGCCACTCATTCCTATGATCTGTTGCTTCCCAGGAATGAATGTTGCTTGCTTGACAGATAATTCTTTCGTTTTGTTGCATCTTCGAATCCAGTGGCGTAGCTAGGGGTTTTGGCGCCCTGGGCAAAGTCTAAAGAATGCGCCCCTTCCATAACCTCTTTTGCTTCTTGCTCCCAAAAAACCTGATGACATGACCGGGGGTGTTAGTCAGACCCACTTTTCAAATTTTTTTTTCGTAAACCTCGTTTCAATTTTCCTCCAAAAAACCCTAATAACCGGGCGGGGCAGTCGGAGCCACTTTTTAAAAACGATACACTGAATACTCTTTCTAGTGCCCCCCCATGACGGTGCCCGGGGCAGGTTGCTCCCCTAGCTACGTGTCTGTTTGAATCCCACGTTTTGCTTGTTTTTCTGTTTCTTTTGTGCTGTATTTATTTATTCATTTGTCGGCCACCGCGTTTTTTGCATGTAAATATTTTGTATTTTTTTGTTTTTTTTTTAGTAATATCTGAAAGTTTAATAATAATATTGATAATAAAACAGTTTTAAACATTCTGGACCGTCCAGCTGACCGAGCCTACGGGCTGCCTCGCAGAAAGTCATGAAATTAATTATGCGTAAATACTGATAACAAGATAAAAATAAATCTCAAATTTTTTGATTTTTTTCATGTGCTAATATAGTATTGCTGTATATTTTAAAATGCACGTGAGTGAGCGGGAGCCAAAGCTGCATTTTTAGCCGTGGCAGCTAGGTAGGTGTTGACAGTGGCGTAGCGAGGGGGTAGGCGCCTTGGATGGGGGCGTAATATCAGTGGGGGGAAAATTGTATAAGATTCTAAAAAAAAATTGGGAAAAGTACCTACGGTACCCCCTTCCCGCTCATCAGCTATTTTTGGAGGAAAAGTTGACATGGGATTTTCTAGGAACGCATTCCTTATACTTTGCCCCGGGCGCCAAAAAAAACCTTAGCTACGACACTGGTTGTTGACGTGTAAACATTACCATGCTCACAAAGCCTTCCAGTTGCCTTATAAAATGTCTCCGCTGAAGCTTATAGTGGTACCGTGTCCTTAGGAAAAATTTCTGTATCTCTTTGTCCACTTTCAAAAAAAAAAAGTGAAATCATTGTACAGTAACGACCATGGCGGTGGTTGCGGCGTTTTTTGAACCACCGACATCCCAGTTTAAATAAAATTACCATTTATTATAGTGCAACTCCGCCTTGCTTTTGCAAGCCTGGAGAAAGAAAGAAGGAAAAGTTAAAAGGACCACGACAGGAAGTATACATAAGTGCTTCCTACATACAGCCATTACAGTCTTATAATATCTGGTGTAAAGGACTATAAAGTATTACAAAAAATTATTATAGTGGTTTAGAAGACTTTTTTGTCTGTATGCCACCACTTCAACTAGAGACAGGCGTTTATTGTACCTGACTCCCCACGCCTCCTAAAGGTACGGACTCCGGTTATATTCGAACCGCTGGCCTTTAGTCCGACAGGCCAATTCTTTACCCATATATTATGCCTACTTGCGCTTTTTATGGGTGCTCCTTGTTTCTTTCAAACTAGAAATTCTTCCCTAAAAACATATTTTATTTTTACAATAAAAACAACTTATACGCTAGAAGTTTGACAAGAAATTCTAAGAATCCGAAACATTTTTAACCTCCGCTCTCGTTGTTTTAGCTATTTTGTTTGTCAACCGCTTCATCTACTGGTTCGGGATCTTCATACGGAGACGTCTCTTCTAAATCTGACGATCCGGCATAATCCTCCAAGTATTCATCTGGCAGTTCAGTGTTCCCATGCGGAGATATCTCCTCTTCCGAGGCTGATGATCCGATCTGATCTTTCACTTCTCCTTCATCGTAAGGAGAGGTCTCTTCCAAGTCAGACGATCCAGCACGGCCGTAAAGGTTATCTGCCAATTCTTCTTCTCCATATGGAGATGTTTCTTCTTGATCCGACAATTCGGTGCGATATTGAAGGTTATCTGCCAATTCTTCTTCTCCATATGGAGATGTTTCTTCTTGATCCGACAATTCGGTGCGATGGTGAAGGTTATCTGCCAATTCTTCTTCTCCATATGGGGATGTCTCTTCTTGATCAGATGATCCGGCGCGACCGTAAAGGTTATCTGGCGATTCCTCTTCTCCATATGGAGATGTTTCTTCCAGATCAGATGATTCAACACGCGCATATATGTTATCCGGTTGCTCCGTATCTCCATAAGGAGATGTTTCTTCTACGTCTAGCGGTCTAGCACCAGCATATACACTATCCGGTAGTTCTTCTTCAGCGTACGGTGACGTTTCTTCATGTTCTGGTACGGTATCTTCTGGTTTTTCCGCATCGACAAATGGACTCGTGTCTTCTTGATCGAACGTTTTTCCTAACAAATCCTGGATTTCTTTCTCGTAAATGAACTCGTCCGGTTTTTCGGCCTCGTCGAAAGGACTCGTTTCTTCGTGACCGGATGCTGCTGGCTTAGCGGAAGCCTCGTTCGGAAGATCAGCATCGTCAAACGGAGACGTTTCTTCTTGATCGAACGTTTCTTTCAGAACGTCCTCTTGATCTTCGACTCCATAATCTGCTATCCTTTCGGGTTTTGGGAATGACGAAATATTGGGAAACGTCGCCGCGTCTGATTCTCTTTTTTCAGACGAGGCCATCTTCTTTCCTAGCAAAAAATTTATTAATTTTGTTAAAAAAATTGTTATTATCAGTCAGGCAATCAGTCAAACAAGTAAGCAAGCAGACGTGTTGAAGTTAATATAAATGATTTTAAAACAGTGAAAACACGCTCATCTGAGAAGTTTAAAAAAGTGTTTCGAGAACGAGCGGCTTTTGACACACCGTTGGCGCCAAAAAAACCGTCGTAGCCAAAGACCTCAAGCTTTCTCGGGGAGTGGTCAAAAAATTGACTTTAAATCACGGTCATTTTCCAAAAACTGGGTATTCTACCCAAACAATTTTAATTGATACTTTGGTGGGGAATGCATCCCCCTATCCCTCTGCACTTGCGTAGAGTTTCCATTTTCCCGGGGGGCAGCTTTCCCGTCGCCCCGAACTTTACGCCTATCCCCCTGGATCAGTCCCTGATGAAACCAAAACAAATTTTATTAAAACCCAACTGTGCAGGCTTGTTATCATCTTCGGTACAGCTGGCTGACTCAGTTCTTCTTGCATCTTACAATCCAGCAGACCGTCCAAGAGCTGAGAGTAAAAGACTACAATCCGCTCCGGCCTTTTGAGCAGTGCCTGTCCGATCAGTAGATGAAGCATCCGCTCAAATCCCTTCGGTAGTTTCGGCATCAATATCTTCCGCTCTTCCGCTAGTTTTTCCTTCAGTCTGTATCTTTCTCTCAGCTGCTGGTATTTCAGTTTTTCCAGCTTTATCTTTTCCTCGATTGACTTCTTTTTGTTACTGGATTCCCCTTTGGAACAGTGCGGCAACATCTGCTCTCTGTCCATTTTTTGTTAATTCTTCTGCTTCTTCTTCTGCTGGTCTCGAGTTAATTCAATTACTTCTATGAGAAAATAAAACAAAAATACGATTTGTCGTAATTATATAATTGTGAAAACAATAACAAATATTGTTTTCGCATGACATCACTTAAAATACTCGTTTAGAAATTTTAAACAACTTGCGTAGGTAGGCATATAAATTAGTTTTTCAACAGAGATTTAATTTGACTCAAGTCTAAATTTAATTACAAAAATTCATATGTAAATTAAAATATATATATTTAACGTAATTAAACTTTTTGAATATATGATTTATGTTAGTTAAATATAACAAGAGCTGTCGGTTTAGTTCTTTGAAGCTATTATAAATAACGTAGGTGAAAAGCTACAGCTGTGAATATAGTAATACATGTCTTGTGCATAGGAAGCCTGAAGTCATATATATATATATAACAGCCTTTAGGGCTCAGTGATTCTAGAGAATGTCTGCATAATTTTAAGATTTAGTTTATACGAAATTAATTTATTATAGACATTGATAACATTTATGAGATAAAAGACATCTAAGCATAAGAAATTGGGAATTTATACGTTTCATACAATAAACGGTTAGGGGGTTATAAGATATGATCAATTTATACACTATTGAAGGAGTTATGCGCTTACTAACAATATTGCTTGTTTGCTTGCTTAGTCAAATAGTGGGTCTGTTTCTTTTTTTATTTTAATTATTTTATTGTTTTGCCTAAATCCGGGTGCTATTTCATTAGTTGAAACCGGTGTGAATTGCACCTGCCATGCTATGTAATTCACGTGTGTCAGTAACTACCACGTTGTATATATATATATATATATATATATATATATATATATATATATATATATATATATATATATATATATATATATATATATATATATATATATATATATATATATATATATATATATATATATATATATATATATATATATATATATATATATATATCAACTAACACAACTGTGACCAGTGTGACCTACACTTTAACAAACTTCAAATTGTCAAAGTATATAATTTTCTGAAATTTACGTATCCACTCAAAATTTAAATCGCTTATATTTTAAATTCACCAGCAGCTGGAAGCACTAATAAAGAATCTGAATGCGTGAGGAATTTCAGCGGGAGTTCTTTCCTCGGTGGAATTATTTTATCCGTTGGCCTCGTCATCATCGGATCCATAATTTATCGGAAGCGCTGTTCCGACAAACCTCTCACTTATAACGTACACGAGGATAATAATGACCACGATCGCGATGGACAGTAATAAACGTCTCGCATCTAATCAGACTGAATTTCTTCTCGGTTGTTTGTTATCTATAAAAGCTGTTTTAATTTATTTATTTTTTGGTTAAATATAGCTTTAAATACAGATTTAAATTTAGATACTAAAGTGGTGGTTTTTTAAAGTGCGCAATTAAAGATATTCAATGTATTTAATGTTTTACACAGTGTTTAATAATAATAACAATAATAATAATAATAACAATAAAATATCGGGCAACTTGTATCAAACTTTATTATCGTGTGTCATCTGAGTCGATTCTAACAAATCGTGCATATTTCTGATGAGTACTTACTTGAATTTGATCTATAAAGCAAGTGTGAAAATGAATAATATCTCTTGAACTATAAACTCTGAAGACATGAAGTTAGCAAATCTTTTTTTTTTTATGTCTACATACCTACATAGTCTAGGTTAACCAGGTGAGTGCAACTGTTTTCAGAGAGCAACGTCATTTCTTTGATGAGCTACCTATTATGTGAAGCTACCTCCCTATCTACCTATATATGTAGCTTATTTGAAGATAACGCTAAGAAGACGAAAAATGTCAACGCAGCTTACAATTGCTTTGCTTGAGGCTTTTAAAAAAACATTATTTGTATTCGCTATCTTGCTTGCTGGGGTTACAAAAATTTACTCCCTCTAAAAAATCTTTTATCCGCCACTGAATTAATTTATCATATCCTGTTTTAATCCTTCATGAATAATTTAAAAATAATGTTTTAAGAAAAATTTAAAAAAAAACTAAAATACTCCTGACACGTTATGCAAATTATATAGGTATACAGGGTGGGCCAAACAAATGAAACGGTTTTATAATATATTCTTTATTTATTGCATTCTTTTGCTCTCATTAAAAGTCAAAGATGGCGACCGGAAATTAACTAAATAACGACATAATAATTAGAGTTAGTAAGTAAGATCACCGAGGTAACATTTTGTCTAAATTTGAGATAATTATATTTGATTGGATGAAACCATCTCATTTTGTTGGCCCAACCTGTATATTATACACATCAAAACAAATTATTAGTCATTAAATTATCTCGTTGCAGATCACATTGAACAAAAAAACTAATTACAGCGCACAGAACACAGAACAGAACTGCTTGGTGCTTATTTCTTGTAATATGTAAAATTTTTATCAAGATAAATAATGCAAAAAAAAATGCGTTTGACTATTTTTTATAATAAACGAATATGACTACAAAAGTAGTACATTCATTCATTACATATAACATACATAGGAAATTGCTGTTTTATTAAAAATAAAACAATTGTCCTCTTCTTAGCGGTAGCTTGCTTAGGAGCTGCCATTTTAAAAAGCTCCAAATCACGAATTCTGCTTTTGAAGTCTTGTGGTACCGGTAAGCTGATGTTTGAGGTTTCTGTATTCGGCGATTCAAAATTCAAAAACCCGAATACAAATCCGAAAAGCCAAGACGTCAGCCCTGTGACATCCCAAAAACGTACTAAATTAGAAGGCAAACACGTCAAACAATGTTTCCAAACCACAAAAAACCCCAACAAATTACAACGAACTATAATTAGAAAGCAGAATGAATCACTCTTACCATGATGTAACGACAGACACAAAAAAACGAGCGTTCAGCAAAACATGGTTCACTGATGGGAAGAAAAAATGATTAAAAGAAATTGATTCCAGGTGACCTCTATAAAAGCAGCAAACCAATGACCCTAGACAGTCATAACATCATAACAGACATCACAAACCTTGAAAAAGCATCAAAGATCAAGTGACTAAAAACAACTAAATAGCACAACATAACCCACATTCGAATTCACAAATGACAAGCCAGCAAGCAAGCCAGTCAGTGAAGAAAACTAAACAAAAAAATAATTTCGTATTCTTAATTTCGTAACCCGACCCACTTTCTTTTCTCCAAAAAGTTGAAAGCTGGGAGATGGTAGACTTAGGTAGGTACCTACTTATCCAAAATTTGCAAAAGACACACTTTCTCCATTCAAAAGAACTGATGACCGGGAGAGGGTATAGTCAGTCACATTTTCTCCTCTAAAATACTGATGACAGAGAAAAGAGGGGGGTAGTCGTAGGTACTTTTTCCTAAAAAAAAAATAAAAAGTCTAAAACAAATGTTCGTGTTTTTCTTTCCAACCACTAAAGTTATGAATTACTGCATCAACGTTCAAGTTTTTTGCATTTTCATGTTATGAAATTGTCGGTAGATCACTGAGTCATCGTTGGTCTCCATTCAGGGCCGGATTAAGCCATTTTAGTGCCCAAAGCACAAACCCACATAGTTTTGGTTGCTAAGGCGAGCCGAATAGTTTCGGTTGCTAAGGTGACAAGTTTTTTTCATTATAAATATAAATAGTTCGACGAATATATCACAAATAAGGTGTCCAATCGATCTGAAAATTTGATAGAATGTTTTGTTAATCAGTTCGGAGGTAGGTATGTTTAACTTTTTAAGTCTCTAGCTCAGCGGGAAGTTAGTTTAAAATTGATTGCCAATTTTGACTACACATCGGCAGACAGAGAAGTCAAGTTAAGTAAAAGTGTGTGATCGACAATCAATTGTTAAGAAATGCCCGGGCCCCTGA
Organism: Erpobdella octoculata; assembly: GCA_963978895.1. NCBI lineage: Eukaryota > Metazoa > Annelida > Clitellata > Hirudinida > Erpobdellidae > Erpobdella > Erpobdella octoculata. Next base: position 4,044,759 of record OZ022239.1, read on the forward strand.
TCTTTCGCTGACCGTGACCGCTGGAATGTTCAATATTATGCAAAGAAAACAGTTGTTAATATTTATAGTTTGTACTACAATCACTCACATAAAACCAGCAATAAAGTATTTCTGTATTAAAATTCGGTGTCCGGACAATTCGTCGCGGACAATTCGTCGCAGGACAATTCGTTGCAAAAAAACTTACAATTCAGCGCGGACAATTCGTCGCAGAAAATTCGTCGCGGGTAATTTGTCGCGTACAATTCGTTGAAGAAAACGGGCAATTGTTGATTAATAGTTACTTTATTTATTATGTATTGTTTGTTTTTCAAAATAATACCATAAATAATAATTCCAAGAAAAGCTAAAAATCCTTGTGTCAGATTTTTGGTCTCTGTACCATTTACTCGTGACACACTCTTTCTTCCTCGGTGCGCACGTAATAAATGAATGACCCCTTAATTATTATCAAGTGTTGATTGATTAGAACATTATAATAATAAATTTACCTTTTATATAAAAAAGTTAGCAATTAAACACAAACACATGTTAACAAAAATTAATTTATTAATCTGCATCCCCACGAATAATCAATTTATGAACGATTCTCATAATCCATCACAGCAGTACGCAATCGACAATCTCGATATTTCTTTTTCTTCAGAGAAAAACTTTCACCTGCAAGCATACGCCCAACCTTCATTTGGTTGATTTTTTTGAAGTTTCAATACTAATTTCGATATAATAGTGTTACGTGCAAAGGCATTGTGCCATACTTCAACTGCGTTGTTAGTACAAGGAATGTCTTCACGAACAGCTTGATAGCAGTCCCGGATATCACATAAAAAAAGAGCACATCCCAGTTTATTTGCATCAAGTGCAATTTGTTTAGGTTTGGATGGCGACGAATTGTCCTGCGACGAATTGTCCGCGACGAATTGTCCACGACGAATTGTCCGCGACGAATTGTCCTGCGACAAATTGTCCGCGACGAACTGTCCTAGAACCTAAAATTCAGTTGTTTCTGGACTTAAATTTGTTCAAAAAATATTTCTTGAGGACTTGTGGTGCCCCAAGGAACGTGCCTTGGTTGCGTAATGGTTGATCCAGGTCTGTTTCCATACCATATCTGCTTCTGAGGTTATATGTTTTAACTCGCCTCTTGCAGTTAAAAATTCAATCACTTTGAGGAGCTTACTAAAATCGTTCGGAAGACGGCTTGAGTATTTTTGAATATCATGAATAGTTATCAAAGTTGGACCTCTCTCTAACGATTGTAAAAAAAAACTTAGCTGTAGACAGTTGTGTGGGAATAAGAATAAGCATTGCGTCGATACCACTAGTAGTTCCACAAGTTCATTGAATCATCACTGGCTTGATTAAACTTCAAATTAGAAAAATATATGGTAAAATCTATGTAAAAAAAATTTAAATTCTGAAAAAAGGAATGGTCTCCCACCCCAGCCTCCAAGTTACGCCCCTGGCTAACCGCTGATTTTAGAGACTCCTTGGTTGGGGGTTATGTGGGTCCTATAACTGACTCTGAGCAGTCATTTAATACGATGCAGTCTAATATATTTAAAATCTAGTTAACTATAGCGGCAGTCACCCTATTTATAAATTCGTATCGGCACCACACCTTTGGATTAAGTAGTATGAAAACATGGCTAAAAATATAAAATAACGCCAATTGAACTGAATTTTATTTTAAAAAAACTCGATTGCATTAGGAAAAGCCAGGTTCACAAGCACCCCTCGTTTGATGTTTATTTTTTATCTAATCTAATATCCGCTATTTACCCGAAGGAAAGGCGACCTTCATTGGAGTTTTTATCTCTTCACTTTTAATTTCGTAAATATATTTTCCAAGATGGAATTATCTGACGAGTATTTTGTGAGAACAACCGAGTCTCTCCCACAAAACACTGCACGCTTTTTTGCTAAAGGATTCATACTCGGTCAATTTTTTAGTTACATTTCAAAAATGTTTATTTAGTTATAGATTTTCGTCCTGACAATGATCTGAATTTTATATATATAAATATCAAGTTTTTATCTGTTTATGACTTAGGTGGGATCTTGTCTGGATATCACCTGGAAGCAGCTTTTAGAACCCAGCCATTTTGGGCAGTCGCAGGCAGAAGCATATTTGGATATGCACTACCTTTAGGTATTGCTGACCAACGATGTGACAAAATTTTATAATACTATCAGCACTTTTGAATCTTATCATTTGTTTACAGTTTAAGTCTTATGGCTCAACACTATAAATGAGTGTATACACTTTTTTATACACATGCAGGTGCTGCAGGTGCAATATTTGCTTCGACAACTGCACTCCTTGACAGCAAAAGAGGGATGAAATCTTCAAATGCAGCTGTAGGTGGAGCTCTTGCAGGATTTTTTTACACCTGCAGAAGTTGGTGTCACTTCAATTTTCAATTACCTAATAATCTCACATCACATATTTTGTAGCCTTGTAACAAAGTGCCTTTTTTAAACTTTGGCATAAATCACTATGTTATAACTGTAGATCGGTTGATGTTAAAGTTTCACACAAGTGGCCCCTGCCTTTTTTCTCATTTAAATAGGTAGAAAAGCCGAAAATTTGGTTACATTACTAAAAGAAAACAAAAGTTATACCAGAAAAACAACAATTGTCGTGAATTTAGATACTCTCAAAAACAGTAAATCATCTTACCCTTCAAAGCACTATTTATTTTTACATTGTAGTTGTGAGTGGTACGGTATGCTGAGGATAGAAATTAAATGATTAAAAGAACTAAAAATTTGTTTTTATTTTAAAATATCTTAAAATATTTTGTCAGAAGTTTTGCGTTGACTCTTTTCCAAAAATATTCCTTGACCGATTTGATGACCTGTTCAGGAGTAATAACTACAAAATTAAATATTTCTTAGTAATGATATGTTTGATGATATTGTTAAACTGAGCATTAACAAATTAATTACATACCTTTTTCATATCTATATCTCTGTTTGTTAGAAAATGAAAAAATTAAATATTCAGATCTTCAGTTGATAGTATTTGATCATGAAATAAAGTGTGCAGAAGAAAACATAGCCGATATATTTAATTTGTACAGACCTAATTATTTTTTTTATTCTGGACCTAATTTTACCAATCGTCATATTAATGAAAATTTTTGCAATAATCTCAGAGTTCTTGAATTCAAACAAAATTGTGATTATCAGTGCAATACGACACTTTCAACATCTTTTTACTGTCCCAACCTGATTGAATTGTATCTTCATTGCCGGTTGCACCATAAATGCGAACATAAAGGTATTTTAGATGTTGTGAATATTTCTTTTCCGACGGAAAATCTTAAACATTTTGTCTACGATGGATGTAAGTTAACACCTTTCCTTATAAAGTGTTTACAAAAATTTAAAAATCTTAAAAAATTAGCCACATCCTATGTAGAAATTCATAACAACAGTGACAAAATATATTCTTTGTTTGGTTGTATTTCTAAAATAATAAACCTCAATTGGTTAGATCTTGCCTTGTATCCATCTTTCTAGAATTCTTTTTCTACTGAATTACTCAATATTGAGTTGGCAAATTTAGTTGATAAACTTAATAATTTGAAACATCTTGAACTTGGTGATTTTCCATGTATGATAAATAGCAATTCCATATGGATTCAGACAAAAGCACTCGACTATTTAGGCGTTGGCAAATATTATCCCATATCGGCAAAAAAGAATTTTAAAGCAAAGGTTTTAGGCAGTCTTATGAATGCCGATGAAATGTTAACAAAATTGAAATTTTCCATACATTCAGAATATTCATTGAATCAATGTTTCAAGTATTTTTATAGTTATCTGTTGTACTCTAATAAGAAAACAGTCACTCAAAAAAACGTTCAGGACGCTGTGAAACTGTTAGGCGTAGGATTGCGATGTGAATCCATTGAGTATGATTTGATAGACTGTTATATCACGGTGTGACAACAGAATATATGAAACAATTTATGAGTGTCTTCATTCGAGTTGCGTTTTCAGATAAATCATTAAAAAAAATGACAACTAGATTTAAGTATCAAAAGTACATTTCTGAAAATATTTGGAAAAATATTGTTACAAACAATGAACTCATAGAATATACTATTATACAAGTTTGCAAGAAACCTTCTTTTATAGCTCATTTTTTGACTTTCTGCGAAATACACTAAAACTTTATAAAAAAATTATTATCTCAGACAGATATTGAAAAAGTTCTTCTGGGAAGAAACAATCGTTCTACAAACATTTCGTGGGGTTGGTCTACAATGTGTCTAATTCTACTTTTTTGGAATATGGCGACAAAAACGCTGTTATAAAATACCTGGGAGACTCATTCTACAATCGAGTTTTAGGGGTGGTCGCTTTTGAAAAGTGTTTTAAGCAGATACAATGCGTCTAATTGTACTTCTTTTAAACATGACGACGAAAACGCTATTATAGAATACCTGGAATACTTGTTCATAATGTATAAAACAAAAGAAATTTTTCAATCACTGCATGAACATAAAAGCTGCGGCGGGCAACTCCCAATGGCGAAAAACAGTTTTGTTAATTAAAAATAATTATTATCTATGTTTTAATAAAAAAAAATAAATACAATTAAATAAATGTTTGCCTATATAAATTTAAAAGTCGCTTTAAAACTTTTTTTTGCAATAATGGAAAAGCTGGCAAATCCTGAAATATAAGGAACTAGCGGGGTTATCCGTGATTTTTCTTCACTCATTTTGTGACCAATTTTAATTTTTCACAAAAACCTTCCTCTATTGAGACTGTGTAAAATTTTCATTACGATCGGATGAATGGTCTAGCAATGCATAAAGGACACACATACATACAGACATAACTCGTTTTACAACGTTTTTATCAGGTCACTTTCTTGTCCGTTTGTTTGTGTGTCCGCAAAAATAGATTATATATCTATTTATATAAAAATGACTGTCTCTGTATGTCCTTTATGCATTGCTACACCGTTCATCCGATCGTGATGAAAATTTCGAGTTGTGTTTTCAGATAAATCATTAAAAAAATTGACAACTAATTTTAATTATCAAAAGTACATTTCTTTTAAACTCAACATTTAATTTTTATTATATTTTAATCAAATTATAATAATGTTTTCATTTAAACCAATTTTTTTCAAGTGATTTTATTCACATACTAAGTTTTTAACTAGTCTTTACTTTTCAGCGTGTTTACAGCTGAGATTGTATTACTCCGCCGATTCTAAAAAATAGGGTGCCGCTTGTGTGAAACCTTACCTGATTGATAAGCATGAACTAATAACCTAATTCTTCGCAGATCCTCTCCCGTGGAAGTGTTTAAAGGCTACCCTCGTCGTGGGCGCTCTAGCAGGTGCTTTGAGATTCGTGATTACGTGTGGACCCTACGTTAACCCGGCGGTGGAAAACACAGAGGTGCAAGAGCTCAAGGATGCAGTTTATATGCATAGAATTGCCCATCTAGGACCACAAGTTACAAGAAACTAGATTAATATAAATTTCTTCTCGATTAAAAACGCTATGAAACAAACAAAATTAGTTTAGTTTGTTAGTTTTTGGTGAAATGACACACTGCTAAGGCTAAAGTCAGATATTGGTTTGAAATAAAAGTTGTGCAGAGTTTGTTTTAACCAGTTGTTTTATTTCATGAATAATAAAAAAATTAACAAAGATAAACAAATGCTAACTCACTATTGCAACAAAAAAAGTTTAATTAATATAAATAACATCACAACACACTAACAGTAGTAAAAACTTGACTAGACTCGAATAGAATTGTAAAAACATGAGGCATTTCTGCACTTATTATATTTGATAGTACCTACATGCATAACAGTGTTATGGAACGATAATTTAAATAGTATCGTGTAATGAAATCATTGAAATTAATTGTTGTGTCTGCAGGAATAGTCTTTTGATGTCAACTTTTTTTTTACTAGAAAATACAAAACAAATATACTAAGCAATTCGAAACACCAAACGAAAACGATCGGTCCGAAAGCGGATGAGAATGTCGGCTCGGGGCGAGATCTTATGCTCCTCTCGAAGGTTTTGAAATCGATGTTAACCGCATCAATTTGAGTCAGTATAGACGCCATGATGGCAAAGTGAAATAACTGGTGGCCGTGAAAAAAATGGTCGCACGCACCAACGGGCGCGAGCGACTGCGGAAATTGACAGGAAAAAAAGAAACCACTTAACAGGAACCAGATGATGTGTTGAATGTGCAGATAAAATGATTGAAAACATTGATTTGATAACATGCAAAGGTACATCCTGTGAGCTACCGGTGAAATTAATAGAACATAAATTCCAGCAATTGGAACTATTTGCCATAATTTCCTAGCAAATGGATAAGGCCTGTCATAAATTACTTTTGATAAACAACAACCAATGCAAGCCAAACACGATAGCGGAATGCCAACGAACAAAGACAAATCTTTGTAAATATAAAAAAATTCATCAGTACTGGAATATTCTAGAAATACAATAACACTACCGAGAGCATGCAAGCCAACGCCTGCGTAATCGAACATGAAAGTAACATGGTGGGCAAGAGGAGATTTTGATTGTAGAGAATGCGCTGTGCAGCTGAGACCAAATAGCATAAAACTCGATATAATACCCGCTAACATTGGCCATGTAACGGGATCAGTGAGAAACTCGTGTTCGTTTGCCATTTGTTTGAATTTTTGCAGAACCAAAATTGATGCAAGGACGTGACTCCAAATATTCACCGATTCATTGTGTAACTGGAAAACGCTAGCTATGTAGTAGAGCCATGGCTTGCCGATTAACCGGTAACCCCTTCTGATGTATGGTTCTTGAAAAAGTATTGGAACTTTGTGCCTGCAGACTGTTGATTTTGTTAGGTGTCTCAGAAATGAACCTAAATTAAATAGAATTATTTTAAATGAAAAAACAAAATGCCCAATCAGGCGTTTTAAAAAACAAACCCTCAAAATGACATTTTCTGTCGCACTGAGATTCGTGATCAGCTGCTCGCTTATTCGCCTTAACAACATTGACATTGAAATTGTGAAAACAATTTGGAACGACTGGTTGCTGTTCCATACTGCTAGCTTGCGGACCTACTTAAAAAAATGCATCAGTTAATAAATTCGATCGTTCAATAATTGGAACGACATTGTTTGGAGTCTAAAAAAACAGTTAGCAAGAACACCGTCTCAAACAGACAAGCGACCCTCCTGGCAACACTGGTCGACGATAGGTACCTACTGAGCTAGGACACAAAAGTGACCTGGTGTTACATCTGAAATAAGTTCTAACATAATTCTAAATAAACCATGCCGTTGCTTCAATTTAAAACAAATAAAAAAAAGTGCTGCAACGCGTCTAAAAAATACGGTCATGCATAAAATACATTTTTCAAGAAGTCGTGATTTTTTGGCTGTATTTTACTATTTAATATCAAATAATTTTTTTTAATTAAATAAATCTGGTTTTTTTCGAAGACAGGTATCAAAATATCGTATATTCGTTTACTATAAAAAAATTGTCAAATCGCAATTTTTTCAATCAATAAATAATATCAATAAAATGTCATATAGGAATAGATAGTAAAATCCCAAAAATGAGGTCGAGTGGAATTTCCATGAAAAATAAATTGAAATAATTATCATTATTTATAGGAACTAGGTTACCTACTCTTAATGCTTTATTAGCTAGCTGCTGTCACTTTCTTCTTCGTGTGCCGTCTCAGGTGGATTGTTTTTTTGTTAGGTGATACCATGTGTAACTTTTTTTTATAAAATAATTTCGGACATTCAATGCAATTTTTAACTTTTTATTACCAATGCTTTTATTAACTCGTCGGCTCTGTTTCTCTGTCTGTTTCTCTGTCTGTTTCTCTGTCTGTTTCTCTGTCTGTTTCTCTGTCTGTTTCAAATCTTGCAATCAATTTTTGAGTCACTTCCTGATGGTAGATTTTTTTCAAATTTTGCATACATGCTCAAGATAGAAGACAATGCAATATTCAATTATTAGTTTTACAATAAGTCAATTAATTTAGTTAATTTTCTTGAGGATTTTATCGAGGGGTTTCTTGAGGGTTTTCTTGAGGGTTTTCTTGAGGGTTTTCTTGAGGGTTTTCTTGAGGGTTTTCTTAAGGGTTTTCTTGACCACAAAACGCTAACCGACTGGCAGACTATTTTACCAAGTTAACACGAACCACACTCACTGACCGCGATTCTCAAGCGTGTACGAAATTTTCATGAAAATAGTTGAGATATTTAAATTTTATGCTTTTTGATGATATTTTTATTATTATTACCAATGTTTTTATTAACTCGTCGTCTCTGTTTCTCTGTCTGTCTGTTTGTTTCTCTGTCTGTTTCAAATCTTGCAATCAATTTTTGAGTCACTTCCTGATGATAGATTTTTTCAAATTTTGCATACATGCTTAAAATAGAAGACAATGCAATATTCAATTATTAGTTTTACAATAAGTCAATTAATTTAGATAATTTTAATTAATTTCGATATTTCGATATAATTAAGATATTTCGACTTTAACATAAAATAAAAGAGTAATATAAGAAAAAATTGATTGCAAAATTTGTGTTTTAATTACATATAAGAGCATTGGTTTTAAAAATTCGTTTTTAATTTACTTGTTTAAAGTTTATAGATATAGCAGTAATTAGCAGGACTGGATTTAGAGGTGCCACTGCACATTATAATGGGCTCCCACCAGTAGGGAGTCTCCCAGAAGGGGCAGGGGACAGTTTTCCCCGGGCGTAGGGCTGGAGGGGATGCATTTTCAGTGAGCAAAAAAGTTTTTTATTATTATTTTGCTGTATCTAGCAATTTCTATGGAGACTACCCCCACCCCGGTCACCAGGTTTTTTTTAGAATTTGAAAAGTGCCTCCGACAACCCTTCCCCGGTGACCAGGTCTTTGAAGTTGATGTTACGTAAAATGTTTGCCTCTATGCTCGTCATATCTAAATGAGATATTGCACATCGAGTGCTAAGTGTGTTTTTTATCAGTTTCTTTGCAGTTACTCACCATTAGCACCTACTTATACATGCAGAGAGCTATTTCCACATTAGAAAATGATCCCCGAATTCGCTTCCTAAGTATCAGCCTATATCTACCTATATGAACTTCTTTCTAGAGACATAGTAAGCTTGTTCATTCTTGAATGAGATTTGATACTGCTGTCAGTCTCTTGTGAAGAAAGAACATCAAGTTTTTGAGAGAAGCCGAACCGTGACGAAATAAGCTAGTGCTGTCCATGACTGGTAGAAAATTGTCTATTTGAAATTTGTCTGGCCTCGGCAGTTCCGAGTGCAGATTACTTGTGTGATGAGGTTGATCGGGTGGATCAAGTTGCGTCGACGTTCTCTTTCTCTCCCCATAGATTTAAACAATGTTATAGGCCAGGTCCAGAATTTGTTGGATTAGAAATCATGGCAATGAAGTTTATTTTTAACTTTTGACGACATGACCCAACTTTAACGAAACGGGGGGACTCCACGACTCCCTGCATAGGGTCCTCCATCACCCCTCGCACAGAGGAACTCCACCACCCCTACACAGTTTGTTGTCTATTGTGACAAATTCCAGGCGTGTGGATTCGCAAACCAATATCACACCGAGAAACTCCGAAAGTGCCGGACGTGTCAAATTTGATCGGGTCGCGTCAACTCGAGTTTGTCGATTTGGAGCGTGCTTAAGAGTCCCTGTGTAAGCGCGGTAAAGCTTATGAATAACAATGATGTTTATACTCGAGATCAGAACGTGACCTAATGCATATTAATTTAAGGTCACGTGGACACTATGCTAATGTAGATGTCTTGCAAAACAAAGACGCGCGCAGGACTTTAGTCGTAATGTTAAATATAGTTTTGAATCAACACTACAATTTAGTCAGTCGGGAGGAGTTAATAATTTTGAATTTATTTGAGACTCTTGAATAAAGCATGTCAGTTGCACGGCTTTCGTAGAACCCAATATGTTCGCATAAGACCATTCGCGACGCAGCAATCACGTACTGCCTGCAGCAGGCAACTTAAACAAACCGAACTGAACCAGTTCAGACGAATGCCGTGCATTGATCGTAACGTGCAGACTTGTATGAGTGCGTGAGCATATACATACGTACATGCAGTATACACACAAGGCTTGTATGAGTGTGTGAGTATATACATATACATACGTACATGCAGTATACACACAAGGCTTGTATGAGTGTGTGAGTATATACATTTACATACGTACATGCAGTAATATACACACTGTGTGCGCTCAGTTGAGTCTACGGTTGCGCGTTGTTGTGAGTTGTGGTCGTTTGTACAGACGTATTAGCGTTCGATTGAAAATGGATATATTTTGGAATACAGAGAAAGAAGATAAATTAATAAAATATTGGCAAGGAGCACCTTGCTTATATGATGTTAGTTTGAAAAGCTATAGCAACAGATATCAAAGACAACTCTCGTTAAATGAAATAGCATCAAAAATCAATTTAACAGGTCAGAAACGTTTATTTTATCTCATCTGATGATACATTCAATGCTGGGAGGACATAAACATGTAAATAATGTAAATGTAAGTATGAGTAACACAATGTCTACTGTCATCGGTTAGTGGAGGGTATTAGCGGTTAGGTTGGTTACCGGATCGGCTAACATGACCGAATCGGGACCTCCAAATCGAGAGCTCGAGCGCAGCACATGTCCGTCAATCAATTCATTTACTAGATATAAAGTATAAACCTACTTAATATATCTATATGATCCGTTCCCCAGACCATCTACATTTGATCAAATTATTTTTTTTAGACTTTTTCCGCATATACGCCAATGTAGGGAAGTATTAGTGTAAATCTCTTTCGTCAAATTGGGTTTGACTTAAAAAGTTGATGAAGGACTTGTTTTTTACCAATGCTTTTATTAACTCGTCGTCTCTGTTTCTCTGTCTGTCTGTTTCTCTGTCTGTTTCAAATCTTGCAATCAATTTTTGAGTCACTTCCTGATGATAGATTTTTTTCAAATTTTGCATACATGCTCAAAATAGAAGACAATGCAATATTCAATTATTAGTTATATCGATATTTCGATATAATTAATATAAAATAAAAGAGTAATATAAGAAAAAATTGATTGCAAAATTTGTGTTTTAATTACATATAAGAGCATTGGTTTTAAAAATTCGTTTTTAATTTACTTGTTTTACAACCAAACAATTTGAGCTGAAAAGATTGAAAAAAAACCGGAATAAATAGCTAACTTTTCTGCGCTTAAAAAATATATTGCACACATCTGTGACTAGATCCTCCGAGTGTTAAAATAACGGTAATTATTTAAATATTCCGCTCTATTCAAGAAGATCTAAATTTTTTATAAATTTATTCTTTATTCACATAAAAGTACACACCGAATCGTACACGTTTTCGTCTCTGAACGGGCCCGTCTCAAACTGTTCATCTCTCTTCGTTCATCTCTAATGTTCGTCTGCAGCGTGCACGCAACCTGATTGTTTGTATAATAGGCGTGAGTGAGCTTGCGGCTGGTTTTTTTTCGTTAATAGATTTCTGAATGAATATGCCGGATAGCGTTAAATACGGAGTCACCAAGCGTGGAAAAAGTACAGCGATTTATAAAAACTACAGATATTGGGAGTATCGTACGAACTCGAAAAAACAGAAAACGTGGAGATGCTGCAAACGTGAAACGGATAATTGTCGTGCAACGCTACTGACGGACAATGGCAGCGTTGTCCGACAGCCTACCGAACACACGCACATAGGAAACGGATCATCTACAGAAAAAGCTGACACGTCGGCTGGAGAAATAACAAAGAATGCGGCTGAGAATATTTCTGATTCAAGTTCTGTAGCACTTTTTTTGTTGTTAAATCCTTTATATTGCAGCAATCACGTTTCAAATCGACAAGCTTGAGTTGACGCGACCCGATCAAATCTGACACGACCCGATCAAATCTGACACGTCCGGTACAATCGGAGTTTCTGGATGTGATATTGGTTTGCGAATCCGCACGCCTGAAATTTGATTCAGTCTCGTGCTCGTGTATCTTCCCGTAAAACACATCAAACTGAGTTTTAACAGGTTTGTCAATTGCCAGCGAATCACCGGTAAGCTTTTCAGTCACGTGGTTTGGGATTTGCTTGTTTCTTCGGACGATATCGTAAGCTACTAATAAGTTTAATAGTAACAGTAACTGGAACCACGCGTTTTGATATGATAGCATTTAATCATTATTTTTTTATTATATCATCGAAAAATTAAATACTTAATGTTCAACTTTTAACTTACGCACTTTTTAATGCAACATTAATTTACGCGTATATTTTATGATCCGGAAAGGGTTTTCTTAGGCATAACATTTTGAAGTGTATGGAATACAGGAAGTAATCAACTGCTGTGTCCATGCTAATTAACATTGACGATCTGGTGCTGGTGGCAGAGCGGTAGAGCGTTCGCCTGTCGATCGTTAGGTCGGCAGTTCGAACCTCGCCGGCGTCACCAGCGTTACTCCCCTTAAGCAAGGAGTTCACTCGCATTGCTAAAAGGGTAGGCGCCTATAAAAGGCTGCCTCTGCAAGTACCCTTTCTCGCCTTCGAGCAAGACTTGTCTTGGAAAAGGCGTGTGAAAAAGAAAACATATTACATAACTTTTTGATGAACTGCTTATAACTCAAGACATTTGCTTTGAACATGATTTAGTTATTTTTTGAAGTGGATAAGCCAAATCGGCAATAAAAATGTTTATAAATATTTTATGTTCATAGAATAAGTATTTTAAGTTATCCACAGTTTATAAATTAAACGCCAGAATAATATAATGATTTTTTAGATGTTTAATATTAGTAGTATTAGTTGTAAAACAATTTACATTATAAAAATTACTAATTTATCATTGAGATACATAAAAACCACAGTTAAATATCTATTCACTTCCTGTAACATTAGAAAACTACCACTTGTATCGTGTCATCTTGGCACACTTTCTCGTGATTGGTTGAAGACAAAATCTGCGTCAAAATGTTAAATACAAGTGATTTCAACATGCCAGTCGCGTTGGGTTTGTGCGTGACTATAGTTCACACCGACCGATTTGGTCGGATTTTTTGTCTTGGATTGTCATGTCGGATCTATTTTGTCGATTTGGAGCGTGCTTTTACTATACTTGATACCTTGAGGCGTGCGTTGGTTTTAACTCTTAAAAAACATACTTCCCGTCGTCCAGACTCGCTGACATTTTTTATATTGAATTTTTGTCAATGATGAGAAATTCTATTGAATTTTTAGAGCGATCGGGCGCAATTTAAATAAAATGAATTAAATTAAATTTAAAAAAATCAAATTTACGTCAAAGAAATAAAACCACCAGTTTTTCATTTATTAAAAAAAAGAAAAAAAATTAATTTTTCAAATCAAGAATTTTTAATTAAAAACTTTTGTTTTCATAGTGATTCGAGATTTTCTTATATTTTTCATCCTCACACACTTCACATGTTAGTTATTTAAAAGATTTCTAGATATTTCGTTTTTTATATAGACGAAATTCAAGTCCATAAATAGTAAGGAGACGAATGGTACAAGCGGACGAGCTAGCTCGTTTTTTAAATCCTTTATATTATTTTCGATTGTCTTCCCGTCTGTCTGTCTTCCTGTCGGTCACAAACTTTGAGTCTCAAAATTAACTCACTTCCCGTTATCCGATCGAGCTGAAATTTGGCACATCGACTTGGGCTGCGAGATAATTGAATCTATCAAAATTTCAGTTTGATCGGAAATTGTATAATTAAGTTTTTCAAAAAACACCAAATTTTAACGGATTTTTAATTTTTGAATTTGGCTCTGGGCTGTAAAAGGAATTAGTACCGGAAATCTAGGATCGTATATAAAGGATTTATAATAAAAACTTTGTTTTTATGGGTTAGTTTTTTAAAATGACTATTTTATAACGCGAGTTAACAAAATAATAATGTGGCAAGAAGTATTATGACGGCACATTTTTAGTGTGACGATCTTTAATGTTGTGTGAGTCAGAATTCTTCTAGATTACAATTTACAGAATACACTAATTAGGTTCAATAATCAATCAATCGAATGAAGGTATATAGCGTCTTTTTCCAGGGATGCATTGATGTAATTAATTAGATATCCATTCTTTTACTATAAAACTCAGAAGTGCCCTACCACAAAGCAACGATATCAATGCGTTTTTATGTCTCGTCGGAAACGGTTAATCACATCAAAGTACCAAAGTTGTACAAACCTAGAAAAAAGACCGTTTCACATATATATGGACCACAAAAAGAAAAAAAAGCAAAAGTGTGATTTATATAGAATTAGAGGAGGAAGACTTCGAGCTAGATCGTTTTGACCCATTGTATAGAATAGTACCACACGGTTATAACGTCGTTGTTGTACTGTGACCACGCAAACTCTCTCTCTTTCTCTCCCCATTCTCATGTTCTGCAAATCGCTACAGCGACGCATAGCTGACACAAACCTCTTTCTTTTGCTCGTTTTCTCTCTCTCTCCTTTTCCATGTGGACAGCCCATTTTGTTAGCCTTCAAACATCTCTCACCTCTTCAGCAGATGTTATCTCATTATCTTTTGTTCCAAACCTCTGATCTACAAGTTTTCAACAGCGTTAAAAATTATGATGCGTGCGTAAAGGGTTTGAGACATTGCAAGATGCGCACCCTAACAGTGTCACAAGAAGAAAAAGGTTTCAACCACTGAAAAAGTGGCAAGAGCGTAAATAAACAACAACAATAAACAAGTTCTACTAGACATCAAACTCACAACACGTAGGTCTCGAGTAAACTGCTTTATCCATTAATAAGTTAACCCTGTTGTGTCAGGGGCATCACTTGCGGTGGAAATTGTTACCCAAGGACGTTTAGGAAAAAAGTTAAAAGTCTTTAGAGATTTTTTGGAAAAATTGGAACGACTACCCCCACCCCCAATCATCATTAAAGAAGAATTGTTTAGTATTATAAAGCTAAAATCTTGTAACATGGATGGTTTTTTGCCCCTATCAATTTCATACCCGAAATTACACACTCGTCTTGTGTCATTAATCAACTTTTTGTTCAAGTTTAAATTTGGCATTACTTTTATATTCTACAGGTGAAATGGTGGCCAAGCACATGCAGTCTCTGAGAACACAGTATGCCAGACTATGCAAGCCGTTTGCAGCGAGCAGTGAAACAAAACAATTAACAGGACGTCAAAAATGGATTCTTGAAAAACTTCACTTCTTGAAGGCACACATTAGAAAAAAACCACCATACTGTTTCCCAGCAGTAAGCTTTCAAATGCTTATAAGCAATAATAAACCACGCAGCTTGAGTACAAACTACAAACTTGATTATGCAATCAAATTAACTAGCAATGTTAATTTTATATCAAAACATGTATATATATAAATGGGATGTTTGAACCTTTAGCTAACCAACTCACTTCCGGCATGGAAAATCGGATTAAATGATGAAGAAATCAACCTTGATTTCATTTCCGAAAGCCAAACCGCTGTCGCCAATAACAGTAGTATAGAAATGGCATCAGAGACAAGCGGGGGTAGTAGTACTCCGAAGCCTTGGCTTTGCCAAAGTAGTCAAGCTCCATCCAAACGAAAACAGAAAAGCAGCGACGATGACGAAGTGGCCACAACACAGTCGTTTGTCGACGAAGCAATAACGCCCGAACCAGCTTCTAAAATCTTTTGTTACGACGAAACCGGCGACGACGAAGACTCGATATTCGGATGTTACATCGTAAGCGAACTGAAAAAAATCAAGCCTGGAGAAGCCAAACTGATTCTGAAGAATACCATCATAAATTCCATCTTCAACACCAGGATGGGGATGATGCACGCTGGCAAAAACCAAACGCAATCATCGACGACGTATGAAATAAATTCGTGGACCCGGTTTCAAGAAGATGGTCAGAATGAGTCGTGGTCTGCGCCTGAGCAGTCAAATTACTCTCAAGATGGGAACAGACCTGAACGGGGTCAGAACGTCAAAACTGTTAGTCCATCGGACTCATCGTGCGTGGAAATTAAGAAAGAATGTTTATGAACTTTTTTTAAACAGTTTTATATGATTGAAATAAAGGTATGGGATATTGTGGATTTTATCGAAAGTAATTGGTCTTGCTTCAGGTTGAAGTGCTGTCTTGTGTTTAAATTGTTTTAAAGTTTTGACAGTCTGTATGTATATGTCCCTTATGCATTGCTACACCATTCATCGGATCGTAATGAAGTTTTCACACAACCTTGAGGTTCAATGGGGGAAGGTTTTTGTGAAAAAATTGAAATCGGTCACAAAATGAGCGGAAGAGTGAGCGGGAACGGGAACTGGAGAATGAGCGGAAACGGAAAAGTGACCGGAAACGATAGAAAAACGTCGGGTACTCCGCTAGTGTTTTATAATGATCTATAAAATTATATGGGGGGTATAATATGAACGTCAACATCGGAAAGACTACAGAGTTTTAAAAAAGCTATTGTGTATATAGCCTTATTATTTATACTAGATGGGTTAACGGCTTTACCTGGTTTTTATTTATTTATTTTGTTTCTGCCCATAAAACGTAAAATAACGAGCAGATTTTTTTTTAAATTGCTTAGAACCTTCTCATTGAAAACTACCTTTTTGCCAAATTATATATTCAAATTGTTCCAGCAATTGTGAAATGACTAAATCTCGAACACACATATTGACATTCTCCTTTGTGTCCAAAAATCTTTCCAGGCCAAAAGTGCTTATGCACGACTGTCAAAAGTTATTGCATAACAAAATTCAAATTTAGTTTAGGTAACAAAGTTTGAAGATTTCAAGCAGCTTTTAGCAAATCTATTTTACGTTTTATGGACAAAAAGGAGTTAGGAGAGAGTGGAAAAAAAGGAGCGGAAAAGCAATCAGGATTGGGAAAGCAATTAGTGAGAGCGGGGGAGCAAATGAGAACGGGAAAGCGACCTGGAGCGGGAGAGCGAGCGGAAAAGGGAGAGCGAGCGAAAAAAGGAGAGCGGGAAGCGAGGAAAGAAACGAGAGCAAGATTGAAAAACGAAAAAAACCTCTGAAGGAGGACTGGGAAAGCAAGTGAGAGCGGGAGAGCAAATGGGAACGGGAAAGCGACCTGGAGAACGAGCGAGAAAGGGAGAGCGGGAAAAACGAAAAAAACCCTCTGAAAGCCCCGGGGAACGCCGGGTCACCCCGCTAGTATTAAGTAAAAAATTTGAAGTTGTTTATTATTTCAGAACTGTTGTGTGTTCATGGGTTTGTGCCTTTGTGATTTTTCATTTATTATCACCACACCACCGTCGGAGTAATTTGCGAGACTTGGTATGTAATTTACTAAATAATGTAATGATGTAATGAGCTGTCTTCTGTTTAGCAGCCAAAACATACTTTAGTTTTAGTTTCAGGTTCAAGTCGTTTGATATGGAAAGGTTTTTGATTAGAACAGCTCTTTTGAGGAGAGGTTCTACCAATGGCAGAGCGTTTGGTTTCACTAATTTAATAAGGAGAACGTTTTCAGATGGTAACTCCACAGACGATGTTTGTGAAGTGCGTATCATCTTTTCATTAAAAGTCTTCTCTTGAGAATAGAATTGAAATCTATTTATTAAACTAAACTACTAAACGTACCCCCGGCGTGAACATGCGCAATTTCGTTTTAGTTTTAAAATTTATTATAATAGGATGTTTTGTAGAGCAGACAGCCAGTTTTCAAGCCGATTCTCATGACTGGTATTCAACCTACCGGGTTTCCCCACATAGGAAATTATTTCGGGGCCATAAAGCGGTGCCAGGAATTGCAAGATTCAGGTCGCTATGAAAAAGTATTTATCTCTATTGTAGATTTGCATTCAATCACTGTGTCTCAAAATCCCGACACTCTAAGGTTGGTTTTTAAAGGTTAATTGCTTAGCATATTTGTTCACTGTTGTAGTTGATCTTTTATTTTTACAGGCAGAATATAATGAATTTGGCCTGTTCTCTACTTGCTTGTGGCCTCGATAAACAAGATACCATTCTTTTTCAGCAGTCTTTTGTAAGTTAATATTTTATTTAGGGCTCTATTAAATTTATTAAGGGGCATTTTTGTGAGCTTGTTATTTACAATAGGTATAAATAACTCAAAACAAACTAGATTTGGCACCAGTCATTTTGTTGTTTTTTTTTTATTTTATTTACTGCCGGGCTGTGGAAAGTATGTCTTGTTAAATGTTGGGGGTTACGGAGTGAATTAAATCACTACAATTTCCAACATTATAGTAATTATGTAAATAATATGTGTATACAGATCAAATAAGTAAATAGTATCTGAAATAGCAATATTTCGAATAAAATAAATTATATTTTTTTTGAATTTTTAACTCAATTAAAGTGTGTTTTTGTCAAAGCCAGACTATTTAAAATATTTCCTAATCACTGTCTGATTGTATAGGTTCCTCAACATGCAGAGTTGGCTTGGATTCTTGGCTGCATGACTACGTTGAATAAACTAGATCATCTGCCCCAGTGGAAGGCAAGCTGGTTTCATATGACAGCACTTCGTTGTGTCACAAAATAACATTGACGTTTTTCTTCGTCGTTTCAGGAAAAAATGCAATCGAGGGACGAAGTTGGTCTCGGACTGTACAGCTATCCTGTGCTGCAGGCTGCAGATGTTCTAGTATACAAGTTAGTTGGCGAAATGTTTCGTGTACATTTGACATTTTTATTAGTCCGTAAAGTGTAATTTATTTCTGATTAATTCTGGGTCACAAAGTTAAATATATTTACAAAAGCAATTGATTATTTATGCTACGTAATTAAGAAACAAAACTACATATTCAGAGCCACAGAGGTGCCGATTGGTGATGACCAGGTCAAGCATTTGGAGCTGGCGCGATTTTTGGCCAAGTCTTTCAATAGAAAGTACAAGCGCATTTTCCCTGTACCGAATCACATCCTAGGTTAATGACTCAAATTTTTTGAAGGCTGTCTTGGCATTTAACTGGTTGCGGGAGATTTTAATGTTTTAGTGAAGTTTGTGTAGTATAACTTGAACTTGCAGGTCAGAGTTAGAATAAATTTTAAATGGCTACTATCAGATGACATTTTAATCTTTCGTTTTTCCTGTGTTATAGTTGATTGTTGTTTGACATGACTGATTTTGGTACATGGGTTCAACTTCTGACACTGCTGTCTGAAAGTAAAATGAGAACTGGATTAGGCTGTGAAGTAGTAAATTACAGCAAATTAAAACAGAAAACCTACTACAGGTGGCGGGTTACACTGTCATGCCTAGCTCGCTGCTTCTTAAGCTACATTTTGAACAAGTATTATTATAATTAGTTATTCTTTATTCGTGAGATATTAATTTTTTTTATTATTTTGCGTTTGAGGCAGGCTCACATGAGCGACTGAAAAGCTTGCGCAATCCGATGCAGAAGATGAGCAAATCCGAAAAAGATTCCCGCGGCAGGATCGAACTGCTCGATTCTCCCGACGAGATCAGGGAGAAACTGAAAAAAGCGGTGACAGACATGGGAATGGGAAGCATGATCGGTTACGACTCCGAAGGTCGACCGGGAATCTCTAATCTCGTTGACATCCTCGCCGCCGTCGAAGATTCGACTCCCGACCGGATCTGCTCCGAGTGTGCCAACCTGACGACCGTGGAGTTCAAGAATCGGGTGGCGGAGGCGATCATCGAGGCGTTCAAGCCCATCCGAGCGAAGATAGTACACCTGAAGAACCACCCTGAACACGTCATGACGGTCCTCGAAAGAGGAAATGAAATCGCAAGACAAGTCGCCGACGAGACGTGCTCCGAAGTCAAACGACTTGTCGGATTTTCGTAGAATTTTTAACGGGATGAATTTTAATTAACGCTGCTTTTCAAAAGAAAAATTCACAAAATCACTCACTTGACTCGTGCAAGCATATTTGTTTGCTTGTTTATGTGTGTGGTTTTATTGTTATTATAAGATTTTTTTTTAAATATTCAGTTGGCCATGATTATGTTGCTTTTTACAATAAAGCTTTTAGTTTTTTTTTACTAATTGTTTGTACGTCTCTTGCACATCAAATCAATAAAGTAATGGTGCTAAGCATTCTTTAGATAGCGACTTGAATAACATTTCTGACATTCATAATATCGTGTGCACATGCGTGATTTGATGGTTTTTTATTTACTTTTTTGCGTGGAACATTATGCTTGCCGAGCTCATCATTTGCATGAAACGCCGCTCAGTTTGAAATAATTTCCTTGTTGTTTTCCATCTTCATTAATTATGTTTATTTTTAAACACACACACACACACACACACATATATATATATATATATATATATATATATATATATATATATATATATATATATATATATATATATATATATATATATATAATTTATTGAACCTGTCCAGGGGATTGTCTCGTAATAGAGTCAATTGAAACTCTCATCACTTGCTTTTCTTCATTTCTACTCCTCTCCTAAGAACCCTTGAGAGTGCATTAAGGCTCACTAATGGTTATTATCATTACTATTATCGATCGATCTATGGTGAAGAAGCATGTTTCGCTTAATTAATTACTCGTTTTTTCAATGTAATTATTGTGATTAAGAAATATGAAACAGCGCACAGCTGTACAATGCATCTCTCAAGTACTCTTTACTACAGGCTCTCCATCATGTAGTCTTAATGAGCTATTTGGCGTGACGGTTTACTTGCACAAGAGATGCTGAACCGGTGAAATGAAATATTCATCGACTGTCAAATGCAGGGCGAAATAAATATCTACAGAGTTTTTAAGTTCCAATCGCTAGCAGGTGATTTTACACGATTTTCTTCACCTTCGCGTGTGTTATCTGTTGAGTTCCGACACAAAGTTTGTAATCAAATGCTGACCCAAATCCCAGTAGGTATGCTTTCCAGGTGAAACTTAGAATTGGTGTATAGAGCATTTTTATAAAAGCGTGGTTTTAATTTTTAAATTATTTATTGTCATAGTTTTATTTAGGCGGGTTATCAGTGATGCCGAGTAACTGCCCGTGGTGTTCGGACATTAACATCTTGAAACTTGATCTGGTCGAATGACTGTCTGAATCTTTCTTCTTCTTCTTCTCCTCGATTGATAGCGAAGTATTTCGGGAAGCCGAAGAGTTCAAAATCCACTCGTCCGCGGCCCCAGAGATCGACGCAATTGACCTCGAGTCTCTGCTGCTTCGCCGATGATGATGATGATGATTGTGGTGGTGATGATGATGGCCGTGGTGGTGTTGTTTGTGGTTGAGCTGGCTTTTTTCTTCTAGATCTTTGTGTATCATTTCACTGAGATCAAGTTTTTTTCCGGATCCGGAGTAAAACGATGCCATTTGATCATTCAGGTGAACATCTGTACAAATATAAATAAATACATATTGTGTGTGCGTGTGTCTGTCTGTGTGTTTGTGTGTGTGTGTGAGCCCTAACCTGGATCATTTTTCACTATAATGTTGCGATCGATTTCGTTCTGATACCCTTTTACGATCCCGCTGATCAGAAATCTAATCGTCTTCTTAACAAGTCTAGATGCGTTTGGTTTCAAACCTCCAAGACTATGATCTATGGCTTCAATAAATGGACCTTCTATTTCCTAGAATTTTAAACAATGTTTTACGACGCAAATTTTCATTTAAGAATGGAAAATTCGAAGATCGTTAAGGCTGCTTAAAGTTATTAAAATTATCATTTTGATTCATATAGACATATTTTCGACAAAGGCGGCTAATTCCAGATTAAAAAATAAATAAATAAAATAATGGAAGAATCGCCCAAAACCGAGTTTCGGTAATCAGAATTCCAATCCCGCAGTGCGTATAACAATCAATTTCCTGGGGACAAATGTTAATACAACAAGCGGTGCTTTCGTGGCATAGTGTAGGGGGTGAAGAGAGCAGTGGCGCAGCTAGGGTTTTTGGCGCCCGGGGTAAAGTCTAAAATGCTGATGACCGGGGGGGGGGGGGGGGGTAGTCTGAGCCACTTTTCAATTTTTTTTCGAAACCCTCGTTTTATTTTTTTCGGAAAAAACCTGATGATCGGGGGGGGGGAGGTATAGTCTAAGCTACTTCTAATGAAGAAAGGAAGCTATAGTCGTTTCTTTCTGGCACCCGGGGGCATCTTGCCCCATTGCCCCCTTTAGCTACGCCTCTGGAGGAGTCCGCCTCGCGTGATACTCTTCGTGTGACAAAATTTCACAATAAATAATAACAATATTTGGTAGGTAATTTTAATTAAAACACTGAACTAATAAACTTATCAACTTTCAAAAACAATGTTTCCGCCTAGTCCGCCATGCAATTTACTCAAACATTCAAGTTGAAGTTCGGGTTTTAATTTTTGAAAATTTCGGGTTCGGGTTTTGATTTTGTAAAAGTTCGGGTTCGGGTTTCAAATATTTAATAGTTCGGGTTCGGGTTTTAATTTTTCAAAATTTCGGGTTCAGGTTCGGGTTTTTATTTGTCACATTTTCGGGTTCGGGTATCAAAAAAGACCGGATAGTACCGAACTTCGGGTTCGGGTCACGAACCCGTGACATCCCTACTTAAAACCGATATGTTTCAAAACTGAAATAGCTACTATAGCGATGAGTCAAAGGTAAAACTCTGCAAATATTTGAGTTAAAGATTAAAAAAAAAGAAACTGAATTTTTTTTATAGGGTTTCAACAAAGTAAACGTTCGATCGAATTACACTAAAAGTCCCTTTTAAAGTAAAACATAAAAAAAGCTTACTTCAATAGATAAAGAAAAAGAACAGATGTTTTTTTAGCAGCCACTAGTTTTAATAATTTCATAGATGCGGTTTTACCACACTTCAATTTATGAACAGAATTTGACTAACCCAAAAATCGTCGGCTCTGAACTGTGATCCAAATCTAGCGTGGGACTGACCAAGTTCTTCAAGGATTTCTTTGATGAATTCAGGTCCCTCGTCCAAGTGGCAAACAATTTCATCAATCGTGTTCATCACGACCATACCGTGGACTTCCATCACTACACTCTCCAGTAACTGCTCCATTTCCAGCCCGCGAAATTTGTCGAACGACTTGGCCAGGTCAGGCCGGTTTGTGAAAAGTCTAACAAGTAAAGGAAAAACGAGTTTTTCAACACACATTTTGATTTCAAATACACTCGATTTAGAAATACGACAGATGTTCAAATTAATTTTTTTTAATTGAATCATGTATTGTCATCCAATATAAAGCTATGCTGAAAGTTTCAGCTCCCTAGCTAGTCAAAAAACTGGTTAAATTTTACTTGCAATATTTGCGTACAGAGAAAGATACACACACACACATACACATACACAAACACACACACAAACAGAGATTGTAACCTAAATAAAAGTTTGCAAAAATTTTGTAATAATCTATATATATAAAAGAACATGTCCTGACTGACTGACTGACTGACTGACTGACTGACTGACTGACTGACTGACTGACTGACTGACTGACTGACAGATGACTGACTGATAATCAACGCCGAGCTCAAACGCCTCATCCTAGGAACGTGAAATTTAGAACTTATATTACTTTTATAGCGTAAACATCCGCTAAGAAAGGATTTTTAAAAATTTTGCTCCTGAGGGGAAAAAACTGGAAAACAAACTTTTTTCTAAAACAATGTATATCTCGAAAACCAAAAATGAAGAGATTTTGAAATTTGGTATATAGATTCTTTTTGAAAAATAAAAAGATACGTGTTTCACCATTTTTTGAAAATTCGGTTTCCCGGACCTCAAATGTGGGTTGGAAAATTGGGTTATTTGGTTTTTAAAGTAGCTTCTACTCAAAAACTGTTACTGCTACAGGAGTAAAAATTAGTATTTAGTTTCTACTCCAAAAATAATGAAACACGTGTTTTAGCATTTTTTGAAAATTTGGTTTCCAGGACTTCAAATGTTGGGTGGAAAACAGGGCTAATTGTCTTTTATAGTAACTGCTACTCAAAAACTGTAAATACCACAGATGTTAAAATTATTATTTAGTTTCTTTTCTAAAAATAAAGATATACGTGCTTCACCATTTTTTACAAATTTGGTTTCCCGGACCTCAAATGTGGGTTGGAAAATTGGGTTATTTGGTTTTTAAAGTAGCTTCTACTCAAAAACTGTTTATGTTACAAAAGTAAAAATTAGTATTTAGTTTCTACTCTAAAAATAATGATATACGGGTTTCACAATTTATTGAAAATTTGGTTTCCAGGACTTCAAATGTGGGGTGGAAAATAGAGTTATTTGGTTTTTAAAGTAACTGCTACTCAACAACTGTAATTGCCACAGATGTAAAAATTAATACTTAGTATCTACTCAAAAAAAAAAGATATACGTGTTTCATCATTTTTTGGGTTATTTGGTTTTTAAAGTAGCTGCTACTCAAAAACTGTTAATGCTACAGAAGTAAAAATTAGTATTTAGTTTCTACTCCAAAAATAATGAAATGCGTGTTTTAGCATTTTTTGAAAATTTGGTTTCAAAATAACTGCTACTCACAAACTGTAAGTGCTACAAATGTAAAAATTAGTATTTTGAAGTTTTGTGCCGGTTAAAAGTAGCTAAGTCCAGTTTATCATCGGCCGGGCCAAGCCGTTATTTTAGAGTCTTCACACGGGCCAGGCGAAACCTTAAATCAAAGTGGGACGGGCCGAGGCTTTTCACTAAGTATATAGATATTTTAGTGATTTTAGGGTCTTCAGTTTGGCCGGGCTAAACCTGAGGTCAAGGTGGGACGGGCCGAAGTTTTTCATCAAGTATATAGAACTTCTAGGCCTGTAAAAATGGGCCGGGCCTAATTCAGACGGGCTGTGCCGGGCCAGGAGTTTGGGTTTTTAAAACGGGCTGGGCTAATTTGTCGACGGGCCGAGCCGAGACCTAAAAAAATGATCTCTACTATGGATGCACGGTTCAAACTCTCTAATTTCATGCGAGCGAAGCCGCTACGGGCACTGCTAGTATTATATATGTTTACAATTTAAGTTCGCTATATTTTTACATAATTTAGTATTTACACGAATGAAGCTATTGTGGTCTGATAATTCTTTATTGATCAAATGGTGGGAGGTCAGTGGCGGATCCAGAAATTCCTGGTGGGGGGTGCAGGTCCGTCACTTTCAAATTTTCACCAAAAAAGCTGATGACAGGGGGGGGGGTAGTCGTAGGTATTTTTCCAATTACAACACTTTTTCAAAAAAATCACACTTTTTCCTCTCAAAAAAGCTGATGACCAGAGGTAATCGTATTGTTCAACAACTGCATTTCCAACTACGGTCATTCATTTTCCAACAACCAAGTCCAACGGTGGTTTAAGCGATCGAAAACTTAGCGAGGCGCGTAGAATGTATTTCTTGCAATAGAAATTGCAGCCAATTTAAAACCCAGTTTCTTTCTTATCGCTAGCCATGAGCCGTGAACTTGAAGACATATGGCCATTGCCAGGATGCATCCTGTCAAAGCTCGCTGGGGGGAGGGACTATTTTTTAAACCTGGTCCACACAATGAGCTGCCCTACCAAAATAGAATTGATGACATATAACCAGCCATGCTAGAGATTAAGTCAACTTAAGATCAATTTGTTTGTTTCTTGAGCAGTCTTAACATCTAAATTATTCCTTTTTAAAACATTTAATTTTTTGTGACTACGTTAAATATTTTTTATTTGACTGCTTGCAAATCAAATGAGGATAGAAAATAAGATGAGGTATTTTTAATTTATTTTTTCATTACTACTAAAACCACTAGATGGCGTGAGTGAATAAAAACTGAAAATTAAATTGGTATAATTATTTATATTTATACTTACACATAGCTCATTCGAAGCACATGTGAGTGTATGACGGATCAAATGATTACATCGATCCAGACACACATGAGACTCGCTATTATTACTTTTATTATTATTATTATTATTGTTATTATTATTATTATGGTGGTCAGAAATCTGGTGACTTTTTTTTCTATTAATGTTATGTCAGTGTCACGCGAGGTGAAGTCACGAAATGCTCAGAATGATGTGTGTACCTACTTTTTGTATTACCGAAATTCCGGTAATGAGTTTTACGTTGAGACAAAGTGTAGAAATGGAAATAACTAAATTTAGAAAATCATACAATTTCTGAGGCAAAAATAAATGTTAAAAAATGTTGATATTATTTGAAATATGCAAGTATCTCGCTAACTCTCTTCCTACACATCTACACCGTGGCAATATTAGCCGAGAATTGACAATGGTGGTTTAGTGACGTAATAAGCATATTGTTTATTATCTCAATACAATTCATTTTGCTACCAAATAAGGCCGACAAGGTGCCACTGTAGTTAGCGGGTTTTAATAAAGTTATAGTTTATTTTATTTTGTTATTACAATTCAATTTATTCATCAGGTCAATTACATGCTCAACTAAAGTACAAATTTTAAATATTAACTTTAAAAAATTGTTTTAAAACGACCTACTTTATAAACATTTCTCTCCCGATTTCAGGCAGATTTTTCTGAACCATCTTCCATATTTTTTCAAAATTATAAACTTCTCTTTCCGTTAAACGAGTAACAACAAAGTGCTGACCGAGTTGCTGACCGAGTTGCTGAGTGGTTTTCTCTAGCGCGGACGACTCCGTTGGTTTGATTCGATTCCTTCTGCATCTCATGCAGCAAAACACTTTCTTGAAGAAATTTAAAATAGAATTTTTTCCATTTAATTCTTCGTCGTTTAGAGCAACGTCGAAATCAGAGAACCCGTTATTAGTCATTTTTGTGAGATGACATGAATATTATTTTTTTAATTTAATTTATTTAGTTTATTTAGTTTAATTTATTCAACACTATAAGACTTTATGCATTTCTTGATACAACTGCTTCTTTAAGACACATCATGAATTTGCATAAGAAGTCACTCTTTCCACCCACACTATCTTAACCTGACAAGCAAACCGGCCGGTTTTATATCTGCTTCTGATCTAATAAAGATGGTGGATGTCACGTGGTTGAGTTTGTTTATAATTTTACGATGCATTTGGAAAATATTTTTGTGTATACGGTTTTGTTGTTATTATTACGTTTTCTGCTTAATCAATATTTATCAACACTCATCAGTATCTATCAGCATTCGTCAATATTCACATCAACATTCATCAATATTCATCAAAATTCATCAATATTTATCAACATTCATTGATACTCATCTATACTCATCAAACCTCATAAATATTTATCAAAACTCATCAATATCCATCAATATTTGCCAATATTCACATAAATATTCATCAAAATTCATTAATATTTATCAACGTTCATCAATATTTATCAACATTCATGGATACTCATAAACATTAATAAATATTCCTCAACATTTATTCATAAATATTAATTTATATTCATCAATATTCATCAACAGCAAAAATTTTTGTGTTTTACTTTTGGTTTGATTTTTGATCACGTGATTGAGTAATTGTATAAAGTTATTTAATTAGTTTTTTTATAATAGTTTATAGTCCTTTACACCAGGTGTTTTAAGACTTTAATGGCTGTATGTAGGAAGCACTTAAGTACTTCCTGTCGTGGATCAGAATTTGATCCCTTTTACTTTTACCTCCTCCTTTTTCCAGGCTTGGGACTGGCTCGCAATTGGCGAGGCGGAGTTATTTGATTAGTTAGCTAGTGACGTCATTTAAACAATTTTAAGTGGAAACTGAAATTGTTTAACTACTCTCATTATTCTCAAAATTGTTGGAAATAAATTCTTTAACTAATGTACAAAAGTACTAAAGTACAAAGACATTTTGACACTCAACCCCTACAAAATTACTACCCTGACCACCAACCACCCACCCACTCAACACAATGTTAATATCCGACTGGAAACTCATGCCACAAAAACTAAACATAGATTTTTCTTTGAATAATTTATGCGTTTTAAAAATGCTCTCAGAACAAACGAGTTAAAGTTTCGAAGATTTAGTGTTATACTGCTTTAAGCATTGAGAAGTCAACAACAAAGAGATTCAGATAGTAAGTTCTGGTGGCCGAAAAACAAGAATCATATAACAAATTAGTTATTATAACTTTTAGGTTCTTCCGACATCGATTTTTTTACTAATTCACTTAAAATAAGTTTATTGTTTTATTAATTAGCAGATTTTCAAGTAAAAGTAACAAAATACTTTTTTTTATTTTTTCCCATTCTTGACGCAAATTCCTAATCACACGACGACTTCAGCTCTGTAATGCTCCATATAAACATATTATGTCTGCTGCTGTTTAAACGTTTTGGCCAAAAAAGAATAAAAAGTAAGATCAACAAGATAAAATTTGTATAGCATTTTTTTTATAAATTCAAATGTGCTCCTAATTAAAAAAATATTATAAAAAACTTAGGAAAAACAAATCATCGAAGCTAAACGTAGTTTTTGGAAAAACAATCTCAGCTATCATAAAAAGCAGTCGTAATATCATTTAAAAAATCTTGTTTTTAAATTTCATTTTAGTTTTTAAAACATATTTTTGAAAATTTATTATAAGCTAGTTTAATTATTTAAAAAAAATTTGAATATTTTCGTTTGACGATAAAAAATTTCTTAATGCAAATTTAAACATTTAGTAAAATTTACATTTAAACAGAAGAGTACTTTTTCAAAACATCTTTATTGGTCGGAGATATACTTTCTTTTATGTACAAATGTTTCCGTCATCTAAAATCATTTGAAACTGAATCTCTGCAAAACAAATTGTAAAAAATCGATATAAACATAAACATATCAACAGCTAAAATAAATAATTCATTCCTAGAAATTATTTAACCCACCCTGGTACCCGACATGCAGATGATGGCAAGGACGAGAACGAAGAGGACAAAGAAGAGGACTCCGAGCCCAACAAGGGCAACGTATTCTGGTGGGAAGTTCAGGAATTTGTCATACTGGGTTGATTTCGCGTGGGCTGTGAAGAAGTAATAACAATAATTTTAATCGATTTTCGCTAGAAAATCATAAAATATGCATTCATACAAACATTAATAAGGTAATTAATTAATGTGTATTATTCATCGCATGTCACAGCTTCGAAGCCATATAAAATTTCATATATAAATATATAAGACAATAATACTTTTTTGATTGATTCAGTTGTATTTTTATTTTCTTATAGAAGAACATTGATGTCGGGATCAAAATTTGTTGGTTATTCGTTTGAACATATCAAATTGTCTTTACAGTTGTTTAAATAACTGTTTAACTGAACGTTTGTGACTTCAAAACGGATTAAAACGCCAGCAATAACTTATACAAAGAACAACCAAACAACGCTAGAGGCAAATCTACACGGACATGGCAATGGTAAAAGGTAAATGAGCTTAAGCATGGACAGTAGCATAAACGTGGAATATATGTTACGTACAAATAAGCGTGAGGAAATGGGCATGGATGGAACATAGGTATAGGCATCTGCATGACCATAAGCCTGGCCATGTGCACGGATATGGACGTAGGGATGGGGTATGGGTAATAAGGAATAACAAGTTTTTTTGAAATAAATCCTAAGTTTAAAAATATAAAACGAAAATATATATTTATGCATTTTTGTTAGAAAGTTTTTCAGCTTTTAAAATCATTAGAAGATCCAAAGTTTTGAAACTAAGTTATTCGCACACAATTTATAAATAAATATATTTAATTTCTCACCAAGACCTGTCCAACTCGACAGTACGAATATCAGCGAGAGAAGACAAGAAGTTAACATTTCAAGACTAATTATACAGATCAATTATTATCTTCTACGAGTTAAAATCCCGTGAATTTGAAAAAATAAATAAAAAATAAACTGTTAAGTAATTAAATTTCAGATACAAGCAGACGTCTCTAAGATTGTTCTTCTTTTAATAATTAAAAACAAACTTCACATCAAATCCGTCATGCCTCCTTGAACACAAATATTATAATTTTCTGAGCTACTGAATGCTACAGCTGTATACATGCAACTAGTAGGCAATGAAAACATTCTGTACTGATTAATTTTTAATAAATAATGATTTTAATATAAAAAAAAACTATTTATAGAGTATTTCTTCCGACGTCATCCGTGATTAACGAGTCACCATTGCTGCCGTTATAATAGCGACTCGCCCCACGCCATTCAAGTCTATTTATAGAATACTGACCGATGACTAATAAATTAATGTTATACAAGGCGGTATAAAATAAAGTAAAATTAAATTTTAACAATACGATAACCAAAAAACAAAATGACATTCCAAACGATAGTTACCGGTTTTCTTTTCAAAGTCAGAGAACGGACCAAAACATTTCATAATATAGTGCGATTTTATCTTGATTGGTTGATAAAATAAGAAAATATAAAATATGAAATAACATTGAAAATAAAAGCACTTGCTATACGGTTCGATGAGAAAAAGACAGAGACATTTTGTTTGATTGATTGATTGATTGATTGATTGATTGATTGATTGATTGATTGATTGATTGATTGATTGATTGATTGATTGATTGATTGATTGATTGATTGATTGATTGATTGATTGATTGATTGATTGATTGATTGATTGATTGATTGATTGATTGATTGATTGATTGATTGACTGATTGATTGATTGATTGATTGATTGATTGATTGATTGATTGATTGATTGATTGATTGATTGATTGATTGATTGATTGATTGATTGATTGATTGATTGATTGATTGATTGATTGATTGATTGATTGATTAGCCATGAGTAGAGAGACGAAAGCAGATGGAATGCAAGGGATCACAAAGATTGTCTTTGTTGTTGTTATAATTGTTATTATTTTTCGCATTTGCTTAAAATTAATATAAACAAACACTTCTACAAAAATACTTAGGAATCACATTGCCAAGAGTGTAGGTAAGCTTTATTCAAAAAATGTTTTTTTAATACCTTGACCTAGTTGTTTAAACATAAGCGGCATTGCAAAAAAGTGTTTTATTTAATTTAGCATTTATACAGTTATTATTTTTCTCCATAAAAATATTTTTGTCAAAACCATTGTTATTTAGTGTAATATTTAAAAAATTAATTACTGATGAATTGAAATAAACGTCACAAATTTAGGCGTCTATTTAAAAAAAAAATAGGTAATATAGCTCTAAAAAGTATAAATCTGGTATAAACTTTCTAGTTATAATATTACAAATTAATTTTTATTCTTGTATAAATCACCGATAAAAGATTGTCATGCTATTTTCTGAAGTAAAAGTCGCCGTTGCTAGGCGAGAGAGCATGTTCTAACTTGTCACCTTGTATGAAAACAGATCATGGAACACCTCAGTGGGCATTTAATGTCTCAACAGATATGAAGTTAATTTGGATATGTACATTACTGCTCTGCTGTGTCACTCCTCTTGCTAGTATGAACATTTGAACATTTCTTATCAATATCTGTTTGCGATGAATGTTTGTGATTTTTTACAGCGTTTAGTATGAACATTTGAACATTTTATATTAGCTCTCACTGTTTGTTGTTTGTTTCATGGATCTTTCTAAAGCTTTCCTATGGCACTACTACTGGTTTTAAAAATTTGATTTTTTTTTCATGCATGTGTATATCCGGTGACAATACATTAAACCGTTTTCAAATTTAAATAAAGAAAAGAAAATATTTTTTTTATTATCTAAACAAAGTTTAAATAAAGACTTTGATTTTTTCAGAGACTCAAGTACCTGCAGCATGCCCAGATGGCACAGTCGGGCCAAAGTGTCAGCCGTGCAGATGCATTGACATAACCTTCTGTGCCACTGATGGCCTCTGCCTTGACTACCAGTGTCAAAAAGGATGGGCTGGAGCTCCAGAATGTCAAACACGTCAGTGAAGTTCATTAATATTGAAGGATGTCAGTTGTGCAAGTGCAAGTGTAATTGATATATATTAATCAGAAACTGTTCTAATATTTTCCTTTTAAAAAATGTTATAAAATTTTTGTTTGTCTTAAAAATATTGCCATTATAAACAATTTGAATTTATGAACAGTTCTCATCAATATATATATATATATATATATATATATATATATATATATATATATATATATATATATATATATATAAACATCTTTGCTCAAATGTTTACATTTCAATTCACACCTAACTGGACAAGATGGCAGCACATTTGATGAAAACATTTTATTGATTTTCATTTAAATTACGATTGAGATATAATTTGAATGTATACATAAAAGTTTTTTTAAGTACTATTGATCTCAAATTAATGAGTTTTCGCTACATGCCAAATTTCGTTAAAATTGATCCAGCGGTCTGGATTTGTACAGTCATTTTGATGGTATCCGCCAAATTCATTGCGAAACGATTCATCGTGAAACAATTCATCGTGGACAATTCATCGTGGAACATTTCATCGTGAGACAATTCATCGTGTAAACGATTCATCGTGAGACAATTCATCGTGAAACAATTCATCGTGAGGAAAATTCATCGTTAAAATCTCATCGTGAACAATTCATCGTGAGACAATTCATCGTGAAGAGAATTCATCGTGAACAAAAATTTTTGTATTTCATTTTCTAAGCTACAAAACTAAAAAAAATAATAATGATAACGGCTAATTTTTTCATCTTTGTTTGAAAATGTTTAGGTTATTGCTATTTGTAAAAAATGACAAGTAGTTAACGTTTAAACAGTTTATTAATAAGAAAAAACACTAATTTTAACACGGAAAACATATTTAAAATTAAAAATTGTGAGCTATGCTTTGAAGATAATCTAATCTGTCCCTATTATTATAAATTTGAACAATCCGAATGAATTGAATGCGAAGAGCAGCGTCACGGTAGCATTTCTTTGGAGGAGGAGGGCACTGTGGCAAGGTCATAGATATCTATGGACAAGGCTAATTAAACCATTAAGCTGATAAGAGCAAGTTAATGCTCACTTGCCTCAGCCGTTGTTTTTTCAAACAAACGTATAAAGCGTTTGTAAACTAATTAAACTAAGAATCGATAATGCAAATCAAAGGCTTTGTGTCAAATTAAAGCATTTATAACTTCTTTGTAATTTTACAAGAAATCATGGTTTTTAGACTCACATTCACTCATGTCCACAATTATGGATTTTTTTTAAATATGAAGGTTTCACATTAAGAAGTCTATACACAGGTGTTCCTGTCGCCATGATACTGTACACTTTTATGACGTCTATACAAATTCACTATTTCAGAACCACGCTCATTTTTATCCACACCAAGTTTTTTCATTAGTTTAAAGTTACAAAGATAACGCTAAAGAAAATCTACATTTAATAAATAAATAAATAATTATATTAGTAACACAATTGTATAAGTGCAAACGTTTCCAAGAAATTCATTTGAAAATTTGTTCATTGTATTTATTTCCAAGAACACTAAAAGATTCAACCAATATTTATGCATTCAGCGGTTTAAAGGAAAATTGTATTGTGCAAATTAATTTTCCATTGTGAAAAATTATCTACGATGAATGTTTCACATTAATAAATACTAGATATATATCATGGTTTCCACGATAAATTGTCTCACGATGAATTGTCTTCACGATGAATTGTCTCACGATGAATTGTCCACGATGAACTTTTCACGATGAATTGTCTTCACGATGAATTGTCTTACGATGAAATGTCCCACGATGAATTGTCCACGATGAATTGTCTCACGATGAATTGTTTCACGATGAATTTGCCGTAAACCTTTATTCTTCAATTTTATAAATTTTTAACATGACGAAACCAAATAGTATTTTGTAGGACTTTTTCCTGAAACCATAAAACAATTGGGTTTTCGTCATGAAAATTATGATGGAGCTATAGTTAAAATTTGGAAAGAGTTAACAAGGACTAAATTTATATACATCAAAATGGTGACGAAAACCCAATTGTTTTATGGTTTCAGGAAAAAGTCCTACAAAATACTATTTGGTTTCGTCATGTTAAAAATTTATAAAATTGAAGAATAAATTGTTTTTTCGTCAAAACAAAATAACTGCCTGCCCTACTATATATAGTAATATATACCAATCAACAAAATTAAAATTATTAAATTAAATCAGTAAAAAGATTAATAACAAATTTCATAAAAATTTAACGGAAATTAACGGCAAAATTTGATGTTAGTTAAGAAATTTTAACGACAAATTTCGTTAATTTCAGTCCGTTAATATTTTTAACGGAGCCGAAAGCAAACGGTAACGGACGAAAATTCATGGACGGAAAATTCAAAAGCTCATGTATGTTAAATACATACATTCATACATACTAGAGTACTACACAGACCGATTTTTTGTAGCCCGGCCCGTTTCATAAGTCAATTATTTAGGCCCAGTCCGTCTTATTTGGGCCTGGATGGCTCGTTTAAAAATCCTAAAATTAGGGCACTAAAATTTGGACTCGCTCCTCGTAACAACAAATTTTATGTTCTATCTATATTTCGAAACAACAACAAATCAAATATAATTATCGTTATATATAATAAGTTAAATTAATAAATACTGAAATATAAGGGAATTGGAAAAAGAATTCGTTTTTACGGTTTGCTTGTTAAAATTGTCCACGTGTTAATAAACGATGTTGTATTGTAAATTGTATTTGATAATATTTGTTATGCGTTGTTATTTTTCAAGCTTGCAACAGCACAACTTTTGGCATCAACTGTAAGGACTTGTGCCACTGTAAACCCGAAAGTCCGTGTAATCCAGTTAACGGATACTGCAACTGTCTCGAAGAATGGGGTGGTACTGCATGTCAAACAAGTTAGTTTGATGACAGTGACTTCGTAAAACACGGGTTGACATTTTTACAAGCTTTTAATTGACTTCACTTTTCTGTTGTCGAATGTCTGCTTGTCTGCTTAGGGCTTAGGCTGACTTTTGTTAGCAATTTTGAACCATAGCTTTTTGACTAGCTATAGAGATATAAAACTTTCACCACGAATGTGGATTGGATGACAACTAAAATTATTTAATCACCAATAAAAACAACTTTAGCGGATATCTGAGATCAGATCAAATTTATATTAAACTGTAAAAATGTGTTCATTGAGTGATTTTATTATTATTATAATTACTTAGAATTACCAAAGTTAACATCAGCTCCAAATTTCGAGAACATAACCTGCGAGAAAGTGTTGATTTACTGGGCACAATGGACACCTAAACGAGACATTGGAGATCTGGATATAATAATATCTACATACAGGTTAAATTGTTCATTATATATATATATATATATGTATATATATATATATATATATATATATATATATATATATATATATATATATATATATGTATATATATATATATATATATATATATATATATATATATATATATATATATATATATATATATATATATATATATATATATATATATATATATAAAAGAACATGTCCTGACTGACTGACTGACTGACTGACTGACTGACTGACTGACTGACTGACTGACTGACAGATGACTGACTGATAATCAATGCCGAGCTCACACGCCTCATCCTAGGAACGTGAAATTTGGAACTTATATTACTTTTATAGCGTAAACATCCGCTAAGAAAGGATTTTTGAAAATTTTGCTCCTGAGGGGAAAAAACTGGAAAACAAACTTTTTTCTAAAACAATGTATATCTCGAAAACCAAAAATTAGGAAATTTTGAAATTTGGTACATGGATTTTTCTTAAAAAATAAAAAGATACGTGTTTCACCATTTTTTGAAAATTCGGTTTCCCGGACCTCAAATGTTGGTTGGAAAATTGAGTTATTTGGTTTTTAAAGTAGCTGCTACTCAAAAACTGTGAATGCTACAGGATTAAAAATTAGTATTTTGTTTCTACTCTCAAAATAATGAAATAGGTGTTTTAGCATTTTCTGAAAATTTGGTTTCCAGGACTTCAAATGTGGGGTGGAAAATAGGGTTATTTGTTTTTCAAACTAACTGCTACTCAAAAACTGTAAATACCACAGATGTAAAAATCAGTATTTAGTTTCTATTCTAAAAATAAAGATATACGTGTTTAACCATTTTTTAAAAATTTGGTTTCCAGGACCTCAAATGTGGGATGGAAAATAATGTTATTTGGTTTTTATTGTAACTGCTATTCGAAAACTGTAGATGCTGCAGGAGTAAAACATAGTATTTCGTTTCTACTCCAGAAATAATGATATACGTGTTTTACCATTTCTTGAAAATTTGGTTTCCAGGACTTCAAATATGGGGTGGAAAATAGGATTACTTGGTTTTTAAAGTAACTGCTACTCAAAAACTGTAAATGCTACAAAAGTAAAATTAGTATTTAGTTTCTACTCTAAAAATAATGATATACGAGTTTCACCATTTTTTGAAAATTTGGTTTCCAGGACCTCAAATGTGAAGTGGAAAAAGGGTTATTTGATTTTAAAATAACTGCTACTCAAAAACTGTGCTACAGATGTGAAAATTGGTATTTTGAGGTTTTGTGCCGGTCAAAAGTAGATGATTTCAGTTTATCACCGGACGGACGGGCCAAGCCGTTATTTTAGGGTCTTCATAAGGCCCTGCCTAAACATTAAATCAAGGTGGGACGGGCCGAGATTTTTAACCAAGTATATAAACATTTTAGTGATTTTAGGGTGTTCAGATGGGCCGGGCTAAACCTGAAGTCAAGGTGGGACGGGCCGAAGGTTTTCATCAAGTATATAGAACTTCTAGGCCTGTAAAAACGGGCCAGGCCCATATTAGACGGGCCGTGCCGGGCCAGGAAATTCGGTTTTTGAAACGGGCTGAGCCAAGTTGTCGACGGGCCGAGCCGAGACCTAAAAAATTGATCCGTGCAGTACTCTCCTATGTATGCACGGTTCAAATTCTCTAATTTCATGCGAGCAAAGCCGCTACGGGCACTGCTAGTATATATATAAATGAAAACTACATATATTGAAATCAAACCTCCCTAAACCAGGCACGTAACTTGAAGGGGCTGGGTGGAAATTGCCCCCCTGATTTTCAGAATTAAAATTTTTTACTTAGAGTTTACAATATAATTTTTAATTTTAACTTTACTCAAGTTAGTGATTATTCAATGCGTATTGGAACGCTTTTTGCGTGTGTAGACATCTTTATTATATCTGAGCTCGATGCTAGATTTACCAATATGACTGCAGAGTATTAAATTGTGTATCCAAACTACAATCAGCGAACTCGTGCAACTTCACCCTACTTGTGGTATCGATGCAATGTTGATTCCCTCACAGCTGTCTTTAGCAAAGTCGTTTTTTACAATCGTTAGAAATAGGTCCAACTTTTATAACAATATTCAAAGACACTCGTGATCCATCTTACAAACGGTGATGTTTACTCGTCTTTTAATGTTAACCACAAAATAGCACAACTATTTAATCACAATCTAAATTTAATTTACAGAGTTGAAGTACACGTCAATAGCACGGGTCCGTGGACAATCGCGAGTGGGGCCCTCACTTCGAACGGCCCCCTAGTCATGTTTACATTCGACGTTGACAATCCTTGGGATACTTATGAATTCAGAGTTCGTGTTGTTTGGAACGAGTTAAACAAGCCTTGGATCGCCTTGCCGGGACCCCAGACACCCTCCATAAAACCAATTAACTTTTGTCAAAGTTAGCCACGAGAAAAATTGCTGCATAGAACTTTTCATTGTTTGTGTTCTCTCTGTCACATTGAATGATTTCTTTTTTAATTATTTTAATCAAGTCGATTTATGAATTAATTTTAACATCTTTCCAGTTTCTTATAATAACAATAATATCACTAGAAGTTTTCTCACACTGCTAACATAAATGTTATTTTTAATTATATTATACTTATTTTCTCAAAACTATGATCGAAGCCTCAACTACGCGCACGCCAACGTCTACCGAGATAAAGACCACGCGCGTTGAAACCACCACCACCACCACCACCACTACTACCACTACCACTACTCCTACTACCACTACTAGTACCACTACTACTACTACTACTACTACCACTACCCCTACTACCACTACCACCACCACAACTACCATCCCAAACACGATCCGATTTACCACTTCTTCATCCACCGCACTTTCTACTCAACTGATTTTCACTACGACGTCTCCGACTACCAGCAACGCCTATTCAACAGCGGGCGCTGCAACAACGACGACAACGACGACCAAACAGAGAACAAGTGAACATTTTGGTTCATCGTTCTGGCGCGAACAAGTTTTTTTTTCTTTCCAGCCATTTCTCGTGATTTTTTTTCGATGAAATTTGAATTAACGTTATAAAATCATTATCAGGAGTCATCTGAGGCATGTTCGTGTAATATAATATTTTAAAGATTATTTATCAAATATTCTAATTCAAGATTCTTTTCTATTTTTTATACTAGTTATTTTATAACTAATAATTAGTTTCGATCAATTTAAAAGTTTTCAAAATTAACAAAATTGTGCTGAAATTTCTTTACATGATTATGAAAATGAAATTACAAAATAATAATTTCATTTAAAAAATTGTCAGCCTACGAGGGTCCTTCGAGGGTTGATCAGCTGGAATCCAGCAGTACCGCGTTGTCTCTCGTGTGGTCCTGGCACACAACCCCTGAACTGCCAATCGTCAGGTATAATATCATCTACTGGAATGAGAAATGGGGGGATAGAAATGTAAACGTTCTCACCCAGACCAATGACACTCGGTTCAATATTACTGATCTCCAACCGGCTACAAACTACGTCGTTCAGGTTAAAGAATGCGACAAATAATCCACAAATATATATATATTTTTTATAATTTTACTAAACTATTTTGGTTTAATCATGGAATTTAATGTTTACATGTCTGGATTAAAAAAAAATCCCTAGTAAGTTTACTTACAATACAAAAACCGTCAAAGTTTAAATTTTAAGCTAGAATGTTCCTGAAACATAAAATGCAAATTTATTTACTTAGTTATACAAACCTTATTTCATTTCCCACTATTTAAATTTGCTAAACATTATTACTGACAGATTCGTGCTCGGCTGCAAGCCTTTAACGAACTTTGGACCTCTTATTCAATACCGCAAACTTTCACCACCTCAGATGGAAAGCCAGATCCTCCAGCCTCCTTGGAGCGCGTCTCAAGGAATGAAACATGCATAACTGTTCGCTGGAGGAAACCCGCTGTAACTAACGGCGTACTGACAGGCTACAAGGTATTGATCGACCCATATGTTACAAATTGGAATTGACATTAACAAAATACATGCTAACAAAAAGTATTTTTTTAACTTAAAAAAAGTCTAGCGACGAACGATATACTCACTAGGTAACTTGTGCGCTGAAGTCTTCGCCCAGAAATTACGTTGTCATACAGAATGTCACTGACGTCACAGATATGACTACAGTGTGCAAGCTTCAAGTCGGAACATTGTACGAAATAACAGTGGCAGCCTCGAGCCGTACAACCATCGGATCATCAATCTCGGGAGATTTCTGGTCAGAACTGGGTCAACCTGCCCCACCTCCTGAACCTGTGGTCATCCAAGCGACAAACTCGACCGTTGAACTTCGCATTGATCCAGTGATTGTTAGCACAGGTCAAGTCTCCGGCTACTACATAATTGTCAGACTAGTTGCCAGAATTGTCAAGCGTGCCGAAGAAGTGCCGGTACCCGATGACCCAGTCACGGTACTTAAACTGGACGGTTACACGACCGCATTTCTCAAGCGAGACGAAGTACCCGCTAGACGTACGTTCGTCGTCGGAAACGAGCAGGTCTACGGCCCATTCAGTAACAAGAAACTGAATAGCGACC
Source organism: Erpobdella octoculata (assembly GCA_963978895.1). Classification (NCBI taxonomy): domain Eukaryota; kingdom Metazoa; phylum Annelida; class Clitellata; order Hirudinida; family Erpobdellidae; genus Erpobdella; species Erpobdella octoculata. The sequence continues at coordinate 4,084,602 of OZ022239.1, forward strand.
AGTACTATTCGTTTTATTACGTAGCGAGTACTACCCTGGATGGCATTAAGAAGATGAGCTTCTCGCAGAGTTACGCGCCTGTTAAAACGGCAGTGTCGACGGAATTAATAAATTATCAGAACACCAGCGCTACAACAGCTGAATCAAATACGACTTCTTTGACTACCACAAACGGCTTTGCTACATCGGATAGGTTCTTCGATGGAACCGCATCAGCGAATCAACTACTCGGTCCTGCCGGCTTGGCTGCCATTTTAGCAGTGTTAGCCTTTCTGTTAATAATTCTTTTTTTATTTATTTATTATTGCTGCTGGAGACGCAGGGAAAAATTGAAAAGAAATGGCACCGAGATTCTGACACGTTCCGAAATAATCCCTGTCAACTACGGAAGCGGTCCGGTGTTGAAGAAATGGAGCGACATTTGGTCACTGGAAGCGAGTCGATCCCCTCTCTACAACTACAGTTCCAATAACGAGACAGGAGATACTTCAAAAAATCAAAGTCGGCCTTCCATATCGTTAGAGGAAGAATTCAGTCGATTACCATCGGAGAACATGTACACCTGCGAGGAATCGAAAAAACCGGAAAATAAATCGAAAAATCGATTCGAACACATCCCTGCCTACGATCACACGCGAGTGAAACTGCACACGCTTGACAAAAGTGCAAGTAACTACATAAATGCAAATTACATATCCGCAAGTACAAAGAGAGGAACGAAGACCTACATAGCCTCTCAGAGTCCTTTCACGCCTCAAACGATTTGCGACTTCTGGTCAATGGTCTTTTACGAAAAAGCGACCACGGTCGTTTTTTTGTCGCAGTTAATAGAAGATGATTTGGTCAAGTGCGAACAGTATTGGCCAGAAGATAGCTATCTCCACAAGTACGGAAACATCATTGTTGCTTGGAGGGGCACGGATAAGTATACGAACTTCATCGTCAGAACTTTCGAGATCACCAGTTCTTCCGAAACATCGCCTAAAGAAACGCTTCTGATAAGACAATACCATTATACCTCGTGGAGTTCAAACAACTGTGCCCTAGCGATTCTAGAATTCTGGAGAAAAGTAAAACTCGAAAACCAGGGTCACCCGTGGCTGGTCCACTGCAGCACGGGCATCAGTAGGACGGGCGTGTTCATCGCCATCGACAGTTGCCTGAGTGGGGCCAAGAACGAGAAGAAGGTCAACGTTTATCGGGTTTGTTTGAACATGCGCAGATGTCGTCCTTTGATGGTCAGAACGCTGAAGCACTACTTGCTGATTTACGACGTTCTCTTCGAGGCTCTACAGGTTGAGCGCGCCGAACAGTTTCTGGGTGCCAAAATATTTTACTCGACTTTCAATAGACTTAAGCAAACGGATCCAAAAAGCAAGCAGAGTTATTTTAGAGATCAGTTTATTCTTCTGGAAAAATATCTTGAAATGCCGAATGAGAAGACTTCGTCGGTTGGACTCAGTTCGGCTAACCAAGCGAAAAATCGTTTCACCACTTTCAACCTCGTACCGAGGGATGCTGACAGAGTAAGACTCCATCAAAGCGGCAAAACAGGTAACAGGATTTGTTATCTCGATTGTAATATTATTAAGCTTATTTATTTATCATTCAACTTATTTTTATTTCATTATTCATGATACACAACTTACAAGAATTCAGAGGCGGCGATTGAGGGGGGTGGGGGGATGACGCCCCCCCTCCCCCAATTTTTTCTACAAAATAGAAAAAAATATCATTTATTTGGATTAGTTGATAAACGGAGTATTTTTTATACATTTTGAATTATATCTACTTAGTTATATCATATCATATATCTCTGCTAATATTTTTCAATCTTTTAGATACCCTTTGTAACATTCATAATTTAAACGTTTTTTTTGTCTGCGTTCAATATTAAACAAAAGTTATTATTTTTGTATACTGTTATTTTAATTAATATATCTTACATGAAAATACAACATATTAGTGTATATTGGCATGGTCATTTGAGTTTGAAGATTCTCTAGGTTGAATTTAAAAAATCTTCGCCCACCCCCCCTCCCAAAATTTTGCCAAATCGCCGCCTCTGCAAGAATTCTCATTCAAAAGTATAATTTCGTTTCGAAAAGCTCCAGTTGCGGTAACGGTGCATGGCTCGTCTTCCGCAAGTGTCTAGTTACTAATACTAATCCGCAGCAGTTAGCCTACTCATGAGTAGTTTTCCCAAATAGAAAAAGTTGTCCATCGTTTATTTTTATTTCAATGATTTAAAAAAAAGTAATTTACTTACAGACGACTCGGGAGAGAAAATTTCCGATTACATCAATGCCATATTTTTGGACTCATACACGGAAAAGCACCAATTCATAGTCACTCAATCCCCTCTAGCAGACACAGTAACAGACTTCTGGCAGATGATTTACGAGACCAATTCCGCTTTCATTGTCAACATGAATGTCTGTAACTTCCAGGACGAGAGCTGTGCCGAGTACCTTCCGACTGACAGGAACGAGGAGCTGATCGGCGAGAGGTTTTTCATAAAAATACTCGAAGCGGAAGAGACGGAGCATTACGACTTGCATAAGATCACAATCAGATGTACAAGCTTCATCCAGGAGGAGCCAAGACTTCTGCTACATTACAGATTCAAAGCGTGGAAGTTATACGACCCAGTGCCTTATTCTCGCTCCGCTCTCCTTCAGATGATTAAAGAGATCGACCAGAGGAAATCGTTGACGGAGAAGACACCGATAACGGTACACTGCTGCGACGGAGCAAGCCAAAGCGGTCTTTTCTGCGCCGCTTTCGTCCTCCGGCAGAAGATGATCAAGGACAGAAAACTGGACATCTTCCACACCATTAAAAGTTTGAAACAGAAGAGGTTCCATTTCGTAAATTCACTGGTTAGTGACCAAATTTTTTTCTCCTTTCAAACAATTTAGATATCGGTAGCTCATTATTAAAAAATAAATTCATTAAATAAATCTTTTTATTTACACATTCCTCCAGGCTCAATACACCTTCACCTTCAAATTTCTATGGGATGCCATGAACGGCAAGAAGACTTCGCGTCAGAAACAAGAAGTGTTTCAAGAATAAAAAAATGATTATCTACAAATTATATTTTCTGAAATAATAAGTATCCATTAGAAATTATATTTTCTGAAATAATAAGTATACATTAGAAAGAATTATTGGTTCAATGTCTGTCCTTAAATGGGAATTTGTAAAAATTAAAAGAAAAATAGATGAAAGTACACAATTTAATGCAGATTTGTAGATTAAAGCGTATAAGGGCGGAATGTGATTGAAATAAAATTGACGAATGAACAGTCATGCAAGATGAAAAATCAAATGTCATACATATAGATATATATATATAATATGTATATTTATTTTAGTGTGACTGAATAATACTGAACGCGTGCAAACTGCTCGGCAGGTATTGCATCTGATTGTATCACTAGTTGTGGACTGTAGAGTAGTAGTAGTAGAAGCAACAGTAGTAGTAGTAGAAGCAGTAGTAGTAGTAGCACAAGATCAAAGAAAAAAATTAAAACAAATTCCAAGCCAACACAGCAGGAAAATAAAAACATAATGTCAAATTCGACAGTTTAAAAAAAACCACAAACAAAGAAGCAAACAAAAAACACGAATGAAAGTCCGATCTGGTACCAGGAAGCACACAACGTGGTCACATCTGAAATACATCACGCACACGCACACGTGTACACCGATCAGATCATGTACGAGTACGGCCCACGTGATACGTCCTCGACTCGACTGACCCGGATACAGCAGAAGTGGATCGCCCTTCCGTACAGTGCCAAAGCTATGAGGTACATTACTGAGTGGGAAAATAAAAACATTTTAATAAAGAAATATAAATTATGATTATGAGCTAAAAATTTCTTAGATTCTCACCAGAGTAAGCAGCATAGAGCCCTTTGTAGGATTGAACAATGTTAACTGTTGTAGCCTGGAAGTATTGTGAAAAATTACCGATTATAAATTAAACTAGCAGTGCCCGTAGCGGCTTCGCTCGCATGAAATTTGAGAATTTGAACCATGCATACATTGTAGAGTACTGCACGGATCAATTTTTTAGGTCTCGGCTCGGCCCGTCGACAACTTGGCACAACCCGTTTCAAAAACCGAAATTCCTGGCCCGGCACGGCCCGTCTAATATGGGCCCGGCCCGTTTTTACAGGCCTAGAAGTTCTATATACTTGATGAAAAACTTCGGCCCGTCCCACCTTGACTTCACGTTTAGCCTGAACACCCTAAAATCACTAAAATGTCTATATACTTGGTTAAAAATCTCGGCCCGTCCCACCTTCATTTAAGGTTTGGGCAGGGCCGTATGAAGACTCTAAAATAACTGCTTGGCCGGTGATAAACTGAACTCATTTACTTTTAACCGGCACAAAACCTCAAAATACTATTTTTCACATCTGTAGCACTTACAGTTTTTGAGTAGCAGTTATTTTAAAATCAAATAACCTTTTTTCCACCTCACATTTGAGGTCCTGGAACTGGAAACCAAATTTTCAAAAAATGGTAAAACACGTATATCATTATTTCTGGAGTAGAAACCAAATACTAATTTTAACTTCTGTAGCATCTACTGTTTTCGTGTTGCAGTTACATTAAAAACCAAATAACCTTATTTTCCACCCCACATTTGAGGTCCTGAAAATCAAATTTTAAAAAAATGGTAAAACACGTATATCTTTATTTTTAGAATATAAACTAAATACTAATTTTTACATCTGTGGTATTTACAGTTTTTGAGTAGCAGTTACTTTAAAAAACAAATAACCCTATTTTCCACCCCACATTTGAAGTCCTGGAAACCAAATTTTCAAAAAATGCTGAAACACCTATTTCATTATTTGTGGAGTAGAAACTAAATACTAATTTTCACTTCTGTAGCATTCACAGTTTTTGAGTAGCAGCTACTTTAAAAACCAAATAACCCAATTTTCCAACCCACATTTGAGATCCGGGAAACCGAATTTTCAAAAAATGGTGAAACACGTATCTTTTTATTTTTCAAAAAGAATCTATATACCAAATTTCAAAATCTCCTCATTTTTGGTTTTCGAGATATACATTGTTTTAGAAAAAAGTTTGTTTTCCAGTTTTTCCCCTCAGGAGCAAAATTTTTAAAAATCCTTTCTTAGCGGATGTTTACGCTATAAAAGTAATATAAGTTCCAAATTTCACGTTCCTAGGATGAGGCGTTTAAGCTCGGCGTTGATTATCAGTCAGTCATCTGTCAGTCAGTCAGTCAGTCAGTCAGTCAGTCAGTCAGGACATGTTCTTTTATATATATAGATGATCAAAACTTAAATCAAATTTGAGTACCAAGTATTACAAATTTGAAGCCTGAAAACAGTTTAAAATAGAAAAACAAAATAATGCGCTTTTTTGACAGTCTTCTTAATCAATGTCGTTTTTGATTGTCGAGCCACTACTTACCAAAATTACAACTGTGCGACTATTTACAGAGAATTACAAGAAGAATAAGTAAACAAATATGGCGCAAAGGATGCTGATTTTCAAATAATAATAATAATAATAATAATGGAGTCGTGAATAAATTATAAAAAAAAACAACTACATCACAACTCACCACTAATATGGAAGCCAGTATAAGAAAAATAGTTCCAAGCAAGAAAAATATGAGTGACATCTTTTTCTCGTGCTTCGGTTGAATACTCGATCTACGAATTTATACAATCATTTCTTTAAAAAAATTAATAACTAATAATAACTCAAAAAATGAAAAAAAATTTTTATTACATCTTTTTGCAGTGAGGACACCTGGCTAGATGCCTGCCGGTTGAAGAAAACTAGAAAAAAATTGTTTTTTCTGATTAGAAACATGACTGAAAATCCTTAATTTGTTAAACAACCTTAAAGTGAATAACGATAATAATAATAATTATTATTATTATTAAATAATAATAAACAAAGAAAAATAGATTCCTAACCAGGAAAGGCTGTTCGCAGTGACCGCAAGCCACTCTCAACGGTGACGAATTCATGAGGCTTTGACTTTCCGTTGAACTTTCGAGGATGACGATAAGTTTGCTGAAATTTCGATAAAAAGCTTGAAAAAAACCAACAACTCTTTTATAATTTATCAACAAACAGATGGCACGCACCAATTTTCTCTGGGGCAGGCAACCCTCTTGGAACCAGCCTTGCAAATGAGAAGGCAATGACACTGACATCTCACGTACTTCTTACCTATTGGAGGAGCTTTGATTGGCTGAAATTTGAAAACGAATAAACTGTTATAAAATTACAACTTTTTCATATTTTTTACAGAATTACTGAATCGCAATATCATATGACACTGTCAGAGGAAAAATTTAACCATCTAGCTCGAGACAAATGCACCACATTCAACTAATGGTCGATTAAAAGTAATTCAAACTGCAATAAAATATCGTGAAATAAAATTAAGATAAACACATCTACTCTCAACTCACTGTGGCTTCATTACATTGAACACATTTAACGACGTAGCAGTCTAGCTTGCCATCAAGGTTAATGACATTCTGGCAAACCTTGCACTTAACGGAAGGTGTCCCATTCTGGGAGAATATCGGCTGAGGAAGCTCGTCTGCATCCAGTTCGTCTATAACAACTTCACGAAGATGGCCGACTGTTTGTTAAAAAAAAATTTTTTTAATTTTAATTTTAAATATTTTTTTTTACTTTTCCCTGCTTTAGTGAAAGGATTTGAAACTGGACTATTTGTGATTTATGACTGTGGAAAAAAGTAATTTTTCAGGAAAATAATGTTATTAAAAGCTTCAAATTTACTTATTGGTAAATTTTTTTACCTAACTTTAGTTTAGAGTTAAAATTGAGTAGATTCTAACTTTTAAATCTAAACTTTAGATAGAATCTAACTTTAAAAGTAAAGTACTAAACAAAAGTTGAAGGTATACTATTCTACATACAACAGACTTTTAATAGATTTTAAAGTCAGAGATGTTTTGAAAATATAGAACAAATAATTTTTATACAAAATATTAAAAAAAAACGTTGTTTTTTTCATAGAAATACAGTAGTAAAACTTAACATTGATTACACATGTCACATGTAAATATTGTAAATGTAAACTTGTAAAATTGTAAACTCACCAGTAGATGTCGATCCGTTCTCTGAAGCCATCTTCACTAACTAACGAATAAAACTTCAGACTTTTGAGAGTTAAAACTTAAAAGTGAGACTCTACTACTACTTTCCTTAAACGTTTCAGTGTGTAGTTAAACAAAGACCCAACTGCTGTACCTCTCCAGATAGATCACGGGACGCTCGGCTATAATTGGCTAACAAATAAACACTGCCAAAGATATTATATGAAATAATAAATGAACTGTTTTCTTTGTGCCTTCCAGTCTAGGTCTCAAGACTTCACCTACTATACAATTTTAGGTCATAGACATAATAGCAACGATATCTATATAATATAGGTATCGTAAGATATTGTATCTACGACTACACCTGTGCGATAATCTAGAATGACTTATATTCTACACACGTAAATTCATTTGTCACCCCATAGTTGTCACCATATTCAAGTTGCACATCAACCCTTGATGAACAGTAACAATAGGTAATATACGGTAAGTTAAAAATAGTTACAATTTCTTGAGTACAGCACTCATTGCTTGCACTGGTATTTTACCGCTGAATAAAACCGTTACGAGGATTATTAACCATGTACTACCCAGGCTTGTCAGGCTGAATAGATATTCATTGGTAGTAAGTCATAATGGCGCCCTGTCTACCACGAATAAAGACTGATAAAAACATCACCTTCGTCAAGGGGGCTCTTTACAAGAAGTCGGTGACCAGCTATATACCTACGGCTCATCTGTTTTTAAGTTAAAAGAAAAATACGAATATGTTGTTTGCACCAGCTGAGAGCTCCTGTCGAAACTTTTCTTAAGAACAAACTGAATAGAGTGAACCCCTGTGAACACGCAATTAGGTATGAGTTTTGTTTTGTGGGCTAAGAAAAACTTATTTGGGTGATATATGGGTAATAATAGTACTATAATGAAGTATCGCCACGTACCTGACGTACCCGCCCGAAGCACGGGTAACCGGTGGTCATACTATTACTCTATTAGCATACTAGGAAAGAGAGTGTGATAGTCGACCTACGATTACCCCTGGCCGGTCATCGGGGTTTTTTGCATTTTTAACGCGTCCTTGAAAGAATTTCGGAAAAGTATCGGCTACCCCTCACCCTCTGGATCATCACGTTTTTTGGGGAGTGTGAAAATTTTCAATTAGCGTAGGCTGCGCCCCTCACCAGGAATTCCTGGATCCCTCACTGTAAAGCTGTTATATTTTTTCGGGACCATCGGGTACCAGGTTAGGCTTTTATGCCAAAAACGACACCCCTAGCCCTATATAAAGTCAAAATGGACTTACGAAAACAATTTACTCTATCGCTTTTGCGAGCCAGTCCCAAGAATGTATAAAGGAGGAGAGAACAGTCAAAAGGATCAAATAATGATCAGTGACATGAAATACTATATCCTACAACGGTCTTAAAAAACCTGGTGTAAAGGGCTATGAAATATGTAAAAAAAATTATGAAAAAAAATCTTGCAGGCACTGCAAGGGTCCTGTACAAGTTTTATGAGCTAAGTTCATATCAGATGTGTGATTTGTTTAAATTTAAATCAGGTGCGTCATTTAGGGGAACAGGAAGAAATGCCCCACCAAATTTCTGAAAAAGAGGCAAAAAATTTTTGGTAGAAGTACCTCCGACTACCCCTGGTCAATAGCTATTTTTGGAAGAAAAGTTAAGAATTGAATAGGAGAAATATTTTTTCCCCCTATGGATTTGCTGAAATAACGCCCCTGGCTAAAGATAATATTTCAAGATAACAGAAGTATAATATATAACGTTCCTGAAGTTAGCTCAGTGAGCCAACTTACTGCATATTTTACACGTGAAAAGAAAAGTTCATGCATTTTTGTCTAACAAATATCAAGACTGAAAAATGCGATCTTTTTTAAGAAACAAAATAAGTCTAGTTCGTCTCAAGAATCTCATTGGAAATAATGGAGATAAAAAAAAAACTTGTGGACACTTACAAAAATTCTTACAAATCGATCTTAGAGATTCCTATATATATATCTTATGAGCTCTGACCACAATAGCTCAAAATAATTAGCAGCAAAAGACATAGTGGTGCGTGTTTGTAGATTTACTTCTTCAACGAAGTGGTTAATACAGCCAGCCGGCGACCATTATTAAAATTAAGTTCACATTGGTAGCGTTTGTTCGTCGATGTTTGAGTTGTCTTCTATGAGTGACAGGTCCTTCGAATAGCACACCTCCGAAACAGCTACTTTTCTCTTCTGCTGCTGCAGAACCACTGCTGCATCATGTAGCTTGTCCACAAAATCAGGAATTCCTGGAAATATAACAAAAAAAATTACTTAATACTGACACGCATTTAGACGGGCAGAGATTCACTGGCGCCAATGGCGCATGACATTAGAAAAATTGCACGAGTAAACGCTTGTATGCATGTGAATGACATCTTGGCTTCTAGCTTTCAATGCACCAGTGATTATTGTATTCATATGCGTAAGTATTGTCGTTGGACATTACTTATTAGATAAGCGATATGCTTTGTCGAGCATTCCGCAAGATAAAAATAGACTATTTTTAGTATAATTTAACTAAAAAATAATAAAAAAATGATCTAATAATTTTTTGTCAGTAAATTTAACTTTGCTGAAATATTAAAATTATTGACAATTTTGCTGTATTTCAAGTACTTAAAATTGTTAAATAAATTTACATGATTTTTAATTAAAGTTTTGTCAGTTCTGGACAGCGTCCGCATGAAAAAATTCTGGCGGCATCTATTTTTAATTGTAAGAAAGCATCAAAAAACATTAAACCTAAGTAAATATTACAATTTTAATTTTTATATTATTTAGAATCAGTAAAAATCTTTTTTAATTACCTTTAAATTTATTTCAGCTGGAGAAATTTGATTAAAACCATGGATTAAAAAACTTTAAAGCTAAGAAAGTGCAACCACGTGAAAATGATTGGCAAAAATAGCTTCAATAAATGCGCATTGTAATCTTCACGTGTAAACCCTTAACTACACTAAAAAATGAAAAACAGAACTCGCAAACCTGAACTGGTAGCCCAACTTTGTGCAACTTTTGGAATAGTAGACTTTGGATCATCAAAATAAGTGAGCACATAATCAAAGCCGTTCTGTTGAAAAGTATTTAGAATATAAAATATAAAAAATATTAACCAAACCATTATTTAATATTTAAAACCTAATAACCACCTTGAGAGATGGAGACAGGGTACAACCGTATTACCGAAGAAGCAATTAAAGGTCATACATGAGCAGCATACGAACGAACCGAAAAATAAATAAAAAATAACGATTGCTAGCATACTTCGTCAAAGTTACTGTGAGGTCTGATAACCATCTTGGAAGAATAATCAGTGACCCTGACGTGGCTGGAGGCGGAAGGAGCGGATGGATGGCCGTCGATTCCCCGGCTTACAATTACCATCATGTTCTTAGTCGGATCAACCTTCGACATCAAAACACTCGGTAAACTATTTACAAAATAAAAACAACTGATAACTGGAGCAGAAATATAATGAAAAAGAACCTTGTGTCTTCGGACGTAAATGTACTCCCTGCTCGACATTGGGTACTGTAAATCAAATAAGAAAAATCATAAATTTTCAGAATAAAACTGAAGCGCTTTCGCGAAAAATACACAGAAACAAAAACACACAGGAAACTGAGTGATCCAATGAACGACTTCCGACTCGGACGATGTATCCTTGTCAATGACATCGAGACTTATGACGTTCTTGTCCCATTGTCGTCTGTATTCGAGATCAACCTTGAAACCAACATTTAATACTTAATACCACGAATTGAAAAGGAAATGTCAATGCCGAAAGTTTCTTTGCATATGGCAAAGCCGCACCCTGCAAATGATATTCTCAACTATTATGAATATGAAGATGCGTTCTTTTATCATTTTAATCATCCCACCACATGTGAAAAGTTTCCTATTCCGCCAGGTAACTGAGATGCACATGCACTACTTTGAACTCATTAAAGTCTATTTACTCAATGTGAGGAGCTCAAAACTAGTAGATTTCTAAATATTTTTGTCCTTTGTTGACAGAATCGCCAGCAGAAAAAATAAGCAAGACCAAACATGCTCAAATTTTGTTTAATGACTGTTGCATTTCACATTCACAAATTAAAGAAATATTAATAAAACTTTATAAAATTGCAATTAAAACTATATATTTAAAGCATCTGAAGCTATAGAAATTTGACACAACTCTTCAGAACTGTTATATAAATCTTCATGATATCAATATTATGACATCAAACCCAACCAAACAACAAATTGAACAAGTAAATTAAAAACGAATTTTTAAAACCAATGCTCTTATATGTAATTAAAACACAAATTTTGCAATCAATTTTTTCTTATATTACTCTTTTATTTTATATTAAAGTCGAAATATCTTAATTATATCGAAATATCGAAATTAATTAAAATTAACTAAATTAATAGACTTATTGTAAAACTAATAATTGAATATTGCATTGTCTTCTATTTTGAGCATGTATGCAAAATTTGAAAAAAATCTATCATCAGGAAGTGACTCAAAAATTGATTGCAAGATTTGAAACAGACAGAGAAACAAACAGACAGACAGAGAAACAGAGACGACGAGTTAATAAAAGCATTGGTAATAATAATAAAAATATCATCAAAAAGCATCGAATTTAAATATCTCAACTATTTTCATGAAAATTTCGTACACGCTTGAGAATCGCGGTCAGTGAGTGTGGTTCGTGTTAACTTGGTAAAATAGTCTGCCAGTCGGTTAGCGTTTTGTGGTCAAGAAAACCCTCAAGAAACCCCTCGATAAAACCCTCAAGAAAATTAACTAAATTAATTGACTTATTGTAAAACTAATAATTGAATATTGCATTGTCTTCTATTTTGAGCATGTATGCAAAATTTGAAAAAAATCTATCATCAGGAAGTGACTCAAAAATTGATTGCAAGATTTGAAACAGACAGAGAAACAGACAGACAGAGAAACAGAGACGACGAGTTAATAAAAGCATTGGTAAAAAGTAGCCTATTAACAATATTGAAATAATTATTAACAAGTAAAGAAAAAAACGAGTTTTTTAACACAAACTTTGATTTCAAATACACTAAATGTGTGTGTGTCTGTGTGTATGTATACGAAAGATGTTCAATTTACATTTTTTTTCATTTGAATCATGTATTGTCATCCAATATAAAGATATGCTGAAAGTTTCAGCTTCCTAGATAGTTAAAAAGCTGGTTAAATTTTACTCGCAAGATTTGTGTACAGAGAAAGCCACACACACACAAACAGAGATTGTAACCTAAATAAAAGTTTGTAAAAAGCTAATGAAGAACTAAGCTTAAAAATAATTGTAGCCTACACTGAAATATATTTATAACCTACAAGTTGTTGCAAAAAAAAATAATTAACGTATAAAACAACCTGAGTGTTATAAAATGCCCTGGCAGATATATCCTTGTATGATCCACTAACTGAAAAATTTCTTGAATTAAATAAAACACATAGAGGTTTCTTAAAACTGCAAATGAATAAAATTAGTGACTGGTGATTAAAAAAAGTTTCCTGCTGTCAACAATCTACTGAAATTTGATAAAAAATCTTCATACTATTTTGTTAATATCTGCATCACCCCCCTCACATTTCTTTATGTGATAAGCGAATTAACACACACATTGCCTTTTATATATAATGAATAATATAGATGTAACCATTTCTTTTTCAATGTTAACTTATTTCTTACAATACTTTAATTATTCTCATATTTTACATTTTAAACTACAACTTTTGCTTTGAGAACACAGAGATCACACTCCTAAATTGGTCTAAAATTTCAAGGCTATAAAAAACAATATAAAAAACCTTTGTATTGGTATAAGTCACTGTTTGTAGCAAACATCCTCCATACTTTGACTTCTTTCTTGCTTACAATAAGTTCCCAATCTTTATTAATTTTACGATCCAAATCATTTATAAGGTCAAACTCGTGGGACACTCTGGAAGACAATGAGATTAACCAACCATATAAAAATTTTTAATACAAAAACAATTAAATTGAAATCATTACTGATCAAGTTCAGAATCTGATATTTTCGTCTTATCCCATGCAAGAAGAGTTGATCCAAGTAAAAATGTCCAAGTACCATTGGAACTCTTTTTTGAAAAGTTTTTCAACAACCTCTCAATTAAAGCACACAGATAATTATGGTCATAGCCCAAGTTTTTATATAAAGAAACAATTTGTTCTGTTCTTCTGATTCTCTGAGCACCAATCGAAAGTAAATGTTTCGCATACAAGAACTGAAGAAGTTTCTGATTACTGGAAGATGTTATTTCTTTGATGCACTGCGAGCAACCACCCAATTGTTTGGTCATTATTGAATATGATTTTAATATGATATTCCTGAGAGAATATATGGGCAAAACGGTTAAATAACAGAACGAAGTGTTGGAGGTTACGGGGCCCGTGGTTGCCTTCTGCACATTTGAGAAGACCGCCTGACGACGGAAAAATTGCCTAAATCCATAAATACTATTTCTAGACATTTAAAAAAAAGTTCCTATGTTAGACGTGCTAAAAAAAAATAGTTAGCACGGCCCAAAAATGATTCAAAACAAGGCTGTTAGTGTTAACGACCAAAGATAGACTTTTTGAAATTTTCAACGAATTATGAGGAATCATTTTTTGTAACTATGGATAAATTAGCAAATATTAATAGATCAAAATGATGATTGTGAATACATTAACATAACGTTCATTGTATTTTAATTAGGACCTAAATCAAATGAAAACATTTATGGAAAACTTATTTTGAAATCTTTATGCACATTTGACAAAAAATTTGAGTAGAGAATACGATCTTGCACTCTGAATTTTGGTGATAAACAACGACTTGGTTTTGAGTCCGAGTCGAATTTGCGAAGGCTGTATGTGAAGGTCAGCTCATTTATTTGCACGGCTGGATCTGGGTTTTTTTTATTGTTTGAATAGTTTTTTTCCATGTTTCAGACAATTTTTTGACAATAATAACATCAAATAATTGTATTTACAAATTATGGTAACATGACATTTATCATTTCATAAATAATGTCAATGTTGACATTTTCAGATTTCAATGTGAAAATATATTATCGCTCATCAAATTCCGGCAAGGTCTGTTCTTTTAGTGTTTTAGTCGTAGCTTCTGCTTAAAATGTTTTGGAAAAGTTTTAAAGGATGGTTATGGTAATCTTCTAGTTTAGCAGCCTGGGCTTAATTTGATATAAAACCCGGTTTTAAAAACGTTTTAATAAAATAAGCAAAGAAGATTCTTAGAACATATTAGAAAAAATATTTTGATTCATTCATTAAAAGTATCTTTAAGCAGAAATACTTAAATGTTTTCAAAACTCCAAAAGCAGTGTCGATACGCCAAATAATACAATTTCAAGAATTAAAAAGTGAGGAAAAGTTAATAGTTAAATGAAATAACTATAACTGTTTGACAAATAAGTTTATAAATTTAAAAGATAAAGTAGTTAGTCATTTAATATGCACTTGAAATTTTACATTTTTTAAAACAATCAGAACGTTGAGCAGAAACTTATCTATGATATGATTAATTAAAAAAAAAACAATAGCCAAAATTATAAAATTGAAATAAATTAGTTTTTTTCTTTTATTTGTGTTAAGCCATATCAGCAAAACTGTCGCTTTTAAAGAAACTGTTGTCAAGTAGACATGGAGCAAATTATGGAACTTGTACAATTTTTATTTAAAACAAATAGAGTATTTTTTAACTTACTTAAATTAAATATATAATAATTTTTCTACCTAGTTTTTGTTTAATTTTAATTTTTTATTCCAACTTTTCACTTCTATTGCCATTTCAAAATAGATTTTCACCAGGAACTATTCAGCTTCGGGAGCAATTTTTAAATGTTCTAAAGGGCTATAATTGTTGTTTTTATTTAGTAATTTATGTTCTAATTAGTCTTTTCTTATATTTCAAATCATTTACGTTAAAAAAATGATTTATTCCTTTCGAAATTGACCCGAGCTGCTAAACTATTATTAGTTCAAATTAAACATCACTTCAAATTTTAGATGCTACCGAACAGAAAACTTATATATGACGCGCTCCACAAGTCGACTGTCTCCGTTTTGATAGGATTCACTGCAGCAGGATCTTTGTATCTGTCGTATCGTTTGATCAATTATTTTATCAGTAAGATGGAAATATTTTTTTTTTAAGTCATTGATTAAATATGCATAATCTAATTGAATGACAACATTTCTGTCACAGTTCAGAGGTATCTTTCAAAGAACACACAGAAGTTTCAGATATCAGAGAATTCAGAAACTAATTCTAAAGCAGACAACAAAGCTCTTTAGTGCTCTAGGAATTAGTTTTCATGTTTTTGATAAAACTGTTAATTATAAAATGCTTGCTTTCTAAAATTCTGGTTGTTTGTACTTAATAAAACTTCATTTGAGTTTTCAGTTTGGTCTGAATTTGAGTGCCAGAACATCATGAAAAAAAGACAGATGTACACAATATCTTTTTTATTCTTTACAAAATAAAAACAAATTATTTTAAAAAAATGTCACACGTAGTTCAACAACTCAACAAGAAGAATTAGAACTGATGGGTCGTGAAAATTGTAACGGCGACTTCTTAACATTGCTCAGTTGTGTCAGGGAAGGCCTTTGGTCAGTCGCCCCCACAGTTTTTCTCCTAGAATCTATTATGCTGGCAAAAGTTTCAGAAGAGAGGGATTTAGTCAGATCATTTCTTTGACCAGAGGTAGCTCTTCTTGATGAAGTAGAGGCAGTAAGTGGCATAAGAGTTGGAGGCGGGGAGTTGCTTCCTGATCTGATTTCAAAATGCCCAGTGGAGTTGCCTTTGAGGATTGGGTTTGCGATGTAAGTTGTGTGCTTATGGGGCCGGGGCGGCAGTTGAATTATGGCTTTTTCAATGCTCAAACCTCCAGGCGGAGGTGTCCTCGGTTTGAATGTCTTTTCCACAACATTTTTAGAATTCTTTCCATAATATTTTTCATCAGAAGAGTTTGAGTTATCTATCTTGAACGTGTGTAGCATTTCTGCACTTTTAGTTGTAGTGACAATAGGACGTGGTTCGCTTGGATCGTTTCCTTTTTTGTACTTGAGTCTTTCGTAACTCTGTCGTCTCTTTTCAGTGGGAGAAGACTTGAGATTCTTGATGACGGTCGTCAACTGGGGGTCTTTGTTAGGGTGTATGTACTGAGTTGACTTCGATCGAGGGTTTTGATTGGGGGGTGCATTTCTCCAAATGTTATTGGATACATTCGAAAACGGTTTCGACGGCGGAATGGATTTTTCGTCTTTCGTGCGTCTGCCGGCGTTTCTTAAGATGTTTTCGTCTTTTGAACACTTCAAGTTATTGCTATCCAGTTTCATTTCATCGTAGTATTCATGTTCTGCTGAAGTTGCCTGAATCGTGTGTCTGTAATTGGTCGGCCTGCCGGTCGAGATGTCTTTACTCTTTGTTATGTTTTCAGAACTTTTTGGAAGTAAAGACACTATTTCTTTTTCTGTAAATATAAATGTATGCTGATCAGCTGACTCGATGTTATTTTGAAAGGATGAAACCTTCATGGAGAAATATTTGACTTTGAATAATATTTATTTTACATAATTGGTCCAACTTTATTTTTTATAAAAAAATGACACTGAAGATCAAGTTAATTTATAAATAACTTAAGTATTGCTAGTCGTAACCAGAAAGTGGTTCTCCAACAAAAAGTTTATACAAATATGTATTTGTGTGCATATGCATGATGGCTAAACATTTAAATTTGAATTGTTCCTAATTACCTTGATTGTAATCAATTCCATGTTTCGGGTCCATAGAGCACCTCTTGCTTTCTTTCAATGTTGGTATAGGAGATGAAGTTTGCAAAGGTTTTTCTGCACACCATTCCATCAAATCAATCCCATTTGGATAATCTGGAAAATGTTGTGGAAGATTGTGTAAAATTAATTGCATGCAGTGTTTGAATTGCTGGCAAACTAAGCTAAAAGTAAGTTAATTTGTAAGTTTCAGCATCATGAAACTATCTTTTATGCCAACATGGTTTTGTTTTTTATTTATTATTTTAATGTACTAACTTTTAGAAGGCGCATATTGTGGGTTATTCTTGTCTTTAGATTTGCAGCAAAACCTCTTTAAATAAGAGGCTAAGCAAAGGATTATGATCATAGAGACTGTAGAGAGTGCCCATGAAACTCCAACTGTTGCCCAGTTTACTGTTTCTAATTTCAAATTTTCATTCACTAAAGTGATTTTAGTCAAACTCAAACTTACTAAAAACGCTTAGTGAAATTTTCATTTATAAGTAAATCATACTGAAAAACAGTCATCAAGCCTAACCTTCCATGGCTTATCTCTTGTCTGCAATATTCTCACTCTAGTTCAAAAATTGTACTTTAATAGATTCTGATTCTATTGTTGCAACCCCAGTAAATATTTTAATTTAAACTTTCGACGCATCTCCGACTTCAACATCATAACCGTTCAATAAAACAAATATCGAATGAAACAAACTAAAAATAGAAATAGTTTTACACATCTCTTCAGTCGGAGAATCACCTGCATCATTCGTCTTGTTTACCTGGTGGAATCTGGTGCCTATGTTGGCGCGCTTAAATGGGGAGTTTGTGTGATCTTATTATTTGCTTGGAGGTTTTGAATTCTGCAAAACAACAAAATAATTGTAAGCTTGTTGAAATTTGTATGGCAATTTTGTGAATTTGATTAGACTATTGGAAGTCCTACAATACCATTTTACATCATGACATTCTCCAATCAGTCAATATTTTGAAGAACATGTATAACAAACAAAAGCAAGACATTCAACCTAATAGTTAATTGCTTCTGCAAATAAATATAATTATGTTTTAACTAGCTAAATTACTGAAGCAACGCCTAATAGAGATTAACCCAGTCTGTCTTTCAGGACTGTCGTGTTCAATCAAGCATGTCAACTCACTGGATAACTCACAGACTTGCGAAACACTATCAGATCTTTAACTCGACGTTAACAAAACAGTTAGCATGTCGGGATATATTACAATTCCTTTGAAAAAGGGCACTTACGTGGATATAAGTAAACCCATTTTGAAGTATTTGGAAGATGTCAAACAATATGGGAATGCTGCTGATTACGAAAGACCTTTGGACGAGCTGCAAAAGTTGAGGCAGGATTTTGTGGACAAGTCAGAAGAGAAAAATGAAAAAACGTTAACAATTTTTCACAGGCAAGTTCAGCTAAATAGGCTGCCATTTTTTCTTTAAATTCTAATAAAAATTGTTTGTTATGTAACGATAAGAACTATAAATTGTTTTAGATATGCTGACCAAATATTGGGACTCGATCTTAAACTGCCTCTAACGGAGAATCAGGTAATGAGAGGCAAAACCAGGGACGGACCCAGGAGGGTGATGGGGGGATGCATTCCCCTACCAGATTATCAACCATAAATGTACATAAAAAATTTTAACTTTTTTGGAAAATGACCAGTCTTTATAAATTTGTCGAAAATAGTATATACCATACTCTTCCCCGGTCAAGTCATCAGGTTTTTTGGAGGAAAAGGTTTTGAGGGTGAAAGTCATCAGGTTTTTGGGGGGAAGGGGAAAGTTTGGAAATCATAATTTTTTTGTAAATTACATACCTGGATCCCCCATCAGAAATTTCTGGATCCACCACTTGGTAAAACCCAATGCCGCCAATGCAATGCATATATAGGCGTATATTAATTACATTGTTTAAGATGTTGATTCGCATCCACATGCTATTGTAAAATAACATCCTTTATATGAATCCGTTCTACGCTTTTGTAGATTAGGATAAAGTTCAAGTGGCAGGATGCCTTTCCAGGCCAACGGAGCAAAGCGAACGTTTACATGAGTGAGTATAAAATCATTCAGAACAGTAAAAACTCAGAAAGTTATATATATATTAACAATCTAGGGTAGGTATAGTAGAGGTGTTATTAACATTGGTGCTTGGATAGCCCAGTCAGTTGGGCGTCAGACTTGAGTGCATAATGGTAACGGTTCAATTCCCACACCCAGTGTAGTGCTAGTAGCCCATGTTATCGTAAATTAGTGAGTAAAAAATTATTTCCGTGGTGTGTCTCGAAAACCAGCAGCACTGAGCTCCGTAAAAGAATCTAGATACATATTTGCATTGATTGATTAGTTGATTGAATTGCCTCCATACCAAATTTCAGCATTTGCCTCAGGAGCGTATGAAAAAGCATGCGTTCTGTTCAACGTTGCTGCCATGGAAATGGCCGTGGCTGATCAACAGAATCTTGATTCGGATGACGGGCTGAAAATGGCTGCAAAGCTGTTCCAGGTTTGCAAAATTTGTGTTTTTGTGGTTAAAGATCTTGAGTGTTGAGTTAACACGTACTATTTGACTTTGATTTTTCAGCTATTTTTATGTTATACGATAAGCAAGTAATACAGATGCAAAACATAAAGCACAGAAAAAAATATGCAAGAATAGATATCTACATCTGGATTTCAGACAATACATTAAAAAGCATTTTGCATTGTCATTTGGTTATCTGGGAGTTTGTGTGTGTGTGTGGAAATTAGGTACTTACAATGATTTACATGGTTTTTACAAATATTATTTATAGAATTTATTTTTCTACTGCAGCAAGCAAGTGGTATATTCACTCATCTGCAGACCTTTGTTACCTCCATCTTTTCTGGCACAGAATCGACCAACGACTTAAAGCCAGACACTTTAAGCGCTTTGGCTACCTTGGCACTGGCACAGGCTCAAGATGTCTTTGTGAGAAAAGCCATGAATGGTTTGTTTTAAAATGATTTTCTTAAATATTCATTTTTTATCGACAGACGTACACATTTTGGTTCTAATAAAATTTAGAAAAATCAAAATTGGTCCTTTAATGCATGGATTAAGTGAAATATCTCCAGCATTTTTCCAGCACAAAAAAAAAACGGGTGATCACAGTCCAGTATGAACAAACCAAACAAACACACAGAATAAAATTACTTTTTGCTAAACACAGATCATTACAATTTTCAAGCACATCAGTTTTTTTATGTTTGCCAAAAACCAACTCTAAAGCTGAATCAAAATATATTAACAACCATCAAAAGATGTTTTTGTGTAAAATTATTTTTAGACTCCATAAAACCCAGCCTGGTAGCGAAATTGTGTCAGCAGTGCTCCTTTCTTTACGAAGAGTTTTCCAAGGCCCTTCAAAATAGTTCGGTAAAAGGTGTCCTCCCAAAAGCAAGTGTCCTTTAATTTCTTTATAGAAATCATTTTATCGAATGCTTTTCATTGTAACATTTGATTTGCAGGAATGGATTCTGCTAGCAGCTGTCAGAAAATCCGCCTTCCAGGCCTTGGCTTATTTCCATGAAGGACTCAATTGCAGAGACAGCAAGAAGCACGGAGAAGCCCTTACAAGACTGAACGTTCGTTGACCTGCTATTACTTCACGAATATCGCTGATTATTATTATTATTATTATTATTATTGTGTAAACAAATACAATATATTAAATGATCACACGTGTTTCAGCAAGCCAAGAACCTGATGAATAAATGTGCCTCGTCTTCCCCGAAGCCTTTCCCATTCACTGTTCAACAAAAGCTCATCGAGACGGAAGCCGCAAAAGCGGAGAAAGACAATTCGTTTATTTACCACGAAATCGTCCCCGACGCAGGCAAGCTACTCGAGATAGAGAAAGCCGTTCTCGCAAAACCCTTGCCAGTTGAAAATACCAGATATAGTCCAGAATCTGAAGGTAATGATAAAAAAACACCAAACATCTGTTTGATGCTATTTTATACAACGGGGTTTTTTTTTAATTTGACGCATTTTTGTTTAGTTTATAATAGACATTTGAAAATCATTCTGAATAACAAGAAATAAATGTTTTTTTTTTAAAGATCTACTCGACCGTCTCTTGCCGCTTGCCGTCCATCAGGCGGAATCGAAGTGCGAAGAAAGAAGAGCAGAAATTGTCCAGAAAGAGATTTTGAGATTGAGGACTGCATCTCAAATACTTAACAAGTTAGTTTATTTGTGTGTGTGTGTTTTTCTAAGTCTTCATTCTGCAAAAAAATACATTCAGAAAAATTGTATTGATAATAGATTGAAAGTTTAATTTAAAAAAAAAACTTTGATTAACAACATATATGTTGTGATGCCGATACATATTATAAGTAGAATCAGAAATATAAAATTGCTTATAAGAAATTATTTGTGTTCTGAGAGTATAGATATTTTATAGTTTAATTATGGTATGAAATATTATTAGTAGTTTTGTTTAAACATTTGATTTAGAAGTTTTGCATTTTACCTGCAGCATTTTGGTCACGTTGAATCTTCCAGCAGCCATTGAAGATATCGGGGGAAATCGACTTCCAGGATCGATTGCCGAGAAGTCTGTAACGTTGCGCAAACTTGGGGGATATCAGCACTTGGAAAGACTCGTCAGTGACTTGCCGTCCTTGATGCAGAAGTGCAAGTTCATACTCGATGATGTAAGTCAACATCATATTCGTTGAGCAGCTGAACTATTATTATTATCATCGTTAAAACTGGATAATACGGTAATAGCAAAAGTGTAAAGCTTTGAAACAAAATTTTGAATCGATGAAAGTAAACAAAAATGTCAGCTTATTAAGGAGCTAAGAGATCTTTAAGACTATGGTCAGTTTCAAACTGAAATGTATCTATTTGACCAGATGGAATATACTTATACTACTGGCGCAGCTAACATGATTTTTTATTTTTGAATATTTAAAATTACCGTTTAATTTTTGTTTTCGATAAAAGTGCGACAGAACGCTGAACGAAGAAGAAGCAGCAGACAGACAGCTGAGGTCGCAGTATCGATTCGATTGGACGAGAACTCCCTCCGAGAATTTGAACGGACCAATCAGACAGGAAATAAAAAAGCATCGTTTGGTCGTCCACGAAGCACTTCAAGCCGACGCTCTTGTTCGACAGAAATTTGCACTCAGCAAGAATGCCATTTCTTTGCTAAGTGAAGAGGAGGTGCACAACTTTGAACATTATAATAATTTTATAAGCGAGCAAGCTATTTTACTGAATTTTTTCGTAGGCCGATATAATAAGAAGTCTTCCTCCACCTAATCCTGCCTTGGCCACAATAACCAGCAAGAAGTTCTATCAGGACCTTAAAACACTCATGAAACAAGTTGAACAGCTGAAGGATGAACGATCGAAACTGGAAGAAAAGATCAGAACTTCCAAAATTGGGGCATGTAAGAAATTTCAAGTTTTTTTAGGCCGGACTGAACTGTGATCCTAAAAATTCAGTTGTCTTTGAATTTAGCAATGAGTATTCTTTTGAAGTGCCTGTAAGCAGCACAGGAAAGCCAAAAAGGGTTATGCAGGGATTGCCCAATTGAGCTGGCAATGGCATTCATGTGCTGCTATCCACATTAACTCGAATGTTAAATTGCTTAGAAAAAAAAACAGAAAGTAATATGACTATAATAAAAAAATAATTATTAACAATTGGTAAAAAAAATTTTTATTGATTTTTTTTCACCATCTGCAGCTAATAGGTTCATGGCCGCCTACAAGAAGGAAGGGACAATCTACGAAGAATCAGTTTCAATGGCAGAGATTGAAAGAATTTTTGGACCGCTCAGAGAACAGTCATCAAAAAGTATTGCAAGTCAAGAGAGAATTGTAAAGCAAATTCAGGTAATGTTTTTTTTTAAATGTTAGCTTGTTTCAAGGCCAAAACTTCATGCAGGAAAAAATAAGTTTCGCTCACATCGCAGATCACAGTCTTGGTCTTTCGTATCTGATCTTGTTTGAAAATTTGGAATGATGCTCATTTTTTAGAATTTGAATGAACTTTTAAACATTCAACAAAATGGCCATGTCCAATGAAATTAAACTTGATTAAGAACATTACTAAGTTTTAAATTGAAGATCTGCTTCATACAGAAATTTAAATCGACAGGCTTCCAACTTTGAGTTTGAACAGTTCAAGTCCCAGGTATCGGGTGGGAAAGCAAGCGTACGAGATGCAAAGTTCAAAGAGCTGGCGTCTGCGTATGACAATTATATCGAATTGAACGCCACAACAGAAGAAGGGAATAAAGTAGGTTTTATTTTAAAGATTAAAGCATTTAAATATCCAAGTAGTAATACTGATAAAATGTTTTTTAATTAGTTTTACAGTGACTTTACACTTCTGCTAGAGAAGTTCCAACAAAAAGTTCGCGAATTCTGCGCCGAGCGCAACAAGGAAAGAGAAGAATTGATGAAAGAACTGCCAGCTGTGCCTTCGCAAGGCGCATTTGTCGGCTACCAGCCGGCACCGCAATCAGTTTGTGAGTTTTTACTCGCCGGCGTTTATATTTATTATCATTAAAGACCCGAACCATTAGTTTAAAATAATGGTGCTATTTAAACGCTGAAAATAAATTAATTAAATTATTTCGTCAAATTCAACGTCATTCTTGTCATTTCTGTTTTAATTACTTCAAGATTCTACCCAAGTTCTCTACAATTCCTTACCGTCTGCCACGGTTGTAAGTGAGTCATCGCAATTTAAACTCTTCATCCTATTTAAACGCAAAATTTAAAAAATAAATTTTAATTATTGTTATTATTGTTATAAATTTGTACTGCCAAATTATTAATCTACTGTGGTATTTTCTTTGTGACAGCCCTTGCCACACAACCAGGGATGCCTTCTGCCTACTATTACCCGGGAGCCACCCAGGCAGCGTTCAACCCGTATTCCGTTTATCTTCACAGATAATTCTTCAAGCTTAGAAATATTCAAGAATGTGAATTTTTTACTGACAATTTGATTTAGAAAACAATTTTTTTATATTATATAAACTGTATTTCAATGTATCACATCAAATAACCAATAGAGCAATAGTTAGCATCAAAAGAATTGAGATTTAAGATTAGCTGGCGAATCAACGATTTACGAACTGTTAGTGATTTCTTGGTCGTCTACAAAAAGCCTGTGGATGATGCCGATATTTCGTTTTCCAGAGTTTGTGGCTTTAATATAGGCCTGAATGCTTGCCCCGATGGCGAAATGGGTTTCCGTACCGTCGTCGACGAATTCTCCCTAAAACGTTACAAATCAATTGGAGAAAGAAGAATTAAAAATTGGAGAAAATAAAACTAAATTGTGTTCCTTGATGGAATATTCTAGAATACATTTTTTTTCAGGTGGTTCAATAACTTGAGATTGAATGAAGTACTTTTAATTTTTTTTCAAATCTATATTTTATTGGTATGATTATAAATCAAATTCTCAAAAAGCTTACTAAAATTGAATATAATGTGTCCAGCAATATTAATACAAGCAAATATATTTTTTCTGCAAAGTTGATTAAAATAAAATCTAAAGAGTGATTTTGAAGACTAAAAGTTTATTTCTCAGAACTTGCAATGCCTGCTTACGAGCAAATGAAAATTGAAAAAAGAGACAATGATGGACAGACAGAAAAGTCACAACCATAATGCTCTATATGAATAAAAAAAAATAAATACTAAAAATAAATTAAACTGTTATTTCTATCACATCATATATAGACTGGGAGCTGATCAAAATTTAACTTTATTATCCTTAACAGAAAGTCTAATGATGCAAGACCTTATCAAATCTATGGTAGGTTGAGATTTTCAGAATATTAAGAAACACAAAGCCATAAATCAAGACCAATCCTTTCTTAAATTTTAGATAAACCATTATTGCTCTGTAACAATTGTTCAATTTTTTTAAATAAAAAGCTATAAAAGTTGAAACCACAGAAATGAAATACCTGCGCATTTAATTTTTCTCCATTAACCCATACATCCAACGTATCTTTCTCTGTGTTGTAAATATTAACCTTTTTAATTTTGAACAATATTTTGTTAATTAATTATATCCTGTTAAGAATTTACCTAAGGCAACCCTGAACTTTTTTCCACTTCTTTCAAATGTCCAAGTTTTCAGTATTTTGCCTTGTTGCTTAGAAAATTTTTCTATATCAACATTGTTGACTTGTAAAGTATAGATATAATCCAAAGCACTGGCCGAAATGCTTATTCTCATCTTGTTTCCCATCAGGTTAAAGTTTTCTGATCCAACCAATTCAAAAACGAAATCCTTTCGGTATATTTCCTGAAACGTTCAAATTGATTGCTTCTTCAGAATTCTTCTTAGGAAGCATTCAATTCGATTTTAAATTTGTAAAGCTAACTATAAAAGATATGGTAAGGTTATTATGGCTAATGACCTTTACAGCTGCGGTCAACTGCAGTTTAGATTTAAAAGTTCTGAGTGGTTTAGAATTTAGTTTAGTTAGTAGAATAGAATATAGAAGTTTATTACAAACATGGGCCAACAACACCAACCTTTCCATCAACCCATATAACTCGTTTTCCTGACAATGTGCCATGTTCGAATTGTATTTTATGTATTTTGTCTGAGAGCTCAACGTCCCACTCAGCTACCAAATCGCTTATTTTGGCCATTTTGAGCTGCAATTGATTCTAATACAACTTGAAAATAGCTTCGACGTTGCCACGGCAACGCAAATGTGCAGCGCTAACTAACTGAGAGAATGCAGATTTTAAAGGCCTTCGGGGAAATTGTGTCAATTAGTTTTTTTAATAATTTTTGTAACCTACCCAGGTCAATAAAATTGTTTTGCAATTTTTTCTAATAGTTTATATTCCTTTACACCAGGTGTTTTAAGACTCAAATGGCTGTATGTAGGTACCATATATATAGAATATATTCTATATATATGGTAGGTACTTCCTGTCGTATCATAAGAATTTAACAAGCAGAAAACTATTTAAGCAAATAAAACACCAAGACTGGTCTGAATATTCAACTCTGCGTCGTACAGAAGAAATGAAAGATCAAAAAATTTTAATGATAGAAACAACCTTTACAAAAATAAAAGATTTAAATCAAAATAAGTGAAAACATCTTGAGCATAGATATATGATCTTGAGTATAAAGAAATTTCTGGTTAATGAGTGACATTTAAAGATGTTACACACAGTTGACATCTACTACTTTTATTTTACTCCACTTTATACGTTTACTCTATAGTCTTCTCTTAGAAATAATGTGAACATTAGCCTGATGTTTTGCATTTATTTGCAGAGCCTATAGAGACTGTTTTTAATTAAAATTGACAATTGGTTTATCTTGGTTAAGAGAGAAAGCTAATCTTAGTTACAATATAGTTAAGTGAAATGAGAACTGCTAACACAACTTCTGCAGTTTATCTGCTTAAGAGAAACAAAAAAAAACTTCTTTATAGTGGCAAGGAAAAGGATCTAGACTGCACAAGACTAAATTCTTTGAAAACAAATATGATCGCTTTTAAAATTTGTCCCTGATCGTAAGGTCATTTGCATTTCATATAAATGTTCATTAAAACCATTCATTTTAGCAAAGAAGGCTGTCTTAACTGATCTATAATTGTAATTTGAAACAACACACATGAGAAGCATTACACTATTAATAAACAAAAATTCAAATCGGCATTTAACTAATCAACGGACACCATTATAATAACGAAAATAAAACGCTATAAGTCATACAATTCCAGCAAGTATTTTTGAAAGACTTGTTCTACTGTTCTTGAGTTTATCTTATACGCATACTCAACAGCGGTGAAACCGGCACCATTTGCAATGGTCATATCGGCTCCAGCCTGCAGTAGAACGTGTATACAGCTACAATCCTTTGAATAGATAGCATAGTGGAGAGCTGTGTTACCTTTAGAACAGCACATATTCACTTCCGAGCCAAACTGAAGAAGAACTTTGACCACTTTCGGGTATCCTTCAGCACACGCATGATGAAGAGCTGACATCTTCTCCTCTCCCGTCTCGTTGACCGGTTCACCTTGCTCCAGCAGGTATTCAACTACATGTATCCAACCGTTTCTCGCAGCTGCCAACAAGGGATGTTTTTTTGGCGACTCAAGTTTCTCTTGCTTTGCTGTTCTGAAAAATAATTTTTTTATCTGGTAAAGTTCTCCTTTGGCTGCAAGTTCATATACGGAAGACAAAGAAGAATCAGATGACTGGGAAAAGTTTACAGAATTGCCTCTGGGAAGATTTGTTAACAAAGTTGATGATCTTGGTGGATTAGGATTGGACTGGCTACCCAAATTTTCACAGTAAATGTTTTCTTTAATGGCACTGGCCAGAACTGTTGCCACTTCCAAATCATTGTCATCATTGCTGTTATCTGTGGAATCCATACTTACTAAAAAAATATAGCTCAGCAAGTTAATCAATCAATAAAAATGTTATACAAAACTTTTTTATAAAATGTAAAAAATCTCTGCTAAAAAATAACAAAAAAAGAAAACATTAGCATTAGCATGAAATTTTGCTTGAAAGCTATGAATGAGACCAAAGCTGTAAGTGTAAGATAATCGACTGCTTAAAGCCTCTAAAACATAAACCAAAACAGAAAAGAAATCTACGATAAGTAGAGCTAGACCGAAACTCGATTTCGGCACCGAAACCAGGTTTAAAATTGGTTTCGGTTTCGGCTACTCTGGTTTCGGTTTCGGTGTATTTTCTGCTAGGTTTCGGCACAAACGGAAACCGAAACTACAAAAATTTAAAAGTTGTTCAACGTGTTTATTTGAGTAGTTTAGCTGTGTTTTGATTGTGTATTGTATAAATCGTACCTCCAAGCACCACATCTACCTCGTTCAACCAACATTTTTGCTTACTGGCATCACAGCCAATACCCGCAACTTGAAATTGATGCACAAAAGTTCTTGTCGGCACCACCTACTAGCGTAGCAAGTGAGCAAATGTTCAGTTCGGCCGGTCAAACTTATGCGGATCGTCTAAATTCACTCCTAGGTGAAAATTATTATTTCTTGCATACAATCTTCGATTGTTTGGATGTAATTATTGATTGATATTGAATGGTTTTATTACTTTTATACACATTTTGAATAAAATGATTATTTCTTTGTGTTATTAGATTGAAAAAAAATTACATTTGCAAATTAGCGTCTTGTTTCAATTTTTTAATTGCAAAAGTCCTAAAATGATGGATCAGTTTCGGTTCGGTTTCGGTCGAAACTAAGAGGTTCGGTTCTGGTTTCGGTGTAAACGTTTTACATAGTTTCGGTCGCAGTTTCGGTGAAACTCAAAAAGTTGGTTTCGGTGTAAAAATTTTACATAGATGAAAGTTTGTGACTTTGTACAATTTGTACATTTGTACCCCCTCCCTCTACAAGACCCTTATTTTTTTAATTTGGTCACTAAATTTCAACTAGTTCTGATCATTGTTATTATACCCTTGGTAGTAGCGGGGTTAAGCGGTTAAGGCAATTAAGGTTTTGGCTTTTAGTTTAGCGATTTCGACTCTGACAGCCCTGGCCTAAGCCGTCCCTAAGCCCTAACCTAAGGCCCTCTTAGAGTCTAAGACGTCTAAAGTCTAAGTCTAACTAAAGTCTAAATACGCCTAAGCCGGCCTATAAATAAATAAGCCAACTGACTGAAATACACTATGACTGACTAAAAGTGACTAAAACTAAGAACTAAGCTAAGCTCTCTCTCAAGAAGTCTCAAGCCGATACAAACTAATTCGGTTTATTATGCTATAGTTTATAACTTACTAACTCAAATCTCACTATTACTATTAATACACAAAGTTCTAGCTCTAAGCATAGAGTATAGGGAAAGCAGGATGTTATGCTAGCTCTAGTATCTAGTAGAGTTAGTAGACGAAACCACACAGCACCACCAGCAGTTCATTTCCAGACTCCAGATAAATAAATGAAAAGCGAACTGAAAAATAGCTAAGCAAAATGATATAGAGCGATATTTTCAGATTCGATAAACACATAGAAATGCTTCTAAACATTAGAAAAAAATCAAACATTAAAAACTAACACTTTTTTATTTTTTTAAAAACTTACCAAGCCTCAAACTCATACACTATTAAACGAAGTGGCGTCCAAGGTACGACCATTAACTTTACAAAAATATTTTTTTTAAATTTGTTTATTAGTGTTTTTTATATTACGTGTTCTAGGACGGTAGGTACAAATAAGGACGAGCAAACATTGATAAATACATAGATTTTGTTGACCGTCTCCCATATGTACCGTAGCTACAACACCCTGAACCTTCCAGTTGGGGAGCCCCACGCTTTTGAGGGACCCCAAAATTATGGTGAATCAACATGAAATGAAGATTTATATTAATTATTGTTATTCTATTTTTATAAATAGAAGATCAAAAATAAATAGGTTTGATTGATTGAATTGAACAAATGACTACTTTCCTGTAAGGCACTTCTATTAAATAACAATTTCAAGACTTAAGAAGATGGCTGCCATAGCATTTGATTTATATTACACCGTTATGAATATACAACAAATACCTATATAAATAAGAAAAACATTTTAAGTCTTTAAGCAAATAACAAATTTAAGACTTTATAGTTCATACCATGAAAAATCACTTTTTTACCAATGGTAAAATCAATTGGCTCAATAATTTCATAATTAATTCTATTCTGCTCAATGCAGTCCAGTTCAGAACTGGATAATGGAAGTAAATAAAAAAAAACAGATAGAATTATGTTCTACCTACAGGATGTATCACGGTATCTCATAAATATCATTTGAATCTTAAAACACGTGGTGCAGAGGACTTTGGGATGTTGGAAGAAATCATAAAGTATTATTTCTTGTTAATAATAAGCTAATCAAGCAGCATATTTGGCTTATTATGCTACAATAATAATGAACTGACAAAAAGCATTGCAGTTGTAAACTGAACATGCAGGCCAATGACAGATAGGTTTTTTACAGAAAAGTAGTCAAAGTGCGTTACAAAACAATCGCCGATTATTCATATTACAAAAAAAAACTATCACGCATAAAGTAAATAGACAACTAAAATACATAGATAGCAACATCATTAATAAGGTTAAAGGTAATGCCGTCAAATATTGACCAGGAAAAATTAAAATTATAAACTGACAATTAAGAGTTCATGAAAGAAAACAAAAGCATAATAAATAAGAGATATCGATTGCACAGAACATCTTGAGAGTGAAAGTTCAAGGCACGGATTATGATTATGCATTGTTTTCAGCAGGCTAGGAGCCCCCCTAGCGGCACTGATGAAGCCACTGGAGAATAAGCTGATGGGCTACGGTTTCAGGCGGCGGAAGAACAAGATTTTCGGGGTGTTCGTTTTTAAGCATCATTTGAATTTCGGAAACAGTAAACCACCTCGCTTCAGCCAGTTCTTCGTTGTCTATCTGCACAAAAAAGATAATAATAACTTGTGAATCCTCGTAACACTTATCTTCATTTAACTGGTAGTGGTGGTATTGTGGTGAAGCATTCACATGTCAGCCTAAAGGATGGCGGTTCAAATCTAACCAGCGCCACCATGATCCATATGGCAAGCACCATAAACAATTGCTTCTAGTTGTTGCAGTGGTTCTTTAGTTTTCTGAACCACTCCAAGCCATGTTATATAATATCATATTTACCTCAATGAAAATAAAAAAACACATATGTAAAATCTTCATACATCGATAGAATCATTGACTGCCTTTGCAGAGCAGCCAATCATCAGAGTACTTGGAAGAGGCCAGGGCTGACTGGAGTGATACGTGACGGAACCAACCTGGATTTTTGTTTCTTCATAAACTTCTCTCCTGCATGCTTCCTCTATGCTCTCACCTTATTAAACAGAAATAAAAAATAAATAAAAAATCTATGAATAAAAGACTATAAAAGAAACTTTTTTTTTAAAGATTTTTAAAAAACGTAAAATTAAAAATGAAAAGTTTTTTAACATAATTAGTACAATTTGCTTTCCAAGAGAACCTGGTTCGACAAATCCAGCAAGGATCGACCGCATGTTTGCAAAGTGACGAGATTTATTCTTGGCCAAGAGAAGTTTTTTGTTGTCAGGAGATGAAATGGCCATGATGACGCTCGGGTCCACGCGAGGATGGCAGGTGTTGTGCACCCCTTCAATAAATTATCAAGAATTATTATTTTAAAAAAAAATCTCCATTTGAAATCATTTCAGCTCAATTCTGCTAACCCTTTTGGGTTTTGCAGAGTTCATTCGAGCATTGCCTTTTGTAACCAGCTTCTGAAAATTTTGACGGAGATCCGCACGTTGAGCAAAACTTATTTCTGTCGTGCCACGACAACAAAGACCTGCCCTGCGATACGATAGCTGCTTCTCCTCGTTTCAGTTGCCAAAATCCATCTGGAAAAGGCATTTTCAGGACGCCAGATCTGTCAGATTCCAGATCTGGAAAATCTAGATCAGTTTTAATTGCAAACCATCCTGAAGAAACTTCAGAAGAGTCACAATTTGCAGTCTCCATAGTTTCAACCCCGAGCAGTATAAATTCTTCTGATGCTGCAAACTTACTAATTTGGTTACAGTCAAATCTTGCCAATCTGTACGAGCCAAAAGTCTTTGTTTTGTCAATGCTAACATTCTCACTAGGACTAATTTCATTTTTTTCCAGATAGACCAAAGGACAAAGGTTTGAAAACGCTATAAAAACAGATTTTGGATGTTGAAGGGCTCGCTCGATCCAAATCTTATCGGTCCTTCGGTATGAAACTCTATCAAGTGGGTTGTCACAGAAGTGGTTCGTTCTACCCACTGTAACTCTGGAAGAATATGATGATAACAGCTTTACAGGTTCTGCGTGGAGCCAAAATTCAGCTATATCTAATGCCGTTTGTCCATTTGAGTTCATTTTCAAAGTATTGCATCTGAGTTCAAAAAAGAAAAAACAGGAATAAATAAATAATAACATATACAATTAATTATTGGCTCTAAAATGTCTACCCTCTTTTTAAAAGTTCTCTGACAATGACAGAGTGACCATTTCTAGCGGCAAACATGAGAGCAGTCCACCCCCTTTTGTTTGTTATATCCACGTCAGAAACACCTAAATAAGATAGGAGACAGATGAGAATATATGAATGTGAATAATACGAAATATTACAATAAAGTTGATCATGTTGATACAATTATTATTAGCAATATAAACTTCTTAAAGCCTGAAGAAACTCTTCCAAATTTCCCTGAGATGCAGAAAAAAGATATTGCTTATTTAATAATAAAGCATCGCATTGGAGTTCTTTCTCTCCCATGACTTGACTTCTTGACTTGAATAATTTGTTTGAATACTGTAATAATCACCAATCAATTCAAAACTTTAATTTTTTAATTAACTTAAATAGCGCCTTTCCATAAATTAAAAGACGCTATATCCTTGTATTTAGTAAAAAATGCACTTCAAGATGTAATTCAAGAGATCAACAATTTTTACTCAAAACCAAAGTATTGCTATAAAAATCACTCGTCGCAGAATGAGTTCAAGTAAACTAGTAGTAGTAGTAAACTTAAGCAGAAACAGCACTAACTAGGTACGTTAACACGTTGTAAACACTAAAAAAAGTTGCATATAATTTACAATTCAGTTTAATTAAAAAGAAACAAATATTTTTAAAGCAGTTAGTGTTGTGTGTATTGAAAAAGTTATTTTACTTACACAGCATATAAAAATGCATTTTTGCATGACAATGTCCTTTTAACTAACTGTTCCAATGTTGACATTGTACTGAGTCGGCAAAATCCAGGTGTCTCGACAGGAGTCCCGCAATTTTTTGTTAAATATTGGATGACGTTATTGACGATGGCTGTATTTCTAAAATATGGATTTAATAAGCCGATTCTAGCCAAACGCTGTTTAGGTTGTTGAAGACACTTTCATTACCAATTTATTAATTTATTGTTCACCATCTTTCTAAAAAAATTCAAGTTGTACAATCGAGTGACGAGATTTTTTATGTTTACAGTTTGTTTTTGCAGACATGATGGGGGTCTTAAAACATGCCCAAATGTTTTTTTCTTCTGGCAAATGTGGTGCAGCTTCTTACGACAAACACCAAGACTTGTTGAGCAAATATAAAGGTGGAAGTGTTGACCTTTTAAAAGACGAATCAAGTGGTATTGCTGTTATCACGCTGAACAATCCAAAAAAGAAAAATGCTTTAACAGGTTTTGATATTTAGCAGAATATATATTTAAATTCATAAAGCTTTTCGGGTACATATTTTTGTGAATAAAAAACATGGACTAGGAGAGGTTATGAAAGATAATGTTTCTCTTTAAGTCAGAGAACATGGATAAGCAAACATACTCAAAATTAAACTGAGAATACATTAAATCTATTTTTAATGTAAGAGTCACACCTTTTTTCGTTATGAATGAATGTATTTATATAGCGCCAGATAAGTCAGAGGCGCTTACGAAGGTTCCTTTGGAATCGGAAACTTCGAAGAACACGCTAGTTACATAGACATGAGTTAACCCTAGATAACGCTGAGTTGACGTGAGCACATGTGAGTTAGTTTCTTGCTCAAGGATATTACGTGCCTGGACCGGGAATTGAACCCGGGTCCTACGACTCTCAAAGCCGGTATCTATACCACTAGACCAACACGTCTATAATAACCTAACCTCTCCAGGCATGCCTGGGTGTGTCCAGTATAAACAAGAATATGTTAACCGTTTTTTTTAAGTGACATCTCTTCTCAGTTTTTATCTTCTTTTTTTTATAGGATCAATGATGGTGGAATTGGAAGACAAAATAAACATTCTTGAAAAATGGGATAGGGGCTGTGGCCTAATATTGAAAGGTCAAGATGGAACCTTTTGTTCAGGGGCTGACCTATCCTTGATCCAGGCTTTACTTGCAGGTAAACAAGAAGGTTATCCAGATCTGATGTCATCGTACATGCAAGCCGTCACAACGCAGTTGCTCAACCTACCTCTAATAAGCGTGGCTCTCATAGAAGGAGCAGCACTCGGAGGAGGAACCGAGCTCATTACCGCTTGCGATTTTCGAATCATGAAGCACGACGCCTCAGTCGGTTTCGTCCAGGTACGCATGGGACTGTCTCCGGGATGGGGAGGAGGTGTAAGACTCGTGAATCTCCTCGGTCGTTCCGCCGCTTTGAGGATTTTCTCTTCCGCTGCCGTCATGAAAAGTCAAGAGGCAAAAGGCGTAGGATTGGTCGACGTCGTCTGTCCGGAGTCGCAAAATCCGGCAGACGTTGCCTTAGATTTTCTGAAAAATTTGACCAAATCATCTCCGGATGTCACGAGAGCGATGAAGAACGTGATCGTAAACGCTTCGGACGTCCTGGACAAATTTGACGGAGAAAGGAATATTTTCAATTCTTTATTCGGTGGCCAAGCAAACTTAGATGCTTTAAATAAAAAGGCAAAATTTTAATTTCAAGTACTACTTTATTAATTTCGTTCGGGCAAACAGATGTGACTAGTTTGCGTTATGTGCCACATGTTATTTCTATCAGATAACTTTTTTTTATGAACATGCCATTTATTTAATCTTTGCAAGCTTTAAAAGCCATAATAAATGCCAGTTGGGTTATTTTATTTTTTTAACCCAAAAGCCAGCAGACTCATGTTACACTAAAGATCATTACACTAAAGAAATGGAAATACAAAATTATTTTTTAAGAGCTGGCACCAACTTATGAGCGAGTCCTTAACTCCAAGTCTTTGCGGACTGTCTCAACAGCCGTTATGCTGAGACTCTTCATGCCTACATAAAATTTAGTACTGTATAGCAAGAGAATTGGTTCTGACTAACTTTGTCTTAACAGCTGTTATGCAGACACTCTTCAAGTTTATCCTGGTTTACTTCAGGAGTGTAAAAAATTCTTAATTTTGACTAGATTGATGAAGCAGTATTCAGCTTATGTAGCATAATATTCTAAACTCTATAAGACGATCAGGCAAGTGTATAAACATTCTACTCGAACTGCATTCTAGTACAGTGTTCGGATTTACACATTGATTTTAAGTGAAACAGTTTTTCTTGAAATTCGTCATGCTTTTAATACTTTATTTTTTAAGCATACTATAAATAAGCCAAACGCTGATTTGAACTGCAGATGAAGCCATACGTTTTAAAAGCTACGAGCACCATGTGCTCACTAATCAATTCGATTCAAAATTATACAAAAGTTAATATTATAAAAAAATTATGATTGTTTTTTAATAAAAGGTTACAATAAAACGAGGTAATATTATTCACACGTCGTCCGACATCGCCAAAGTGCTCAAGTCATTCACGGCGACCTTCACCTCGTCGGCAGCCATTTCGAGTAATTTCATCTGCGAGTCGTTAATGTACGTCGTATCCGCGTCGCCTCGTGTTGCCGTAAGCCCCGTGGCGCTGACGATCCGGTTCGTGTGGCATTCTATCGCCTCCAGGGTTAACTTCAAATTTTCAACATCTACTGCGACGTTTTCACCTGAATGAAATACGAAAATCAAACCGGTTCGCAAAATCTTTAAACGCAATTCTCGGCGTACTTTTAAAAAGAAAGCCGGTCGTTTCTTACCTGAAGTCATCCACTCGATCAGGTTGATGAGCTGCATGGAACAGTCGACGATGCCCGAAAAATCCAAGCACAGAGATTTACATCTGTCGTACGACGCAAGAAAGTAGTCCGAATTGTCTGTCGGCATCGCTCCTCCTTCCGAAGATCTGTTGAGCTGAGACTGCAAGACGTACATGGAAAGATGTTATGCAAGGTTCGTCACAACTCGAGCATTTCTCGTGGAATGATTACGTACGCAAATACACAAAAATGCTTTTATAAAATAAAACTATTAATCTATTTATATAATCTCCCATCCTCACACACTCACTGGATCAGTCTGGAACAAAGTCAACATTCACTAAGCCCATCCTTATGCAATCATAAGAAACATTGTAACCAGACGAGCACAAGCTGTCTAGCAATGGTTTTTGATATCTAAAATATTTAATCATAGGCCCATCCTTTTTTTCATCATATTCACATGATAAACATGTGTTTGGAAGCTTACCTGTTGATTATTAGTTAGATTATTGCTTTTTAAAACTAAATTTTAGTTTTTTAATTTAACTTTAAAACAGTTTAAAATGTTTCAGGACTAAGTAGGTGCCCATGCATTTTTCTTGCTTTCAAGATAGACACGTGAGCCCATCCTTTTGCATCATAACGCATCTAAAGTACTTAATCAAGCCCATCTATATTCAGTGAAGACAAACAAGTGGATGTGGAGCTTATCTGTTGGCTATTGTGAAAACAATAGCCATGTATGTGTGTGGAAGCTTACCACCGGATTATTGGGTAGATTCAAAGAGACAGCGTGGGTGTTATTTAATTATTTTATAATTATGTAGCCTAGATTTTTAAAAGACAAGCTCTTGCACCGATCAAACTCTAGTAGTAGTAATAATAATAATAATAGCAAGACCTGAACTTTTTCAAGATTCGTCAACAGGAGAGCTGCCGAGGACACAGCCTTGTGGGATCGTCTCAAAAGCTCGTGAAGAGGTCTCTGAGTTCAAAAAAAAAATAGAATAAACTTAACTTTATAAATTTAGCTGGGAAAATAAATAAATAAAGTCAGTTCGATGTAAATCGTTTATGGAAAAAATACAAAATTCCCGTCAGAACGCAACGTGCAAGAAAAAGAAGCTTACAGCAAATTTTGATTTTTTGTTTCGACAAATGTCGACAGTCTTAGGAATCTTCTCCTCCAAAAGGGTCACTGCCACTCTGAGTGCTTGCTCGGCAAATTCGTTGCAGCCGTTCAAAAAATAATTTTTCACTTCGACATCCACCTGATAAAGTTTTAAAAATAAATAAATAAACAAAAACACGAGAAATGGGCGGAAAATAATTAAAATTCGATGCAATTTAAAAGTGACCGTTTTTGAAGTCGTCCCAAAATTAGGACCGCTGAGTTGCACACTTCTCAAACTGAAGCAATCCAGTTGGCAGCTGACCGAGAGCTTTCCGACGGTCGAACAGATTTCTACGAGATGTTGGATTATCTTGCTATCGAAATTTTCAACAACAGCAGGTAAGTCGTTCTCCAGACCCTTCAACCAATCAAAACGGATTACGGTGATTAATCTCGAATAAATTTAAATAATAATTAAAATAAATATTCACCTGGAGAAATAAATGAACGGAACTGCCGAGATTCGACACCGACGTGTGAAGCGATTCCTTTGATTCTATTATAATATCTGATTGGCTGGAGCTAAGTTCGACGAGCCAATGAGACGAGAGGGATTGAAGCGAATTATACGAATGCACGAATAAAGCCAAACTCTGGCTTAATTCCGAATACAAATTCGATGCTGTAAAAACAAAGATGAAATTACTAATTACAATTAACAAATAATTGAATAAAAAAATCTTCAATTAACGAATAATTAAATAAGCAAATCCTCAATTAATAACTAATTGAATAAACAAATCTTCAATTACCGAGTAATTAAATAAACAAATCTTCAATTAACGAATAATTAAATAAACAAATCCTCAATTAACGAATAATTAAATAAACAAACAAATCCTGAAATCTTACGAGGATTTTTAACGCTGACAGCTGGAAGATTTTTGGTAAACGTAAAAATTCTTTGGCATGCGAACAATATTTTATCAGCCATCGAGTCCTCTGTGCTGAATTCTGAAGATGAAAATCTAGTTATATTTTGTGCCATGCCAGAGGTGATGTTAGAAACATGCAATTTGACGACTACCTTTGAATTCTTGTAAGGAAATGCTAAGAAATTGAGAGAAGACTTTTTCAGAAGCTGGAAAATCGTTGCGTATTTTCGGATTGACTGCACGAATAGATTGATTTGGCGAGTGTGCAAACGAGTCTGCAAATAATCGATTGTAGTCTACAAATTCAAAATAAAAAAAAACGGGTTTAACTTATATTAACATAAAGGAAACATTGGAATTGAATAAAACTCATCATACACTTAAGGCCAAAATATTGACTTGATTACCTGAGAATGAAAGATCTAGAGACCCCACTGAACAATCAAGAATTGAAGATGCTGCCGTACTCTGCAAGGACAGACTGCGACGGCTTGTAAAAGTAAAAAAAAATTCATAAAAATAACTATTACTGAGTAATTATAGAAAACTATCAACTCAAAAATGATCAAACATGACACATTTTTTAAATCAAAATCCTTCAGCCCCCCAGTAATGACTCAAAAACTTTTTTAAAGTCAACAAATCTTCAGTCGAGCCACCATCGTCCTCCCCATTTTGATGGTGTACAACAAAACCTCATTCAATTGTGGATCTTCCTTCAGGTTAACTAAACACCAGAGGTCGGAGTTCACACTTCTAGAGACAAACCAGACTTCTACTAAATATAAACAACAACATTGTGAAAATCAACAAACACGTGTTGCTCTGTCAGGGCGGGCGACGTCGAGATGCGACTTTCGCTTTCCCAGGCGTCTCGATGATCGAATAAAACTTCGTCCAACATCTTCTCGTCCATCCTCCCCTGAGTTTAAATTTTTTTTTTTAATTACGGAACAAATATTAGAGAATCGAATCGAGTGCATTGAGATATTAAACCTTGTATGAGTCTCTCATGATATCTAGTTTCTCTTCGAATTTGTCGAGAGGCCAAAACGTCGATATATCCAATTGAACCCTCAGAACTTTTACAGCCGTGACCTTGACGCCAGGCGACTCCTTCTCTGGCCACGCCAGAAATTTCTAAACGAAAACTTTTAGTTACGGTGATATTACAACCATGACATTTAAAACTAAAAAAAACATCAAGATGATAAAGGTAATAAATTTGAAAAAATAAATATATAAAAGACTAACGATATCTTTGTTTAAAAGCTTGCAAATGTTATTCGCTTCGGAAAGCGTCTGTAAAATACGAAATGATTCGTCTTTCCTGTTCACGCCGTTCAAACTGTCAATTTTTAGAATGCGATAGTTTTAATTTATGCGACAACACTGCATAAATTATGTTAATTAAAACAGACTTCTGGTTGTATTCACTCAGAGCTCCTTCGAATTTCTTTCCGATCCTGCCCATGAAGTCCAGCCAATCTGACTTGTAGCTTGTGGTCGTCACCTCTATCTGAGATTGAGTCAGTTTTGCCAAACTCAACTTTCTTTCCAAAAGCTTCAAAATAGAATTAATATAAAGTACAATTAAAATGAAATGAATTACAACTGAAAAAGAGCACAAAAAAGAGCACTATACCAACTTTCTGATTAATTGAATTTTTAATATTACTATATATAAAATTAAACTACAAAAAGGAAGAAAGAACAACATAGCTACAATGCTGAACGACCATCAAAACACTTCCAACTGTCAATTAATTCCATATCTACCTGCTTTTCAACTTCCAGCTTCTTAACTTGATCGAGAGCAAGAACGCGATCTTTTCCACCCTCGTTCAACACCCGCTGGAGAACGTCCAGCCTGTTCTTCAAGTCGTCTCTTTTCTGCCTGGTGTCCGTCAGCTGCTGCTCCATGTCGGCCTTGACCTTCATCTTCTCGGCTTCCAGCATCTTCACCTCCACGCTGTACCTTTCTTTAACTTTCGTAAGCTCCGCCTCTAACCTGTAAAAAAGGCGTCCGATGATTGAATGAACGTTTCTGTTAGAACATTCTTGAAATATCGATGCCTGTCAACTTACCGAGCGTTTTGCTTCGTCGTGAACTCCTGGTATGCAAAGTAGAAATCTTTCGACTCCAGGGAATGAAGAGCAGTTGTTCCATTGGAAAGATTTTCTTCAAGAGGATTAATAAATCTATGAATATTATAAATATATTATTAATAAATCTATGAATATTACAAATATATTATTAATAAATCTATGAATATTATTAATATATTATTAATAAATCTATGAATATTATAAATATATTATTAATAAATCTATGAATATTATAAAAATATTATTAATAAATCTATGAATATTATAAATATATTATTAATAAATCTATGAATATTATAAATATATTATTAATAAATCTACGAATATTATAAA
Source organism: Erpobdella octoculata (assembly GCA_963978895.1). Lineage (NCBI taxonomy): Eukaryota > Metazoa > Annelida > Clitellata > Hirudinida > Erpobdellidae > Erpobdella > Erpobdella octoculata. The sequence goes on from OZ022239.1 coordinate 4,124,772, forward strand.
TATATTATTAATAAATCTATGAATATTATATATATATTATTAATAAATCTATGAATATTATAAATATATTATTAATAAATCTACGAATATTATAAATATATTATTAATAAATCTACGAATATTATAAATATATTATTAATAAATCTATGAATATTATAAATATATTATTAATAAATCTACGAATATTATAAATATATTATTAATAAATCTACGAATATTATAAATATATTATTAATAAATCTACGAATATTATAAATATATTATTAATAAATCTACGAATATTATAAATATAATATTAATAAATCTACGAATATTATAAATATATTATTAATAAATCTATGAATATTATAAATATATTATTAATAAATCTACGAATATTATAAATATAACTTACCTTTAAAAATGCAATTAATTAATTTTTTATATTACTAATATAATAATATATCTTAAAAGCTACCTTCAATAAACTTGTTTTTTAAATCACAAAAACAATGACACCTACCTGAAGAAATGATCTCCTGCCAAAACGATTCGATCACCCTGTTCAAAATTCAATGCACATCTGTTAAGACCACATTCATTACATTTAATTTATGACTGTAGAGGCCACATCACATTCAATAAACAGCTGTTAAAGTAACAGTACAGCTGATCAATCCTGTCACATACATCTGTTAAAGTCACTTTACATTAAATGCACATCTGTTATAGCCACATAACATTTAATGCACATCTGTTAAAGTCACATTACATTTAACAATCATCTGTTAAAGTCAATTTCATTAAATGCACATCTGTTAAAGTCACATTACATTAAATGCACATCTGTTAAAGTCACATTACATTTAATGAACATCTGTTAAAGTCACATTACATTTAATGAACATCTGTTAAAGTCACATTACATTTAATGAACATCTGTTAAAGTCACATTGCATTCATCACTATTACCGCTTCTATAACATTTTTGTGCGTATTCAATAAAGTCAGAAAAAACATACAAGAGATAGAACCGTATTACAAATATGTCTATCTAAAACATCAAAAACTCAAACATACATTTTGAACGACCACAGACTGGTTGTCCGATAAGAGTTGACCATTAACATAAACAGCCGCATTTTCCAGGGGTGTCAGCTTCACAGACTGACCGTCAAAGTCAAACACGCTGCAAGTTTATAAAAGATATAAATTTATTTTGATAAATCCAGCCATTTTTTTTTTGCACATTTCAATGAAACCCACCAATGCTCATCGCAGATCAGGGCGCTACTGAGCTGAATGTCAAGGTCGCAATCGTCCTTCAGTCGACCTACTTTTGTTTTCCCCATTTTGATGGTGTACAACAAAACCTCATTCAATTGTGGATCTTCGTTCAGGTTAACTAAGCACGGGAGGTCAGAGTTCACCTCTAGAGACACACCAGACTTCTATTAAAATATAAACAACAAATATAAACAACATCACGTTTCAAATTGCACGCTTTCTATAAGAACTGTAATATTATATCATCTTACATTTAACTACAAGGGACACTAATTATGGGTTGATATTATTATTATTATTATTATATAGAATGCATATTTGACACTAAGAGTTGAGTAATCTATGTGTTGAAATCATTGATAAATGATTTCCTATCCTAAACATCAAGATTACGTTAAAGTTTAAAGACATTGACCCTAAACCTCTGCTTATTTATTTTTACAAGTAGACCTTAGACGGCTGTATATGCATTTCAAACAGCAAATCTGCAAAAAATAAATAAATAAATAAATAAAATAACTGGCCTTCAACAATCGTGCTTCCTCCTCCTTACAAGCTTCTGAACGTTCCAGCTTGTCTTGCCACAATCTTTGCGAGACAGCAATTAATTACTTTGTAAATGAGAGTTGGCAAAAAATGTTAAAACTCATTGAAATCATATCAAACGGAATAATTAATTTTTTATTTATTTAAAAGTGAATGTTATTAATGCAAACTATAAATATTATTTGTGTTCCATATTGTAATTACAGTTGTGACAGCTTTAGCTGTAATGAAATGCTATATAAATTCTCAGTACATCACATTACAAAAACTCTTTTGTAAGAAATACAATTCAGGTTTACATTAAGGCAACTGATAAAATCAGCCAATTCATTATCAGTGCCTTCTAATTTTAACAAAATAACTACAACTTTCTCTTTTTCTCCTAAAAAACACATGAATTATAACTATTTTAAAGGTTAGGAAAAAGAAGAAACAATGATAAAAAAAATAAAAGTCATAATTAGTGACTACCAATAAGAAGTGAGTAGGTATATAAACATATATATATATATATATAAACATATATATATATATATATATAAACATATATATATATATATATAAACATATATATATATATATATAAACATATATATATATATATATAAACATATATATATAAGACCTGTTCATTTCGATGACTTCTTGTTCTTTCTTCATGAGTTCTTCTTTCAAATATTTGATCTCAATGAGACACCTCTCCTCCCCCGATCCCCCGTTTCCACCTGTCAGCATTCTCAATTTCTCGATTTCAGCTTGAAGGTCTGTAAAAGAATATCATTAATTTTATTTCTTGTTATTTGATCAGATTATAAACAAAATTGAAACGCACGCCGCTACGACTCGAGCGTTTTATCGGGAAAAACCAACTTTCAATCGTGCTGACGTTCTCGATCAAAAATTAAACGAGACCAAAACGAAAACTGCACCACACTCGCGAAATAATCAAATAAATTCAAAATTGATAATAGAAAACGCATCGTATAAAAAAATAAAATAAAAATGTAGCAACTAAACGTCTTAATTACTTCGAATGTATCTTGCATTCTGATCTTCGTTGATGCGTGCGTTATTAACGATATTCCTGGCTTGCCTGGCGTACCTCAAAGTACTGAGAGTTTCCTCGACGCTCAAATTCGACGGGCTTATCGTCGCCAGCATGGAAGTTTTTGAGTTTCCTCCGAGACTCTCCTTTAACAGCCTGTCGATGGAAAACTTAAGAAACATTACAACTGTATTACACATACTAATCTGTGTATGTGTGTGTGTGTAATTTCATGATAGCATACGCAAAACAGTTATTACAACTGTATTACATATCCTAAGTGTGTGTGTGTGGGTGTATATGATTCTCCTTCAAAAACCTGACATTGGAAAACTTACCAACATTACTACTTTATTACATATCTTAGTGCATGCAATTTCATAATACATACAGATATACATACAAAGAGAGAGAGAGAGAGAGAGAGAGAGAGAGAAACAAACCATGTAAGAATTGTTTCCCTGTATGGAATGAAACACTTCCTCTTTGTAGAGGATTGATCGGACAACAAAGAAATTACTTTTCCGAGCGCCATCAGCGACTTATTGATGCTTGCACCCTCCTGGTAAAAGAATAAAAATAATCACGGGATGATTTAAATAACAGCATATTATTAAGGACGTGCCAAGGAAATTATTTAAACGTATAAAAATAATTTTTGTAAAGCAAAAAATATATTACACTAGTAAAACAAATTGTTGCAACTTAAAAAATGAGATATATTAAACATTTGTATAAATACGAATAAAACCATTCCACCAAGGCAATCACTAGCAGACTCATCATCATCATCATCTTCACTATCACCATCATCATTACTATTATTATAATTATTAGGAGTATTAGTATAATTGCTATAAATAACAGTAGTCCTAAAAGTGGTATCATTACTAGAAATACGGTAGTAACCCTCATTTACAACCATAGAAATGACATCGTTTAAAGAAAAAAAAATGGTTGTAAATGATTTATCACCGTAGTGCTATTATCAAGTAAAAATTCAATTCAAAATAAAATTAATAACAACAATGACTAATCAACCCTGAGTCTGTCTCCAGAAGTTTTGGCCGTTGATTGTCTCTCACTACCAGCCAGATCGACCAGGTTTATCCTGCTCGTGACGTTATGTTTGTGAACGGTTTCCTCTATGACGGAGGTCTGTTTCGAGAATTATAAATATATACATCGTTAAATCGTCTTTCACGTTCGACTGTAACCAGAAAGATGCAGAAGTTGAAATATTTTTTGTAGAATAGAATAAATTTGAAAAAAAAAGAAAGAAAAGAGAAACTGCAAGAAGAAACAGCAAGAAGAAACTGCCAAAAAACTGCAAGAAGAAAATGCAAGAAGAAACTGCAAGAAGAAACTGCAAAAAGAAACTGCAAAAAAGAAACTGCAAGAAGAAACTGCAAGAAGAAACTGAAAGAAGAAACTGCAAGAAGAAACTGAAAGAAGAAACTGAAAGAAGAAACTGCAAACCTTCGTTTGAGTGACGACAAGTGTGAAAACGGAATGCGATCGACTGCTGCTGTCGTTCATTCCGGTCGCCGCCGTCGCCCTCCGCTTGTTGCCGACGTTCAGCCAGGTCTCGACGTCTTCGAACGACTTCACGACGTACGACGACAGCCCGTCTACGAACGGACCCAGAACGGGGTGCTCCCTCACTTTGAGCTGCGTACGAATTCAATTAAAAATGTAACCGAGAGTAACAAAAAAAAACAATCAGCTAGGTTTTTTTTAGAGATAAACAGCTCATTGTATAATTGTTTATTTATTTGCCTAGAACTGGTAAATGATTTTGACCGATCTCAACCAATTAGTCACGGCCAATAATGAAGACAATCTGATTAATAAAAATCATCTAACATGTTTGTATGTATGTATGCAATTATCTAATGGCATAAAACTTAAACCGGTTTTATTGAAATTTGGTACACTTGAGAAAAATGGCCAGGGAAAAACCTGCCAGTCGGTTGGTGTTTTCTGGGTATCCCAGCTAGTAAATTATAATATTACTCAATGAAGACTGAAATGATAGAAAGTTTATTCTGAGAATAATTAAACTAACATTTGGCTTTTTGTGCGATTTGTCTTTCGAGTGTGAAGAGCCCAAGAGATCGTGTATCTTTTCGTTGTAGATTTCAAAAAAACTGATTTCCACATTAATATTCACCTGGAATTGAACGTTCAATAAATATGCATTTGAAGTCTCACATGCACATCAAAAGCATGGAATGAAATAATTTACATGGCTGTCATTTTCGTGGATTTTGTCAAAAAGCTCTTCACAAAACCGCGGCACTATGCCAGCATCTTTGCCATGTCCCATAATGCTGGAAAAAAATTCAAAAATTTTAACTTATATGAAAGATAATAAAAATTAATAATAACAGTGCAGCCACCTGTAACTTTTTCCACTTCCAGTTTGGCCGTACGCAAACAGGCATGTGTTGTAACCTTCCAAGACCTTGGCCAGGAGCGGCTGTGCCAGAGCTTCGTAAACTTGGCGCTGATCTGCGTAGAGACTGCTTGCCTCGTCGAACGACCAGAATGAATAATCGTAAGTAAATCTGCTGACGTCTCCCTTCTCCAGAGTTACTAAAGTTTCATTTCCACTCGTTGACACGATACACTTCGCATCTTCCAGTAATTCTCTGCGGGTGATTAACACAAAAATAATTCTTTAATCAATCAATTGATCATTTTAAAGATTTAATTTAGTGTTGATAATGTTTTCCATAGGGGTTGCCAAGCTACGAATTGTACTCCAGTTTGGAAATAGTTTAGATAATTCCGTGCATCGTGGAGATCCAAATAAAAAACAATTTAAGTCAAGTCTTATACATTAGTGCTAATGATCCAATAAAATACTAGAAATCAAAGCAATACACTTATTCTCAACTTGCCATGGTCACCGAACATAATGAAAAAACCTTTTACATGTGATGACCACTAGTCGCTAGTCAATCAAATTTAAACATTTTTCCTCACTCGTTATCACAATTTGTTCATTATTTAGCAGATCAGTTTAAAAAACCTTATCTAAAAATTTCAATGAAATGAGCAACATGGACTTAGGTATGCGGGATACATTTGAAACCAAAACAGCCACCTTTGAGTGAACGGGCGCACTCTCACACCCACAGTTATCAGTGAACTGTCTTCATAATTTTCATCGGTGGGACCGGGCGTGTTCAAGAAATCAGCACTGGCAGCAATGTTTCTGTTTTTCATAAGAGGTGAATCAATCGAAACAGCGCTAAAACAATCAGGTGTTGTACGGAATTCTGTCAGTCTCCTACCAAAACTGGGAGTTGACACTGACGGTGGAGTCGACGGCATAGCCCTGATTAGATCTTCTGACTTTCTCTGAAAACCACATTTCGACCCTTCCGTAGATTTTTTATTCGACATTTATGACTTTATTGCTTTTCAGATCCAAGCCGAATTAACTTATCTAACAACTATTTATACTATTTATACTTAATCAGGTGCGACAGCTTTATTTGTTTACAAGTGATTCTACTTTTTGAAAAGTTCGCGGAAAAGTGATGAATGTTGTACAATTGTGAGCTTAAATTTAAAAATTGATACAAAAAGTAAAAGTATACTTTAGTATACCGTTTGAATAAATATTTTAAAAATTATGATACATTTTATAAATTTGAAGTCGTCTTTTATTCTGTCTGAGAATAAGAACTCCAATTAAACGAAATACAATCCAATATGCACTAGGGGCGTCATTTTCGGGGGAACGGAAGGGAGAAACTGCCTCCCCAATATTTTTAAATTTTTTTATTTGTTGGGAAGAAATAACTAAAAAATAAATAATATAACATTTAGTTAGAAAACCTTTTTAACGCAAAAATTTAAATTCTCTGAAAAGTTTTATTTTTTAGAGAATTAAAAAAAACAACTCTTCTTTGATACTTTGCGACAAACCTGTGAATAAAGTCATTCTCATTGAGTTCAATGTTTTTCGGTTTAAACATTAGAAGAAAAGCGTTAAGCTTGTCTTCTGTCATTGTATTTCTGTGATTCGTTTTTACAAACGTAAAAGCGTAATTTGCATTTTCTACAGCAGCATTTGTAACAGGTGAAAGCAGAAATAAATATAGGATATTAGAAATACTTTTACATGACATGACTTATTTTACATAATATTTTTAATTGTGCATAATTTGTAATTTGACTCTGATTGAGAAACTTACATTATTACTGAAAAAAAAAACTAAACAAGTAAAGAAAAAAAACGAGTTTTTTCAACACAAACTTGGATTTCAAATACACTCGATTTAGAAATACGAAAGATGTTCAAATTAAGTTACATTTATAATTTAAACGTTTTGTATAAAGTCAAGACATGCAAGCGATTGAAATAGGAAGACAGGTTGAAACTTTTGAAACTTCCTTGTTTGAATTACAGAAGACTGCGAGGGGACTTGATCATGCTATACAATTTTATTCAAGATAAAGAAGGTCGTTTGTGTTTTCCCAATATGAAACTATCAGAAGAAAGAAGAACGAGAGGTCCAAAATTCAAACTGGAAACACAAAGATTCAATGGAAATTGTAGACAATTTTAATTCTTGATCAGAACTACTGCAATATGGAACAACTTCCCTGCGGAAATAATAAAAGCAAAAGATGTAAATAAATTTAAAAGACTAATCAATTGTCATTTTGAACCAAAGAATATTATGCAATCACCTTCCCGCTCCCACAAATGACGACCCTGGCTAGACAGTTAGTGGGAGTAGACCCAGACTGCCATAGTATTTTGGGTTGACATATATCCTACTTCAGACATTTGCTTTAACCTAAAAAAGAACTCACTCATATAACCATTCTATTTGTATCAACAGTCAACAAACACTTTTATTATAAGCTTTCGCTGTAGTAATGTGTAATGTATAACGTCTAACGGACATTTATAGGCCTAATACATCATAATTTCATGTTCATCTCAACATTTATGTTTATTTGATATGTACATTGTCGAGATGAAAAATGTCTTCTTTTATTTCAAACAATTCTGCTTACAGACACACCTATACGTACGGATTGCCCATAAACTATGTGTTTGCGATGTATGTAGTGTAGACGTCTTCTTTATTAGCTGTAACGTTAAAAACTGGAAATAAATTATACATGCAATGCGATGAATGTGAGACACGTCGTAGAAATATATTCTGATAAGTAAGTAACAAATATATTTAAGGCGCGCCCAAACTAGGTAGGGAAAACCATTTAATACCAATCAGTTTTCACGATAGATACTTCCTTAATTTTGTAGTATGTACAACTGTCATTTATAGTAGCATGCTGATCAAACAAAATAGTTATTACAAGCTAAAGCCAAATATATGATGTGAAGTAGATTTAGGATCTATTGGATATTAGGTCAGTTGTTCAAAAGCTAGACCAATCAGCTCCCAATGTCGGAACATGATGTGAGTGTTCCCCAAAAAAAACATTGGGGGGGGGGATTAGTGAGGTTACTGATAGGTTAACATGACTATTGCTTGGCCGTTGTTGGCATTTTTTCTCCACAAATAGTCGATGACCAATGATTTATTTTCAGAAAAATTTGTAACAGATACTAAACTGTTCTTTAAAAAAAAAACCTCTTCATTACAAATTGAGTCACCTCATCTTTTCCCACCACTGGTCTTCAAATTTTTCTTGAAAAGTTGATTTGAATGATAACTTTGCCTCCTCTCCCAGGAAAAATGGAAACTCAACGGTTCTAAGAACTTTAGTAACATTGCGTATCCAGCCTCAAACTCCTCCCTTCAAATTTGAATGAATCGCTCCTGCCAACTACCCAGACACCACTACTGACACCCACCATGCCACTGAATCCATCAACTGGCGGACAAAAAACACAAGTTTTAGATCGTCCAAATTGTCAAGTCCGAAGAACGTTGTTTAATATATTAAGACAGCTTTTAATTATTTTGTTTAAACGAAAAACCCTTACATAATAAAAAAAATATCACATTATTGTGCGATTTTGAAATCAAGAAAAGCTGATAAAACGTCATCGAGAGTTTTCTTGTCATTAAATAAAATTGCAGAGAAACAGGAAATTTTATCGACATCTTATCAACTTTCTGAAAACGTATGTAAAAATATACGATCGTGAACATTTTCGTGTAGGTACGCAGAAACGTATGAAATATTGCTTCGACAGAAGTAAGAAAAAATGTGATTAGCATTTCAATGTATGCATATATACTGCAATATCAAGTTGCTGGTCGTCAGCAATAATAATCATTGGCAATCGTATCTTCCTTTTGTATGCTTTCGTTAGCCACTGCAAACGGGTTGGGAGTTGGCGGTTGAAAGTACGGAGGCGTAATAGTACAGTCGTGCTTGGGGGGACTATTCACCGATGCGCTGTGGTTGTAAGACAACTGCCTGGAACTGAACACGCAATCGGCCGAGTGAGATCTCAAATTCTTGGACAGATTCACAACTCCTGAATTGTCGTAAACTCTGTCCAAACTGCTATCTATTCTGACCATTTTCTTGAGATTTTTTGGACTTTTGTCCACGCTCAGGCTGTGATAGAACTGGCAATCTTGGCGGTCTTTGATATCTGATGGCGTCCTATCCCAGGTGCTGTAATAGCCGCTGCTGCACGAGCAGACATCAGGAGGAGCATGGAACCTGACGTTGGCAGACTCTTCGCTTACGTTGCTGTCGTTGGTTTCGTCCGACGAGCTTCCCTTATTGTAAGGAGGTGGGCCGTAGCTGTCGTCGTGACTGCCGAAGCATAATTTGTTCGTATTGATGTTTCTCAATACTGGGAAGTATTTTAAGATTTGCGGTCTCAAGCAGCACAGGAGTAGAAGAACAAGGACCACGATGACTAAACACACCAGGGTCAGACAGACTATAAGAACAACGGAGGAATCGGCGGGAGCTGTAAAGTAAATAGAATTTTAAATTAAACTTTATTAATGACTCTTAAAGGAAAGGACAAAACTTCACTTACTAGTTGCTGGTCCTGGAGCTACAATTTATAAAGAGTATAAATATTAATAAATTATTTGAAAATTGTAGATAGCTAATGAACTGAAATGATAAATAACGATTTGAATGAAGCGACTCTTACTTGTAGGACAACAAGGACATGATAAAAAATTGAAAAGCGGGTACAATATCTTGTTGTTGTAGTTCTTCACCCAGTTAGCCGCCGCTTCAGGCTGGCACAATACTCGAACGTTGTTGTCAACGCATCCTACAAAAAGCTCCCCCGCCCTGCGGGGGAGTTAAAAGAAAATAATTATTAAACTAATGATTATGTATTTGTGATATTAACAGAAAAATAATTTCAAAATTTCAGTTACGGACAAATTTTATTCGTTGTCTTTTTCGTGGATGAGTTTAAATTCTATATGGGTTATACCAGAAGCGAGGTCAGGATCAGAGTTTGACAACGTTTTTTGTTTGTATATCAATCGGACCCAAGTCTTGAAAATTTTTTTTTTGGATTCTCTAACGATATTTTGAGACAAAATTCAACCTAAAAACAATTAGAAATCAAAATCGGTTTTCAAACTTACTGGCAAAGTTTGCTGGTTCTCGTTACGAGGTCGGTCTCATTCCCAAGACTGTTAAGTTGTTCTGCTAAAGTGGCGTTACATCTAATTGCGTATGATTGTAGGTTGGCACCCGAGAAGCAGGGTTGATATTTCAAATATTCTGTTGAAAATCACAAAACAATCTCTCAATATACAACAAAGTAGGGGGCCATTGATGTAGCTATTGTTCAATAATTATGTTAAAGAAATCCCTAGAATTTAATTGAATGCATTAAGTATCACCGGAAACGAGACTATGTTACACATTTTAGCTAGATTGGGTGACGGAAAAGGTGTTAGTTAGCCTTCTCAAGATTCTGCCAATACCGATTACACAATCACAATCGAAGCTGATATAAAAGAATAATTAAGAACACTAAAAACAAATATTAAACTTGCCTTGCTGGCCTTCTTTACACATGTAGCTATAAGCCGATCTGTAGCCGTCCAGTGATACGAGAATGTTTAAGTCGATAGTGTCCGAGCATTCAGATCTGATCGGAGAATAACATTTCTCGAAATAGTCGAACCTTCTGTATAAGGATGAGACGCAAACATTAATACATTATTATTATGAAATTATTGTTTTCAATTTAATAGCATAAAAAAGCTGTTTCGAACTTGCAGAAATCTGTCAGTTGTGTCGAATTGAGAGACGGTATGATCGTGTTCGGAAGGTTTCCATATTGGATGTACTTCAAACAATACTCTACCGCCTTTTCGTTGCAATAGGCAGAAGCAGAAGCATCGGACAAGATATCTGTTTGTAGCAATTATTTTAAATGTGTTGTAGCGTCACTAGGGGGGAAGGTACGGAGGTGCACACCACCCTGGGTCACTAGGGGGAGAGGTACGGAGGTGCATACCGCCCTGGATCACTACGGGGGAGGTGCATACCGCCCTGGATCACTACGGGGGAGGTGCATACCGCCCTGGATCACTACGGGGGAGGTGCATACCGTCCTGGGTTACTAAGGGGAAGTGCGGAGATGCATACCTTCCTGGGTTACTAGGGGGGAGGTGCGGAATAGCATACCACCCTGGGTCACTCGGGGGGAGGTACATACCGTCCTGGGTTTCACCAACTCTTGTGAATCCACTGTTATTCGATCGGAAAATATTTACAAATTTTTCAGCAAAGTTTTGTCAAAGGGCAAATATTTTTTTTTACTCTAGAATTTTAACTTTTAACACCTATCAATATAATTGATACTATCAATTAAAACCTTAAATGCGTATGACTACTTAACTACGCCAATTCTGAATTTTCCGGATCAAACAGGATCTGCTAAAATTAAGACCCGATTCAACCAGGCCTTCTGGTTAATCTGACTGCGCTCAGCTCTGACCAGTGCCTCCATTACCATAATCCCCATGATGTAGGAGAGTCTTCTATTAAATTTCTAATTAATAGTTATTTTAATCATGGTAAAAAATCACCCACACCCGCGGTTATTTACCAGGGACGTAAATTCAGCATTTCCAGTGAGGATCACCATGTTGATAGACCGCAACGCATCCTAATTGCACATGTGTGTGTGTGGTTTGTTTAACGTCTGTATCTGTCAATAAGACAATTTAGACGGTATGTATGTTTGAGTGTTTATGTTGGCTTTAAGGCAGGGAGGCCACCGAAAGCACAAGGCTTTCGTGGGCACATGGCTCGACTCACTCCAGCCCGCCAACTAATAAGTGCAATAAGTTGGACAAGGACCGGCAAATCGACCTCCCCAGCAGCTAGCAATTTAAACCAGCCTCGGATGATCCTCATAGGCTATGGTATCGCTTTGCCGCCTGCCTCGTGCCGTCCTCCTCCTAATTGCACACTGAACGACACGTTATTTAAGCTTTCCTCGTCTCTATACTCAGTGGTGTTTTATAATTTTCTTGCTACTGCATTTGAATAAATGCGATTATTAAACACTTCAAAAATCTTTATTGTACAAAACATATTTTTAAATGGCACGAATAACAATTATATTAAAAAAAAATATTTAACACGATAGAAAAACGATAGAAAACCCTCTAAAAACCCCGGGCAACGCCGGGTACCCTGCTAGTCTATATATATATATATACATATATATATATATATATATATATATATATATATATATATATATATATATATATATATATATATATATATATATATATATATATATATATATATATATATATATATATATATATATATAAACATGTCCTGACTGACTGACTGACCGACCGACTGATAATCAGGGACGTAAATTCAGCATTTCCCAGGGGGAGGCAAAATTTTTTCCGCCATTATATAGATTACTGACAGGGTTACCCGGTGTTGCTCGGGTTTTTTTGCTTAGTTTCTTCTCTTTTTTGTCAATGAAACATCAAATAAGTAACAGATTTTTTTATTTTTCAAAATTTTCTCATCAATGAACTCTAACTGCATGCCAAATGTTGCTCCTGCGGCATGGATGTGATAAGCAAATGCTCTCACACACACATTATTTTGTATATTTATATAAATACGTAAGTAGAAGCAAGGAGGGGTGGAGAGATGCATCCCCCCACCAGAGTATCAGGTGATATTTTTTGGGTATAATACCTGGTTTACACACGCAAAAAGAATTCCAATGCACATTAAATCATCACGAGGTTAAGTAAAGTTAAAATTAACAATTTATATAATAAACTCTAGGAGAAAAAAATTTAAATTTTGGAAATCAAGGGCGGCAGCAAATTGTCTACACACGCCAGAAGGATTCCAATACGCATTGAATCATCACTAGGTTAAGTAAAGTTAAAATTACAAAAATATATAGTAAGCTCTAAATAAAAACTTTTAAATTTTAAAAATCAGGGGTCATTCATGGGAGAAAGTGCCCATTCCCCCTTTCCCGCAATTTACGTCCTTGTCATTTACCATTATTGCAGTACCTTAAAAAATTCTGAAAATAGGGTACGGCTAGCCTCCCTGGTCATCGATGATTTTTGGACGAAAAATAAGGTTGGTATGATGCCAAGCATTAGTCGTTTAAACTATCATAAAAAGGCCACACTAATGTTTTGAGGGAGGGAGCCATTTGCACCATAGCTCCGCCCGGCACTAGTTTATCTACTCGTATTCAAGTAATATATTTGTTGCTGAGACAATGGATTTGAATAAATGTGGTGTATATGGAGATTTATAATTTCACATTTCCATTTCAAATTCGTAGTGAACAAATTAAAATCGTTAATAACTCTTAAGAAAAGTTATTTAATACAAAATCAAAAAATAACTCACAACGTTTTGACGAGAATATGTCCAAAGCAATAATGGTCAGAATTTTAAAAAGGAAGTTGTCGATATTTGTCATAACATAAGGCTTAACATTAACTTAAATAACGTTAAAGATTTTTTCTAAAATCTTTATCGCTATTAAGCTATCTTTTATAACTAATAACTAGTTAATCGCTATAACAAGTTATCCTTCATCGTCAGTTTACCATGAAATCAGAGAGATTATTTTGGCAAAATAAAATTCGGCTTCGTCAACAACAGAAATGTGGTTAGTGAACTTGTACGAAGTGTTTCAAAAGTTGACAAAAGAAGGGCGACTTTTTCGGCAGAGCAATTGAATAAGAATGAGCTTGAGATTTCATTCAATGCAAGCCGAGCTGTTTAGTAAGTAGGCAGGACAGGCTTTCTAAATTTTTTTTTGTCTGGTTCTTTGTCTCCAATTTATTATTCGCTTTATTTATTTTCTATTTCAAAGATGGGTGTACGCGCTGACTATAATGGTGATGATGATGATAATAATAATAATAATAATAATAATAATAATAATAATAATAATGATGATGATGATGATGATGATGATGATGATGATGATGATGATGATGATGATAATAATAATAATAATAATAATAATACGCGGCTTTTAATATAATTCAATTGAACTCTTCAAGTGTTCCTTTTGCTTGTCTGCTTTAGTTTGTTTGGTTGATTGTCAGTTTTGGGTGATGTAGGTTACAGATTGCCTCAGATTGGGTCAAAGTGAATCATCAATTTTTGAATTTTGTGAAAAATAGATATTAATATTAAAAAAAGTAAAGATAAAAATAAATTAAAAGAAAAAGCTTTTATTTGCCTCTTTATCTGAGTCAACGAGCTAACATTTTTGAATCTAAAACAACCGTTACGCTCAATCTTGTTAATTATTTTGGACCTCTGGCGACTTATAAATAAACATCCGTACAGTTTAATTATTTTGGACCTCTGGCGACTTATACATAAACAACTTATTACAAATTTAAGGCCTAAATCATGTCGGAAACATTACATTCATGTATTGTCATCCAGAATAAAGCTTTCCTGAACATTTTAGAGCTCTAGGTAGTCGAAAAGTGGGTGAATTTTTGTTTCTAAGATTTGATCGCCACAGACAAACAAACAAACAAACAAACAGAGAGAAAGTGAAATTAAATAAAAGCATTTAAAAATGATTTAGGAATTAAAAAATGTCGATTTAAGAATTATAGCATTTTGTCCGGGTTATGGGTTATGCAGCCGTTTTTTTTTGCAATTTGATTTTTTAGATTGACGAATTTGATTCAAAACTATAATTTCCTGATTCTGTGAAATTCACCAGTGAATTTAAGAAAGAAAACGTTTTTTTTATTAATTCATTGTTTGGCAGCTTGTACCATACAAAGTTGTCCATGGGTCTACTAGTGAATTTAAAAGAACAATTTTTTTATTTATTTATTCGTTGTTTGGCAGTTTTTACCATCCAAAGTTGTCCAGGGGTCGGGTCGAGTCAGAAATTGTGAGCCCCATTTGCCCCATGATGAATCGGATCTTTTTTTTATCGAAACAGTTGGCTTAATGTTCTAATAAAAACAAAACATGATTAGAGACGTAACTTCAGTATTTTTCAGGGGGAGAGCGGGAAGACGGACGTGAATAAAAAGCGCGGGAAGACCAGGGCCTATCCACATCGAGGATAAATAAATGATAGCCGTTATTTTACTAAAAATGTTTTTTAACAAAGAATTCTTGTTGTGTGAAATGAAAATTAATAAAAAAAAATCTGAGTATCGAATTACAATGTTCTCGGTTATGGTGATAATAACGGCTATTAAGGATTCTGGCTTTAATATCACGTTTAATTTTTTTTTTGATCATCATTTTGAGCTGAACCTTGGCTATCTTCACCAGCAGTCTCACTACACTCACTCTCCTCTTGCTTCAACACGTCAACAATATCTTTTATATCTTTATCTTTTATGACTAATAACTAGTTACTCGTTGAAACATCATTTGTTCGATAAAACTCGTTTTCCAACTTTTTTAAGTCTTTCGTTGTTTGTTTAGTATACAACCGAAAAATAATTTGCTCATAAACGTGATTTTAATAATGTTGCTAAATTCTTACTTACTTGTATTTCCTGGTAAATAAAATTATCTTCTAACACTCACTAATAATCATTGCTAAAACTTATATTACTTTTATTTATTATTTCAGTAAATTAATATTGCTATAATCAGTCTAATTAGTTTTTTTTCTAATTAAAATAACTTGGCATGGTTAATTCTGTTGCAGATCCTCGATTATTATTACTATATGCTTTTATTAACGTTCTCTTGTCCGGATGTCCATGGGATGTCCGAGGACATTTTGAAGCTCGGAAGATCGCCTACTTAAAAAAGTTATAATTTAATTAAACAAAAATAAAATTTAAGAAACAAAAATTATTGGTAAATAAATTAAAAAAGCGTATGCGATAATGACAAGGAAAATTTTCATCGTCATAGTAACTACAAGCATCTTCTGTTTATAATCCACAAGGGTAATATTGTTTTTAGCTACCCCACTGCATCTATAGAAGCAATAAAAAAATTTTTTTTTCAAAAATTTTAGAATATGAAACGAGAAAGATCGCCGCTTCACCAAAAAATATTTGACCCTCACACCCTCTCAATCAGCGATTTCTCCTTAAAATGTCATTCCTTATCTTTTTGACCGTTTTTGATTTACTTAAGTTGGAGCGTTATTTTTAACACACGTTGAGTCGTACTTACATTAACTATAACTACACCAACTAAATAACTAATGATAATCATAAATCATAATCATCATCATCACCACCGCCATCATTATTACTGATCTGACACGAAGCAGCGTTTAGAGATTTAGTCAGCAGTGTGAAGTGAAAATAGAATTGAAATTAACAATAACGATTCAATGAAAACGAGCATGGCACGCAGTCGAGCGTGAATGAGTGGGCAACACCCCTCTGAACATGGTGTGGAGGGAGGAAGGAGGGAAAAAACAGGGGGTGGTGAATGGGTGAGAACACCCCTCTGAGCATGGAGTACAGGAAGATGGAGGGAAGAGACAGGGGGTGGTTAATGGGTGAGCAACGCCCCTCTGAACATGGTGTAGAGGAAGGAGGAGGGAAGTAACAGGGGGAAAGAGAAGGAGGGAGAGAGAGAAGACGGGACAGAATAGGGGAGATGAGTGTCGGACGAAAAGCCGTTGATGTTTCAGTGGAGAATCGCATAAACGCCATTATTGCTGTATTAGATGTTTGTTTACATTCAAGCTTTTGTTATTCAGTGTCGTATTATTTGTAGAAGGGATTATTATCGGTAGGTTTATTGGCTAATTAGGGCTCTCTCTTGCGTTTACGCAGCTTTGAGCTAAGCTGCTGAGAGCTAGTCGCATTATTCATTCGGCGAAATCTTTTTTGTTATTGTAATGTACACATTCTTCGAGACGTCGTACACAAAAAAATGAAAGTTTGTTGTTTTAGTCATGTCGTTGTTGCAACTAGCCGACTTATTAATAATAACAACTAGTAACTAGATATACTGAGAAAAACTGCCTTAACTAATAAAATATTAATCACCTTCATTATCATCATCATCATCACCACCATCACCATCATCGTCATCATCATCTTCGATGTTACTCCATCAAACGGCGATGCTCTGGTTAACTTAATCAGTTTACGATCTGACATTTTCTGGCGGCAATTCCCTGGAATTCAAAGCAAAAGGGAAAACACCTGGTGATAATTTGCAGACAGCTTAACACTTCAGTTATGTCTAACGTGTCAAATCGCTACTTCTCCGAGAGAGATTTGATTAGTCTATACCATGGACTCCTAAATAAATTATTTAGGAGTCCATGGTCTATACAAACATGCCATGTTGCCGTTTATATATAGATATCTATACACACGGTAATATCCGTTGAGGTTCTAGAATCTAGAATAGAGATCTGCACGGACCATTCCAGACCGGAACGGATCGGGTCGGGTTGATCCTTCATTTTAGAGCTAACTAAACGGTCTGAGCCGAAGTTAGAACAGACCGACCTGGTTGAAGTTTTCGTGCCACGTTGTAGGGATTTTAGTCTGGTAGAAAACGGACCTGCAGACCGGTCTGCTAAATCAGCACCGAGTGGGCCTGGAATTTTGTCCTATGCAGCTGACCCGGCAGCGAAAAATCGGACCGTGCAGAGTGCTATTCTAGACGTTCCTGCTCAACTCACATCTTGTTTTTCTGTCTTTCTGTTTCAATGTCTTTCTGCTTCTATGCCTTTTTGTTTCTCTGCTCCTGCACGACAAACAAACAAACAAACAAACAAACAAACAAACAAACAAAAAAGCACAACCATGACTAACTTACACGCAATCAACACAACTATGTTGTTCTAAAATTATACAGATGAAGTGTCATCATTGATGATACTTGAAACAGTATAAAAAAAGTTATAATTCCTTGTACATTAAACTTGCACCGGCATGCATGTGCAGTAGCCGGAAGTTTTATTGGCTCGCTAATTATTGTGAAAGCTGGATGGAAAGCAGCTTTTCCACGAATATCTCAGACACAAATAGAAATTCATTTTTGTTGTTATTCTTCTTCTTCCTGATAAGTTTTTTTCCAGACGGAAAGGCAACATCAAAAATGATGACGATGAGGTTTATGCTTGGAGATATTTTTTCCATTTGCATCGTAATCTGAAACTTGCTCATATTTCGGGCTGTATGTGGTGCAGGAGCAGAGAAACAAACAGGCATAGAAGCAGAAAGACATAGAAGCAGAAAGACATTGAAACAGAAAAACAGAAAAACAAGATAGGAGTTATAAAGGCAGGGATTTGGGGAAGCAAGTAGTCAAAGAGACAGAAAAGCAAAGATACAGATAAAACTTTTTTTTCTTACACTCACACAAAAAAACACACGCACACTCACACGCACACGCACGATCACACACACACACACAAACACACATACATACTTACACACACACACGTACATACACACCTGCCACACCCCTACGTTCGCCCATTAACTAATGTTTGAAATAAAAAGAAAAGTGTTTATTTCTTACGTACACTCGTGCACACATCCCCGCCTGGGACACTTTAAAGCACGTGCAGCCTGTCTGCCGCTCTCCTTTTCCAGCGTTACTCACCAGACCAGCACACTTGTGAGTATTCCATCAACGGATCGTGAAATACTCGCGAAGAAAAAGGATAGTAAGTAGTACTTAGAAGTACAAGTAGAAGAAGAGTAGTAAGTAGTACTTAGATGTACAAGTAGAAGAAGAGTAGTAAGTAGTACTTAGAAGTACGAGTACAAGTACGAGAAATGAACTTTAGACTGCCAGGAGGTTACTTGATCCGTATGACCCCGGCGGATCGCGTTTCATGGAGATAAGCCATCGCAGAGGGCCAATAATCTGATAAGATGATACGCACCGAATATCAAGAAAAACTGAATATTTTCTTTATAACTGACAGATTTTGATGTCCCGGTGATTTATTTATAAGACATAAAAAAAGGCCGCGATGAAATAATAATTAAAGCATCAGAAATAAATAAATATATATATGTATATAAATATATATTTTATTATTACAAATACAAATAAATTAATAATAATGATAATAAAAATAAAATAAAATTATAAATATTAATAATGATAATACCTAAATATAAATATGGTTCAGACAGCTTTAGAAGACCCGTGTTCTATGTTTCCCGACACGTATGCGGAGATAAACACGATGTTGCTCGCTGACTGGTGATGGAAGTGTTAATGGCAGAATAAGCGAAAGTAATAAAGAAGACTGATAAAAATCAGCTCAAAGACATTCCAACCCGATCTCGAGGCCGAGTTCCACCACCAGCAGTCGATTTTCTTGAGTCGCTCGTAACTCTTTTGAATCTAATCTTGAAATTTTTTTTTGAATTATGGTGTCATTCAAGGTTCTTCATTTTCGGCCGTGATCCGTGGATGGACCACGATCCATGGGCCATGAATTATGATGATTCTTTACACCTTTGAACGACCACAAGAGAAATATCTCGTTTTTCGTAAATTTGGCAACTCTATGGCGATGATTTCTTTGTTTATCCCGGTGTTTATTAACCCTTTATTTATTAGTTCCGTTTCAGGTACTAACTCTAGCGGCCCTAAAAGAAACATAAAACCGTTGATTGCTTCCCCGAGCAACAAACTAAACCCTCATAAATTCAATGCACCTATTTTTAAACGCAATCCAGGTTTATGTTCTCGTTGGTCTACGTTGTTTTTCCCGTCGACTCTTTCCTAATTAGTCCAATATATGAATATCAGTCATTTGAAGTTTAAACTTTCTCTTCGATTCAAGTCATCTTTGGCTTATCGAATGTCGTCGTCACTAAATATTAAATATACTTTATTTTTCATCGTTGCAGAACCAATCAACTGTTTTTTAGATTTTAGAATGAGCAATTTTTAAATATAACTTTTGTATTTTAAAATATAAATTTTTTATACTACGGTCTGCTCAAATCCGGCTTAAATCCGTCTAAAAAAAAAAGCATAAAGTCTGTCACTTGTTTCGTATCTTACACCTCACTGTCTTGCAAACTTTTCTTTCTCCAGTTAGATTACAAATATAATATGAGCTTTAGATATGTCTTACAATTTCTTAACGTTTTAAAACTATTTTATATTTTTGTTCTTAAAGTTCAAATCTGAGTTTTCTTTGTCACATCTCCTTTATCTAATTAAGCTCATTATAGTACAATCAGTTTTTAATGCGTGTTTTTTCGTTTTCATGTTTTGAAAGTCTTTCTTGGCCCTTCTTAGAACTTCGACGACGTCGCCCATTGTTGCTTGAAGCAGGGACGTCAATTAAGGGGGGGAGGCAGAAGGGCCATTGCCTCCTTGACGTTTGAGTGGTCCCCTTTGATGTAGTTTTGGGCTCCCAAAAGATATAAATTTGGCACTTAACATAGCCCGAGAAGCGTAAAGTTGAAGCTTCAGATCTTTGAGTGACGATGAAGTGGGTTCCATTTAATGTTTTAGTGGGCCTCGTAAAGATGTGAGTTGGTTATTAAAGTTTTTGAAAGTAGTTACGACTACTTCCCTCGCGGCTCGTCAGCTTTTTTTGGGAGAAAAATGAAAAAAGGGTTTTTGAAAGGTTTAGAAAAATAGATAGACCCTACAAACATGTTGAAGTTTTGCTAAAATTACCTCCCTGGCTTGAAGTGACTTTTAAAGAAACGGTCTGGTTGTTTTGTAGTTTAGTAATAGACTACCGTCTAACTTTGCAAAGATAGCTCTAGACATTGTAGAACACAGTTTTGATTTTTTTTCCAAATGTTTGAAAAACGATTGACAAGCTTCGCAAAATCTGTTATGAATAAAACAAATTTTTCAACAATCAACAGAATATGTTTTTCACTAAAATTAATTTTGAGTTGATAGATGGTCCAAACATGACAGTAGGTCCGAACAAAGAAAAAAGAACAATAAGGCCAGCCTAGCCGCCACGTACAGGGGGCAGCTCTCCCTTTTGATCCCCACCGCGAAACCGCCCCACCAAGTGGAAAAAATGCAGATACATACATGTTATTATCATTACAGCACGATGCATGGCAGTGAAGTTGAATGTTTCTTTTGAAGAGCAGAGAGTTCATGAAACCTATACGAGCCGCCGTTGTCAGGCAGGCTTGCTTATCTGGTGGAGAACTTCATATCTGTCTGTCAGATCTTGCGAGTTGGAAATTATCACACCCGAAGAGACCGATGAAAATGGCTTATCTTTAAGGAAACAAAGGCGTTATGCGATGCTAGATGATCGTTTCTGCTATTTCCTAAGTAAGCAAGTGAGCACTGCTAGTGTACTGTACTGTACTGTACTGTACTGTACTGTACTGTACTGTACTGTACTGTACTGTACTGTACTGTACTGTACTGTACTGTACTGTACTGTACTGTACTGTACTGTACTGTACTGTACTGTACTGTACTGTACTGTACTGTACTGTACTGTACTGTACTGTAATGTACTGTACTGTACTGCAAACCTGCAGGCATTCTGATGTTTATTCGCCACAAACTCTCTAATTGCCGCTTTATTAGTAATCACGGGAGATTTATTTCAAACGTCAATGCGAGGAGTTTTTAAAAGATGAGTTTAAAGAAAAAAGTTCATCGCCCGTAAATGAGTTACGCTGTTGGAAAGTCAAAAACTTAAAAGCCAGAACTTCTTCTTCTAGCGAGGCGCTGTCAGGCCGTTAACTTTTCATCGGCGCGAATTTCGATTACAACTCAAAGAAGCACTAGCGTCCTGGAACTCACGCGCGCACACACACACACACACACTCGCACACAGACACACACACGCACACACATGCGGACAAACATTGATATAAAAATTTTGAGATCTCGAGCATTTATGATGAGCCTTTTCATAACTTACTTTCTTGGAGCTGTCTGGATCAAGATGTAACTTTGTTCTGCTGTGTTCCGCGGCGCATCGCGATAAGATAAGAGTTGAACTTTTCCGTTTGTTTTTTTTTATATACAGTGAAGCTTATGTTGAATCTCTAATTATAATTAGTTAATGTTAATGAAAAACAATTTTTATTAAATTATTTGTTCTTAATTTATAATTTTGAGTGAAATTGAATCGTGGTCTGAACGGACATAGAATGTTTTAGCGATTCCGTCGAGTTATAATTTTAGTTCGAAAAAAGTAAAACGTTTAAAAGTGAAGCTAATGAAGCAATTTGAATATAATTAAAAGCGCATCGCTTAAAACGCAGTTTTTTTGTTTGTTTATTCATTAAAAAGTATTAACATTTTTATTCGACTTAACATAACATTAATTTGTATTACGTTTCTTTAAAATCGTTTGTGTTTATGAAAGTAGGTGTACCTCCTACATGATTCACTGTCCAAGTCGTCTATATTCTCAGAAGTTACTCCCAGGTTCGTCGGTATCTGTCTGAGGCAGATGAATATGTATTCCAAAGAGGAGAATGATACTCATCCGAGGAGGTTATAATTGGTATTGTTGTTATTATTATTATTGTTATCATTATTTTTACAAATTATATTTGTTATATTTAGCTAAGGAGTAAAATAAGTAGGTAAATTACTAATATTATTTAGAACTAGGATATTATTACATTTAAATGAGCAATGAGAAATTATTTCTTACTAACAAGGCTGCCCGGCGCTGCCCGGGTTTTCTTTAGTTTTTTTCTTGTTTTTTAAATCCTCTATATTACCTTCACCTCCGGTCTTGCCTGCTTGAATGTTTGCAAACTTTGAAAGTGAAATTTAATTAACTTCCTGTCATCCAATCAAGCTGAAATTTGAAATATAAGCTCACTCCTTACGACAATGAATTCTGTTCAATTTTTTGCAAATTTTCTAAATGTTTTTTTTATAAATTTAAAAAAGTCGTTGTAAATGAAAAATTTGCATTAAATGAAAAGCCGGAAAATCCTGAAATAAATATAAGAAATTTATACGGTTTGCTTGTTTGACGATAAATCGTAAAATAATGAACCGATTTTTTTCTAAACGGCTTGAAACCTTCTCTTTGCTAGTTTTATTTTTGAACTTTGTTCTGGAAAAATATAAGGGATTTATAAAACAAAATATGTTTTCGGTTTTATAATGTTTATTGTTTTTCATCAATTAATTATTATAATTAATTAAGTAGCGGTTTAGTTTCGTTGTTTTAAAATTCAATTTATTTATTTACAAATTACTAGATATAATATCTCTTCCAAGCCCAAACTTCAGCGATTTATTAAAGTGGCTTTAAATTTTCTTCAGGAATAAACGAAAAGTCACTCTAGATAAAAAGTTATATTTTTATGTATAAAATAATCCTTGTCTGAAATCATTCATAAACAACTTCAAGGAGTTTTATTGCACTCTTCTTCCAAGCGAATATCGCTGACCAACTAATGTTGTTTGTTTCAACAATTCTGATCTTTGTTTATATGAATAAGATCCACACGGTACATGCTATAGAATACGGGTAGGTACCTACTACTAGAGATATTATCTTTGTATTCATGTATTCATTTTCATAAATGCACTTGTGATCTTCATCATCATATTCTTTTTTTTTAGCGCTACACTTGAACTTTGAACTCAAAACTTGATTTTATTGCGTGTTTTAACCGCTTTTGTGGTCTGGAAGTTTTTTTTTAAGGTTATGACGTTACGTTGAATATTCTCAAACTGAAATAAATTGAGAAACATTATTTTTTTTTCGTTGATTTACAAACTCTTTTCTACAATCATTTCTCTTATCCATTTCAGATCAAACAACTGAGCTGGAACAAAGGAACGAAGAAAAAATGAACGAAAGAACAAACAGACAAGCAGACGAAGCGACGAACAAGCAGACAGACAAGCAAACGAACGAACGAAAGACCGAACGAACGAACGAACGAACGAACGAGTGAAGACGAGAGGAGGGTAACGTAGTATTCTCGATATGCAAAAGTTACTCGAGAATTCGCTGCGTTAACCGTCTTTGATATCTTTCGAAAATCGACCAAGTAAAAGTAAAGTAGGGAAAAAATATTCAAAGTAAACAAATGTCTCATCCGGTAGGTAACATACGAGCATATATACTATAACGTTGAAAATGTGAGTTTTTAGTACCACCCTTATAACATCATGATCATAATCATCGTCATCACCATCATCATCATCGCTATCATCATCGTCATCATTTGTATAATATACATGTGTGGGAATTTATATTTGACACGAACATATCTACTAGCTGGGTTACCCTGTATTGTCCGGGTTTCTTGGTCATCTGTTTCGTTGGTCAAAAATAGGCAACGCGATCGCTATGATTCCAATTCATATATCGAAAACACTCGGAAAGCAAGTCACGAAATACTAATGTATATTGTATTTTCTATTTTTTTATTTTTTTTATTTTATTTTTATTATAGTTTATAGTCTTTTACACCATGTGTTTTAAGACGCATTGTATTTTCTATTTTTTTTTATTATAGTTTATAGTCTTTTACACCATGCGTTTTAAGACGATTGTATTTTCTATTTTTTTTTTTTTTTTTTTTTTTTTTTTTTATAATAGTTTATAGTCCTTTACACCAAGTGTTTTAAGACTGAAACGGCTGTGTCAGAAGCACCTAAGTACTTCCAGTCGTGGATCATAATTTGATCCTTTTAACTTTTCCCTCCTCCTTTCTCCAGGCTTGGGACTGGCTTGCAAAAGCAAGGCGGAGTTATTGTATTTTCTAACATTAAGATGGGTTATAACATTAAGGTGTTTTATAACATTAAGGTGTTTTATAACATTAAGATATTTCTTATTCCTTAGGTATTTCCTAATATACACATATCGCCGATATCGCTTGTCTACATTTTCTTAGTCAGATACAGAACTTGACGAATTAAAAAAAAAAAAAAAAAAAAAAAAAAAAAAAAAAAAAAAAAAAAAAAAATCACAGAAAAAATTTATCATTCGCTAGGTGACACTCTCATAATTTAAAAACTCTGACAGAAGTTATTGTTTTCATAGATGTCGCTAGATAATAATAATTCCACAATAGCATGATTTTTGTTTTAAGTCTCAATGAAATTACAGCAATATAAATATTATTATTGGGATATTAACGCTAATTTTGAACAGCTGTCCATATTAGTTATTAAAGTTATATTATTTATTTAAATGATTTATTATACTTTTATTATTATTTAGAAGGAAAGCAATCTCGTCATACAGTTTTACAATTGGTAATAACTGCCAATTTTTCTACGATATATTTGAAGGGAGTAAGATTAAATAGGGCCGTAACTATGCGCCATTATCTAATAGGGAGATCAACTTAACGCCTAGGGAGGTCGAAATTTAAAAAAAAATCTAAAAAACAGTCCAAAATATTATATATAGTTTTTAACTAAAAAATTGTTCATATTACACACTGAAGTTTTCTCCATGATTTTTTCACTATAAATGTGATCCAGAGTTTTCGCCCCTGAATTTTTTGCCAACAACTCATCGTCCCGGGCTTGTTGCCTCTGAAAAATTTGTTTCCTTGTTTTTAGTTCGGGAAAACTTTGTCCCTACGCTCTTTACCCCAAAAATTTTGCACCCAGCTTTTTCTCTTGGGTAAGGTTTCTCGTTTCTCAAAACTTTTCTTTGTCCCGATTTGTTATTTACGCAAAAAATTGTGTGTGAAAACCCAGGGACGAAAAACTGGAGGCAAACTCCTCAGGTGCGAAAATTCTTAGGAGCAAACTTTCCTGGGGGCAAAATGACGGGAACGAAAAACTGATATAAAAATATGGGGGCGAACCCTACCCTACCAAACCACCCCGAGTCTAACTAACATTGTATGTAATAATGCATGAATGCGCATAGGTTGTTAAAACGATTCAAAATAAGGAAACACAACTGGCCATATTTTTTCTAGGCTTCTTAAGATTTTTTATCTAATAAATATTAAATTAAAATTTTTTTTTCATTTAGGCTATTAATCCCACTTTATTTTACGCTTAATATTTATTTGCTAAATAATCTTCCCTGTTAATTAACGATAGTCTATGAGATTGATAAATATTGCGAAAAACACAATAAAAGCGGTCTATAATTAGAATAAACCTTCATCTTTATCTTCGAGAAAGAGAGAGAGAGAAAGAGAGAAGGAAAACATCAATCTCCATGAGGAGTTGATGTCACCGATTCTCAGAAGACCAAAGAAACGTTACTTTGTCAACATCATTAATAAAATAAAAATAAATTTTAATTTATTTAACATCCAAGAAAGTAAAATTGACGTTTGACTCGAGTTGCGCTCTCTTTTTTTCCTAAGAAAGATTTTCCAATTCGCTCTGATTTCAGGTTAATTCAATTTTGGTTTCCATTTGAGGAGGGAAAATCTCTTTCAACGGTCTGACATCCATTATTCACTGACAAACGAGAGAAAAGAACAAATTTGAATCGAAATGGAACAGATGCGACAGTGGAATCCCGTGTATGAGAGGAGATGCTTTTGAAATCCTGGACCGCAGAGTGCTGCAGCGCCACACCGCTCAAATGCTTCAACGAACAAACAGCAATCTTTTATTCTTTTGTGACTAGTTTCTTTCTTCGAAAATAATAAATAAAATTCTTTGGAGTTTATTTTTGGAATTTTTAGTTTAAGTATTCTAAGTGCAAGTATTTATTTTTCTATGTTTTGACGATGTTGATGATGATGATGATGATGACGATGATGATGATGATGATTATGATGATGATGATGATGGTGATGATGATGAAGATGATGATGATGATGATGATGATGATGATGATGATGATGATGATGATGATGATGATGATGATGATGATGATGATGATGACATCGTTTGGCAGTAATGAAAACGATGATAATGATGGTGATGGTGATGAAGTGATGGTGATGATAATGATGATGGTAGTGGCATTAATGATGACGATGATGGTGGAAATTATGATGACGAAGATGATGATGATAGGGGAGATGATGATGATGAAAACGACAGCGAGCAAATTACCTGAAACTAGAACTAAAAACAATACCGTAATGGGCACTGTCAAATTCATCGCCAGTGATTGCGACGATACCAGTTTCCATTAATTTTCATTCGGATGGAAATGAAAAAAAAACAGAAATGAAAATAAAAATATTTCTTCAACCCAATTCCACCCAAAGCCCCTGTAACCCTATTCCACTCTACCCAAGCCCCACCTGCAACCCCACTCCACCCAGCCAACTCCACGACAGTTCTTGTTTTACATTCATTCGATGGCGTGTTGTCATAGAAACCGAAACAAAAACAATTAACTGTCTTCTATGAATGTTTATTTATTTGTTTGCTTGTCTGCTTGTCTGTCTGTGAAGTCCCATTGATTTCGCGTATTATATTTATATCATCTGCATCTGAAAAGTTATGCGTGAGCTTGTAACTTTATGGTTCGACGAGACCATGTTTTGGAGTAATTTGCCCTCCTTGGGGTCATTGGCCCTGTTTGGGGTCATTGGCCCTGTTTGGGGTCATTGGCTCTGTTTGGGGTCATTGGCCCTGTTTGGGGTCTTTAACCCTTTTTTGTGGAATTACTTTAAACATTCCGAGTCATCCTGTTTTGCAGTAAAAACGTTGCTTTGAAATGTTCATTCTTTATTTGTTTATCAATCTAATATATAGAGCTCAAAAAGTTGTGTGTTCGACCTATAATATAATAACTCCCGAACCAATAAAGGAATCTGCATGAAATTTGAAACATTATATTTATTTCTGTTAATATTTAATTAACTTCAGATAATATTACATTTTTGCGGTTAGTACTATATTAATTTCGATTCATGTTATATTTATTTCTGTTAGTATTATAATTATTTCGATTAGTATTAAATTTATTTCAGTTAATATAATATTTATTTTGGTTATTATTATACTTATTTCGATTAGTATTAAATTTATTTCGGTTAATATCATATTTATTTTGGTTAATATTATATTTATTTTGGTTAATATTATATTTATTTTGGTTAATATTAGATTTATTTTGGTTAATATTATATTTATTTAAATTAATATTATATTTATTTAAATTAATATTATATTTATTTTACAGCAAATGTATTTCTTTAATCGAACATAAATTAAACACGCAGCAAGTTTCATTGATCTATAAAATATTTTTTTTAAATTATTTATGGGAGATTTTGTCGCGAGAACTCGTGGATATTTTAATAAAGGTCACCCATGTTATTTATAGCAGGTCAGTTGAAGGTCATTTGAAGGTCATTTGCAGGTCAGTGGTTGAATGAGGGCTTAAAAATTGTCTAATAAAATATCGCCTGCAACCTCTTATTTAAAGCCCTTGATCGGCAAAGTCTCTAAAATATTGCAAACCGTGTATAACAACCGTTCATTTATGGAATTGCTAAAGTTTATGTAGAGATTAAAATAAAATACGACAAAATATCAGGTGAAAAAGCTATATTTCTTTAATTACTTAAATTATTCGCAAACTATAAGTTTTGTGTAACTGAATTATTTATTTTCTCAAACTAAGAAAAAATATATTTTCCGATCTGTTAAAAAGTAAAAAGGTTTTGAGAAATGCACCAACTGTTTGTCTGGCATTTTTGTCGTTGACATCGGAAAGCATGTCACAAGTCACAAGCTACGAACAACAACATGTCACAAGTCACGATTGACACAAACAGTGACACGTCACAAGTCACGATTGATACAAACAGTAACATGACACAAGTGACGATTGACACAAACAGTATATCGGTTTTAGAATGATCAAAGCACCGAAGCTGAAATGCAACTGACAAGTTTATCTCCTATTCGTGTCAGCTTTCACTTTTTTAATTTCTTCTCAAGTGAGCTTGCATATGCGTTTGCTCATGCAGCTGCTTAAGCTACTCATGTATTTTTTAATTAACTTGCATATGCGTTCACTTATGCATTTGTTGTTGCACATGCAGATTAAAAAACAAACGAGTTAAGTTTGCAACCGTGAAAACTTAAACGCTCAGCAGAGATTACAGAAATGAATCTCAATGAATTATTATTTCACCTGCGGGGTCAACATGAAGAGCTCCATCTCATCTCTATACCTTCATGCTCAGGAGAGCCCCATCTCTGTAACCGGATGCCCTGGGCAGCTCCATCTCTATGCCCGGGGAGCCCCATCTCTCTGCCTTCATGTCTTGGACAGGCCCATCTCTGCGCCTTATGCCCCGGACAGCCCCATCTATATGCCTTCATGCCCCGGACAGCCCCATCTATATGTCTTCATGCCCTGGACAGCTCTATCTATATGCCTTCGTGCCCTGGGAAGGCATAGGTCAGCCTCCAATCACAGACCAAAGGAGGAATGTATAACAACTAAACCATTAGAATCCCGAATATTTATTTGTTTATTTATTTTATTAATAAGACCTTCTTTCCAGACATTTATTGATTAATAAAAGACAGAAACAACACATTCATGCCATCACATGAAATATTTTCTCAATAAACAACTTCTCAAAGTCGTGTTCCATTCGATCACCAAAATCATCTCCAACAGTCTCGCTGCATTTATATTACATTCAATTATAAACGGCATATGGTCATTCCACCGCACTGTAAATAATGGCCCTCATAACGTGTGCTTATGGAAATTGGATGAAAGTTTCCTTGCTTACGAGTCGAAGAAAATGGTTCTCCATACCGACGACTGATGACTGAGAATTTCTCAGCAGCAAATTGCCCATTAAAGAAAACTCTTTATTGGAATAATTATTATTCATTTTCTATAATATTTATTTTATGCATATAATTTATATTAATTATGAAAACAATGGAACTCTTGAGAGTCTGAAATTGTTGTGGAAAATTTTCAAGAGATTATTAATCACATCAATCTCGTGTGTTGAACTCTGAAACAAATTTTTTTTCTTCTTCTGTGGTTTAGAGAAAAAGAAAGAATAAATTTAGATCAAAATGTCGGTAAAACTTCGAAATCATTTCGCACCTAAATCTGCCAAAGAAAACAACATTCCAATTAAAAAAGATTTAAAAACAAAACTCCAAAAGGCTTAAAATTTATTCCTGTTTTTTAATTGCTAATTCACTGTAATTAATTATTTATTCATGAAATATCCATAAAATAAATTAAAAACAATTATTTCCAGAGAATTTATTAAATCTTTCATATTTACTTCACCGCCCCGGTTCCTGCTTGTCCGCTTGTTGCGTGCTTATGGAGATGAATATTTATGGGGAAAAAACTTTTTCCATCATGCAAGCGATTAACTGAAGCCTCCGTTGCGGTTACATGGAAAAAATACTGAAACTACAACTGAATAAATATTTAATTTAAATATTAGTATAAATAATTTTTTAAATAAAAATTTGTTTTTCTAATAAAATTTTTTGTCAACTTTAAACTTTCATTTCCTGTTTTTGTTTTTCTTATTGGCTGAATTTCTTCCTTATAAAAAAATTAAATTTTATTTTTTGTTTAAAAATTAACTCCGCTCATTAAATAGCGTACAGAAACATTACAAAACTTGCTTTAAATTCTTTTTTTATTTGATGTTTGCGTTATTTTGTACAATTTCTGTGCGAAATAATTTCGGACGCTCAAAATTGTTAATATTTTTTTATTAAAAAAGCACGCAACGGTTGATTACTTCTTTTTCTTTGAAGTTGCGGTGTTTTTTAAATTTTTTTATATGAACAGTGTTTATTTTTACAAATTTTTATTTAGGTTACAATCTGTGTGTGTGTGTTTCTCTGTATGCAAATCTTGCAAGTAAAATTTAACCAGCTTTTTGACTAGCTAGGAAGCTGAAACTTTCAGCATATCTTTATATTGGATGACAATAGATGATTCAATTAAAAAAAACAAAAAAAAGTAATTTGAACATCTTTTGTATACATACACACATACACACAGACACACATCGAGGGTATTTGAAATCAAAGTTTGTGTTAAAAAACTTGTTTTTTCCTTTACTTGTTTTGAATGCGTTGGAATCTTGCGACGGTTAAAAAATCATATTTTCCTTCATCCAATCGAACTAAAATTTTGCTAATTGAATTAATGTCGATGACAATGCATTTTACAAAATTTTCGGATTGATTAGACAAAATGTTATTTCAAATTTAAAAACAATGTCCTGAATTACAAAAAAAAACAAAGTTTTTTCAGAGAAACAAAATCATCAATTTCAAGTTTAAAAAAAAAACAAAAAAGGATTTTTTTAGTGTAATATAAAAAAAAACTTTGTTAAATTTCTTTCTAGTTATAGTACTTTCTAGCAGCACACAGAGATATACACTATAAACACATAAACTCACGTACACACAAATGTGAATCACAACAGCACAAGAAATCGGGCTGAATACAAAATAATTTTTTTCCTATTTTATCTCAGAGAATCACTCCGACACTTTTGACAACGGAAGCTGCATCATATTTAATAAATAAAATTATATTTCATCTACATTTGGCTATAAACTATAATGTAAAAAATCATTAAAAAATATTTATTTCTAACATTCAGCAGAATTAATTGAGAAAGTCATAATTTTATGAGGTCGTGTGTTGCGTCCAGGATGGTAGAGAAAAAACTGCTTGTGCAGGAATTTTAATTTGAAA
Organism: Erpobdella octoculata; assembly: GCA_963978895.1. Taxonomy (NCBI): domain Eukaryota; kingdom Metazoa; phylum Annelida; class Clitellata; order Hirudinida; family Erpobdellidae; genus Erpobdella; species Erpobdella octoculata. Next base: position 4,156,679 of record OZ022239.1, read on the forward strand.
AATATTGAAATATTTCATAAAATATTTAAATAAATTAATTGTAATCTGAAAGTCACCACGAATTGAACATTTCGTCATAAACGTTAACCCGCTGTCATAATAAGCCAGATACGAAAAATCTTTTACCCTTTCGCTCCATTACGGCACAAGATCAATGAAATATCGATGACATCAATATTGAATGTCAGTGTATGGTGATGCAGGTGACATTTTTCAAGGAAAATGCTCATCCTTCAATCTTCAGGATGCCATGCGTGTGTACTTGTTTACGAATGTGTACTGAAATGGTGCCGATGCTAGTTTTCTTGTTTTTTTTAAATAAAAATAACCTCTTATTCCATTCTCTTCCATCTTATCCTATCCCATCGCGTCGCGTCCCGTTTTATCCTATCCCGTCCCGTCCCATCCCATCCCATCCCATCCCATCCCATCCCATCCCATCCCATCCCATCCCATCCCATCCCATCCCATCCCATCCCATTCCATCCCATCCCATCCCATCCCATCCCATCCCATCCCATCCCATCCCATCCCATCCCATCCCATCCCATCCCATCCCATCCCATCCCATCCCATCCCATCCCATCCCATCCCATCCCATCCCATCCCATCCCATCCCATCCCATCCCATCCCATCCCATCCCATCCCATCCCATCCCATCCCATCCCATCCCATCCTATCCTATACTATCCTATCCTATCTTATCCTATTCCTTCATATCTTATATTATCCTATTCAATTTTATCTTATTATATCCTTTTATATCCATCATTATCCGAATCCATCAGGCCTGATCATATTTAACCTCTGGGTGTATATGACGTATATGAACACTCGTTTATCCAAAAAAAGACTATCTCCTCTTCTCAACAACAGCTAAGGACGAACCGACGTGACAAATGTCTTGTCGTCCTGGAAGGACGAAGAGAATGAATAAAAATCCGAAATGACCACCAACAAACAACCGGAACAGGAAACTGAACATCCATCACTATCGAAATCTCGAGATTTTTTATTTTATTTTTTTATATTTTTTAAACTCTATCTCCAGCTGACGAGAAAGATTAGAAAGTCATTCGGTTTGAGCGAGTTGAATTTAAATTACGCTTGGCGTTTAGTCGCGAGAAAGAAAATAAAAATTTTAAAGAATAAACACTTTTAATCGACTCGAAATTAAAATAGAATAACTCCAGATAATGTTTATGTATAATGTGTTTTAAAACCAATTCTCTTCATTGATTGACAATAGTTAGTTTATTTCTTATTTCTGTCATGAGTATAACTGGGCCTAACGGAACGGTTTTGGCTCGAAAGCCATCATCGGAGCATTCATTATTTAAAGAGCGTTGTAAAAATACGTGGTTGGCACAGCAAACCACTGATAAATCAAATTTAAAATAAAATGGGTAATTAGTAAAAACTTTCTTTGATGTGAGGAGATTTTAGGGGTCTAAAAATAAACTCATAAAAGCTATAGTTTTTATTATAAATCCTGCGCTGCTTAAAATTGGTAAGAGTAACCTAATTTCTTTCAAAAAAAGTAAACAAAACTTATTCATATTCTAAATTTTAGTTGAGGCTACATTGGATGTCCTTCGATCAAACCTCTCCCCATTAAGAAAGATGGGAGAATTCTTAAAATTTAAGAGAATGGATTGGCACTACTTTATGCTTTAACTTTTAACTCGATCAGATGACGGAAAGTGTGATCATTTTCCAGTCTAAACCTTTTCGACAATATTGGTGCTAATGTTGGTGAGAAATTTTTTAAGAATGAAATAATTAAGTGAAAGGTATGCAAATATTGATAATAATAATAATAATAAACTATCTAAATTCGGTAAATTTCCGGTCAAGGACATCAAGCAAAGCAGGCTGTAGTTCACTAAACAATAAATTAACATTATATATATGTTATATATATATATAACATTATTATATATATATATAAGCAATTGCTTCAGGGAGAGGTTGACAGATCTCACACGTTGGAGACGACGGATGTGGTTGCGGTTTCACTGGCTGCTGAAGAATGTATCGGTACTGATGCACCAGAATCGTTGGATGTTGATTCTACTCATGATATGTTCCAACATGTGATAGACAACGTAAATATCACACAACGAAGGCGAAAGAAGTAGATCGTATCTTGCTTATTTCCCCCCCCTTATGATTGTTTCGTTTTACTCGTTATTTATTTTATTTTATTTATTTATTATTATATATAAATTTATTTTTTCTTTCTATTTTATTTGTATTATTTATTTTTCTTCTTTTGCTTTTCGAATATTTGAGCAACATTTTCGTTTCTTTCTGTGCTTTTGGTTTTCCGTTGTGTTTACGTTTCATTTGCCTTGTAAATGGAGAGTTTCTCTCCGAAACGCGTCGGCATTATATGTAATAAAAATAATTTCTAACTATGAATTTCAATAGTTTGTTTGAGGCTCGTCTTGTTCCACAGTTTAGAAAAGTGGAACGTGTTATGAAAAAAGTTGTTTCTTTTAAGTTTAGAGCTGTTTTTCTTCGAGCATGTATAGAAGAAAATATATATATATATATATATATATCTTCTTTAGTTATATATATATATATATATATATATATCTTCTTTAGTTTTGTTTTCGACGTCCAAACCGACTGTATCACTGTCACCATGTTTGCATGGTTCATCTTGAGCATCTTTGCAAGGTTCCTTATCATGACCGTCTTTGACAAGCTCATCATCATGACCCACCTGACAGGGGCAGTCTGTACGGCCGTCATCCGTCACATGCTCTGAGACACAGCTGGTAGACTCCAGTTCAAATTGGGTTTCGCCGCAGCAACCCACATCACCAGCAACCCGCTGGTCCAGAACCATGTCCACCACTGCCTCAGCCAACCCTGCGACCAAACTCTCAACAGTTGTACCGGCTGCTGCTACTTTGTTTTCGTGGCCAAGAATCATTCCTTCTCCTGTCTTCCCCTGTGCTGCCATGTTTTCTCTCGCTTGTTGTCTTTCTTCTTCCAGCAATTTGTTTTTCAATTTTCTCCGCCTAACCACAGCTTCCTCGTCAATATCGAACAAATATTCATCGTCGTCAGGCCCATAGCCTTCATTCACTAACGCGGCTAAGAGACGTTCCATAAGTTCGTCCTTTTTACCTGTATCGCTCAGGCCACGTTTCTACAGCTCGTCTTTCATTTCACTCGCCCAAAGCTCATCCAATGATTTCAAAACCATTCTTGTATCCCACTTCTGACACCAATGTTACGATATCACCAAATCGTATAGTAAAATCATCGATTTTACATGATTATATATATATATATATATATATATATATATATATATATATATATATATATATATATATATATATATATATATATATATGTATATATATATATATCATTTTCCTTGATAGCCCATTAAACCGATTTTGAATTTTTATTTATCAACACAAATTGTTTATCACTTGGAAACTTTATAGAAGCTCAAAGAACCACGATGGACCACCGCTGTGATAAAGACACCGACTGTAAAATTCCACACGCATAATATTTAGTAAGGAAAAAAATTGGAAGCCAATCGATTGTACAATCTGCTACGATTCTACCGATAGATTCGCTTATTTGAATAACTGTTCACATGTTTATTGCCATTCTTGTATGCGTCAGTATTTTCCTGGTATTGATATATATATATATATATATATATATTGAAATCGAATCTTCAATTTTTTTTTGCTCTTTTGATAATGTTTCATAAAAATAGCTAAATAGCAAAATTTTGTCGAAACAAAAAAAAAACAAAATTTAAAAGTGCAAACCAAAATATTCACCGCTCAAAAAATAAAAACGTTTTTTCTATGTTTTGCTTTTAAAAATCTTTTTGCGGTAGTTAAATTGAAATCGAACAAATGCAAACAACAATCCAAACGTTAACGAAAACATGTATTGTATATAAAAATAATTTCTACATAAATAATAATAAATATATTTTGTTTTCAATAAATCGTTTCTAAATGTTTTTTTTTATCTTGTCAACCAATTTATGATTCTTTGATTTGATTTGATTTGATTTGATTTGATTCATAAAAACTACGAACACCGCCAGGAAAAGATGTTCTACGAAATACTGCAGTCCTGATGATGATATTCCGTCTCATCCTAAAAGTGTGTTGGTACAGTGATTGAGTCTACCGCCTTTATGCTAGGAAATGGCGGGTTCGATTCCCGTGGCAAAAAGGATTAGACCAGGCAGTTTCTCAGAGTAGGGGGCTTAACGCTCACTGCTTTTTAACTCAACTTTGCGGTCTTTAAATTGAGTGATCGACAATTGATGAAGCTTCGATAATTAAATTTAAACTTTAGTCACAAAAACAAGAAAAAATGTTAATTAAATAAAACAGTTATTGAAGTATGGAATGATGAGATGAAAATCGAAGAAATAAACTTGAAATTTAATTTTTTAAATGTTTTTCAGTCCAATTGAAAAAACTTAAATCTTGGCATTATAATCTATTTTAAAAATGCTATATTTTAGAATAAAAGTTTAAAAAAAAATATTTAGAAAGACAATAACGCTTCTCTAAAGTAAATAAAAATAATTATAACATATCAATTTTTAAAGTAATAAACTTATATCAATTTTTAAAGTAATAAACTTATATCAATTTTTAAAGTAATAAACTATGCACAAGCTTGATTTAAATCACGATAACAATTTCAATAATTTTAATACAACGAATATAATATTAAATTATATATTATTTATGAATAAATAATTGCAAAATTGCAAAGGATATTTATTTTTTGAAAAAGTTGAATTGTCTTAAAATAAAAATTTAAATTGAGCAAACCGTTTTCTGGAATGTACTTGTGATGGAAGTGAAATTGAAAACTGTCTGTTTCGTTTAAAAAATAAGTGGTTTGATTTATTTATTTATTTATTTTTTTATTTTTTTATTTATTTATTTATTTATTACCTTTTAATTTTAATTTCAATCTTCACACAATCAAATTCATTCGCCCACCGGGGAATTTTATTGGCCACTCGTCCATTCTACCCCGCTGGACGTTACACCGATCCAAAAAATGCTTTTTAGTTTTACTTTGTTTTTTAATTTGCTTTCAATGACTTTTACATTTAACAGCATTATTATTTCTGCTAGAATCATTATCACATCTTCACAGCTTTCATCATCATCATCACCGTCATCATCATTATCATCATCATCATCATCATCATCATCATCATCATCATCATCATCATCATCATCATCATCATCATCATCATCATCATCATCATCATCATCATCATCATCATCATCATCATCATCATCATCATCATCATCATCATCATCATCATCATCATCATCATCATCATCATCATCATCATCATCATCATCATCATCATCATCATCATCATCATCATCATCATCATCATCATCATCATCATCATCATCATCATCATCATCATCATCATCATCATCATCATCATCATCATCATCATCATCATCATCATCATCATCATCATCATCATCATCATCATCATCATCATCATCATCATCAATACTATAGTCATAATCATTATCATCATCAATCAACGACACCATTGGTTGAGAAAATCCAAAAATCCGCTCTACGGACAATCACTCATCTGATCACAGCACAGTTCCTGCTATTACTATCACACAACGATATATTAAAGGTCATAACCACACGCTTCCATAGATGGACGTCGACTGGCGCCAATAAATGTCTGCTCTTGCATAAAACTCGTTTTTTTATGCATTTCTCCATCGTTTTCAGTTTGCATCCGTATCAGCCATTCAATCAATTTTGATTGACTGATTTCATGAATATTAACACCTTCGTAATTTACATCGACCGCTTTCATGAATATTAACAACTTCTTAATTTACATCGACTGCTTTCATGAATATTAACACCTTCGTAATAGGAGATATCGTTGTTCACTTTTCAACAACGCTTAAAACTAAAGCAACGTTTTTGGTGAGTGTGAGAAATTGTTTTTATAAAGTTAGTGAAAGGTGTTGAGAAACTCCATAGAGACACCTCACCCTGAGCAATGCCAGCAATGCAATTAAGGGAGCCTACGTGGACACACCGCACTATTATAGTCTTCTCTTTCTTGAATAGTTGAAGGCAGATGTTCAAAGTGCCTGCTGCCTCCACACACCCTCCAGCCAATGTCCCTGCAGACCGGAGGATTTGTGGTTCGAATTCCGTCGGCGTAACCAGCGCACGTGGAGACTGACCAGCAGTCCCTTTTTAAGGACTGTCTTAGTCATAACTAGAAAATGGTTCTATAAGCGAATAATTAGAGCTATAAAAAATGTAACACTGCTTCAGAAATCCTTTCCAAGGATGCAGTGCTTCTATATAATCATCAATGCGCTGAATAACAAATGCAGCCGCATTAGCGAGCGCAGTAACAGCAAACAAAGAAGCCACTTAGAAATAAGGCGAAGAAAGTGGCTGTATTGACACTACGGGTAATTGGATGATTGGAACAAATAA
>OZ022239.1:4165707-4183207 GCA_963978895.1 Erpobdella octoculata
TATATGTATATATGTTTATATGTTAATGTCCTTTATGCATTGCTACACCATTCATCCGATCGTAATGAAATTTTCACACAACCTTGAGAGTCAAGGGGAATCAAATATAGAGAAAAAATTTGAAATCCGTCACAAAATGAGCGGAGCGGAGCGGGTGAGCGAGCGGGAACTATATATATATATGTATGTGCGTATGTATGTGTGTATGTATGTATGTGTATGTGCATGTATGTGTGTCTGTGTGTGTGTTTATGTATGTACTAGCGGAGATACCCGGCGTTGCCCGGGTTTTTTAGAGGTTTTTCTAATGTTTGTCTCTTTCTCTCCCGTTTCCTTTCCCACCTGCTTTCCCACTCCCGTACGCTTTCCCGTTTTCGGTCGTTTTCCCGCTGCCGGTCGCTTTCCCGTTTTCGGTCGTTTTCCCGCTGCCGGTCGCTTTCCCGCTCCCGGTCGCTTTACCACTCCCGGTCGCTTTCCCGTTTCCCATTCCCGCTCACGCTTGCTTTTCCGTTCCCGCTCGCTGTCCGTTCCGGGTCGCTTTCCCGTTTCTATAATAGACAAACTAACCCACAAACAATCATATATATATATATAGTCTTAGCAAATCTATTTTACGTTTTATAGGCTAACAGAAGTTATGAAAGAATGGAAAAGAAAAAATGAGCGTGAACGGGAGAGCAACCGTGACCGGGAATGGGAGAGCAAGCATGACCGGGAACGGGAGAGCAAGCGTGAGCGGGAACGGGAAAGCGACCGGGAACGGGAAAGCGACCGGGAACGGGAAAGCGACCGGGAACGGGAAAGCGACCGGGAACGGGAAAGCGACCGGGAACGGGAAAGCGACCGGGAACGCGGAAAGCGACCGGGAACGCGGAAAGCGACTGGAATCGGGAGAGCAAGCTTGGAAGGAAACGCGAGCAAGAGAGAAAATCGATAACAAAACTTCTGAGCGGGAAAGCGAACGGGAGCTGGAAAACGACCGAGAGCGGAAAAGCGACCGGGAACGCGAAGAAAACGGGAAAGTGGAGAAGGAAACGGGAGCGAGAGAGACAAACATTAGAAAAACCTCTAAAAAACCCCGGGCAACGCCGGGTAACCCCGCTAGTATATTATAAATACACTTCTTATAATGAATTATACCTTAAATGTCCTAAGCTCTACAAATTAAGCAAACTTCTAAATCTTAGTTAGCATTTTAACTTTTCTGTATTGTAGAAGAATATGTATTCAGTATAATGTACACTTGTACTCTCTGTAACAAGATTGTAATGTACACTTGTACTCTCTGTAACAAGATTGTAATGTACACTTGTACTCTCTGTAACAAGATTGTAATGTACATTTGTACTCTCTGTAACAAGATTGTAATGTACACTTGTACTCTCTGTAACAAGATTGTAATGTACACTTGTACTCTCTGTAACAGCGTAACTCCCTTAAGCAAGGAGTTCACTCGCATTTGCTAAAGGGGTAGGTGCCTATAAATGGCTACCTTTGCAAGTACCCTCCCTCTCTCGCTTTGAGCAAGACTTGTCTTGATAAGGCGTATGCTAAATCTCAATAATCCCAACAAGATTGTAATGTACACTTGTACTCTCTGTAACAAGATTGTAATGCACACTTGTACTCTCTGTCACTAGATTTTAATGTACACTTGTACTTTCTGTAACTGGATCTGTACGCGTAAAAGTGTAAGGACAGTAATCCTAATATAGACATGGAATTCCACACGACGCATACGTGCATGTCTCCTAGATCCACACACAAAGACTTTTCTTATTTTTCTTCTTTTTCATGACATCTCAATTCATGGGGTCACTCGTCGCGTGACCCCACCATCATCGCATGACCCATGACATCACGGGATAGGCAGGCTAGATCCCAAAGTTTGGGGTTGGAGGTTATTTTCCTATTTGCAAACATACGGAAAGATAAGCGAAAACAGATAATAATATATTTTTTAACATTTGCATCGTAGATTTGTTTATATGGGGTGATGGCAGAAGCAGCCATGCCAATGCTGAAGCGTTCACAGTTAATGCTCCAATTTCACGCAATAGCGACCTTGATCTTGAACACTTTCTTCTCGCTTGAATAGACACGCAACTCACACCGACTCACAGACACTCATGCAAACTCACAGACACTCGTGCGAACTCACAGACACCCGTGCGAACTAACAGACACTCATGCAAACTCACAGATACTCGCACGAACTCACAGACACTCATGCAAACTCACAGATACTCGTACGAACTCACAGACACTCATGCTAACTCACAGATACTCGTACGAACTCACAGACACCCGTGCAAACTCACAGACACTCGTGCGAACTCACAGACACCCGTGCGAACTCACAGATACTCGTGCAAACTCACAGATACTCGTACGAACTCACAGACACTCATGCAAACTCACAGACATTGGAGAAAACACAGGCGAAAACTAAAAATATTATCGTTCATTAATCATTGTAGGAAAAATTGTTAGTCGTCATTAATTGAACCGTAAGCATATTGATCAGCGCTCACTCTCTCACCGCACTCCATCACGCCACCGGATGCATTGAAAAATCAAAGAAACTTTTTTTAAGCGGTTTTGTTATTTTTATTTTTTTATTGGGGAATTGTGCTGCGATATAAGCAGAGGCGTAGCTAGGGGCACATGTCCCTCGATGCCATTTGGAAAGGGCCACCAAAATCCTTTTTGAAGGGTATTTTTGAGACTGGAGTGTATACGGTTTTGAAAAAAGTACTTACGACTATCCCCCGGTCATCAGCTAATTTTGGAGAACAAAATTACCGATGGGAGTTTGTAGGGGCTTATTTGCTAGACCTTATCTCCGGGCGCCAAAACCCAAGCCACACCTCTGGAGAGAATAGAGAGAGAGAGAGAGAGAGAGAGAGAGAGAGAGAGAGAGAGAGAGAGAGAGAGAGAGAGAGAGAGAGAGAGAGAGAGAGAGAGAGAGAGAGAGAGAGAGAGAGAGAGAGAGAGAGAGAGAGAGAGATTTCTTCAGTGGAAAAAAAGTAATAAAAAAATATTTTTATCTTTTTAATTTTGTTCTAAACTGGTTTCATGTAATTTAATATATTCTAAATTGTTCTGCTCTAGATCGAAGTGTATATCAACTTAGTTTTATATTTTTAATTTAATAATTTCTAAAGTGAAAAATGAATTGTAACCTTTAACCTAATCCGTTCACCAGCAGTAATTAATAATATGAACCAGAGAACGAACTGAGAACAAACATGTCAAATCGGGGTCAGCGGGGTCAGCGGGGTCAGCTACACTGCAAGAAAGGTGAAACGTCAAATTAATTCTTGCAGCTACACTGCAAGAAAGGTGAAACGTCAAATTAATTCATTGGTGAGAAATGAAAGTCTGGACAATTTTGATAAAGAAAGTACGTGAATCAGTAGTAGTTCCTTACCACATTGCGAGTTATAAAAATTTATAGTTGAGCTTGAACTGGTGAACCCTAGTAGATGGATTGTTTGTTTGTTTGTTTGAACTGTGTAGACGGTTTTTAAGAGAGTAGATATTTGTTGGTTAAAAATTTTAAGAACAAAAAGATCAGTGACGAATCGTCTATGTTGCAGTATTTAAAGCCTCAACAATCTCAGAAAGAGTTTTGTAGAAAAAAGATCCTTGCACAACTTCTGTTTGGACTTCCAACAAAACCCAGAAAATTTCTTCTTTTGTTTCTGCTCTAAGTGCTTTTTTTAATTCTTTCATTCTAATTCTAATTTTTGTTATGATTTACTTTTTTATTCTTTTTTTATTTTTCATTCATTTGTCTTTCTTTTTCTCTATGAAATTATTTTTCAGCTTCATTTTGCTTTTGAAGTGTTATTGTTTTAAATTTTTTATGATCTCGTGCAGACATCCATCCATCCGTTCCTCCATTCGTCCATTCATTCATCCATCCATCCACCCACCCATTCATCCGTCCGTCCGTCCGTCCGTCCGTCCGTCCGTCCCTCCATCCATCCATCCATCCATCCATCCATCCATCCATCCATCCATCCATCCATCCATCCATCCATCCATCCATCCATCCATCCATCCATCCATCCATCCATCCATCCATCCATCCATCCATCCATCCATCCATCCATCCATCCATCCATCCATCCATCCATCCATCCATCCATCCATCCATCCATCCATCCATCCATCCATCCATCCATCCATCCATCCATCCATCCATCCATCCATCCATCCATCCATCCATCCATCCATCCATCCATCCATCCATCCATCCATCCATCCATCCATCCATCCATCCATCCATCCATCCATCCATCCATCCATCCATCCATCCATCCATCCATCCATCCATCCATCCATCAACCACCTAAATATTTTAAAATATAACCGAATAAACTAAAATAAAATCTAAATTTATTTTATTTTCTAAAATTTTTGATAATTTATTATTTACAAAAAAATGAAATTAAATGTATCAGATGTTCAGATGTATCAAAAAGTCCAATAATCACACAATATTATAATTAAAACTATCGAGAAATTAAACTAAATATGTAACAACTATAATTATTAATTATACAATATTAATTATTATTATTATTATTAAAATGTCTACATTTTGCATTAGTAATTTTAACTAATACATTATACAGTCTAATATAAGAATTATGATCACGAGAAAATTATATTGAATGATTAAAATGGTTTGAAATTGTGATTTTACGATTATTGATTAATTTCGGCATTTTAATTGTCGTTAATTTAATTGAATAAGGATTAATGAAGATATGTTTTTTTTTAGAATGGAATGTTTAGAAATTCTCTTTCATTATATTTTCCACTGGAACAGCCATCCATCCAGGTGGGAGTTATTGGAAATGGGAAATTTTTTTCATAAGAAATTTTAAAGAAATTTATGTTGTAGAAAATTCAAGCTAAAAAAAAGATGAAACATTCCTTTATTTTTGACTTTTTTCCGATCATTTTAAGTTCGCATAACATCTCTGACTGGTAGAGTGTTTATTGAAGAAATACATTTATAAACTGCCATTTCAATTTCCTCGTTGACTGAACTCCTGCTATCAAAGAATCACCAACTTCCCGGATCAAGTTCTTCTCCGAGAAGAATCATCAAACGCTCAAGAGTTCAACTGAGAGTTCAAGGGTTCTGCTTTGTCGTTGGCGAACGAGCAAGCCCGTTTCTTGACGTGAGCCGTGTGGAAAAGAGGAGCCGACTTGCGCTTGAACTCGATGTTGAAGCAGCCGTAAATGACAGGATTTAGAGCACTGTTCAGGAAGGCAAACGTCTCGGCAAACGCGTAGACCGGTTTCGGTATTTCGTACTCGTATTCGGTCCAGATGTGGATGAGGTGGACGACGAAGTAAGGAGTCCAGCAGACGATGAAGACGCAGATGATGCTCAGCGTCATCTTGATCGTCTTCAACTTCGCCCTCCAGATTGCAGATCCGTCTTTAACGGTTTTCCGGAGAACGGCGACGGATCTGCTGCGCGACCTGGAGCAGTTTACCGAAAGATCGTCGACAGTTTCTTGTCGATTGACCGTCGCAGAGACGCTCTTGTTTTCGTCGTACTTGAAGTCCGAACGCGACTTGAGCTTCAAACTGTTCGTCTGCGACCAGACGGTCCTGACGACGTTGACGTAGCAGAATGTAATGATGAAGAAGGGAACGACGAGAATGTAAGCCGCCATGAACGTGAAGTACATCTTCCTCTGCCACCAGGCCGTGTAGCCCTTACTGCCGCAAACCAGCTTCAGCTCTCCGTCCGGGTAGATTCCGACTGCTTTCTGCTTGAAGATGAAAAGCTGAGGGCAGGCAAAGAGGAAGCCGAGCGCCCAGGAGAGGAAAATCATCTTACGGGGCCTGGAGGTCAAGGACTTTATACTGAGCGGTCTGCAGATGGCCATGTACCTGTCGACGCTCATGGTGGTCAGTATGAAAGTTGTGCTTGCCAGTGTTACCACCTGGGATAATAATTGTTTAATGAGGATTTATTAGTTTAATTTGTTTGTATTGAATAGAAAGTTCAATTTGGCAGTTAAATACAATTTCTATTTTAAAATAGGTTTCTAGATTTTATATTAAAACTTAATCACAAAAACAGAAAAAAATGTTCTCAATTTTTTTTATATTTTATATTGGGTGTTTTTTAGAACAAAGATTAAAAAAAATTAAAATTTAAAAAATAAAATAAAATTTAGTTATTTTTATTTACAAATATATTTGTATACGTTGTCATGAAGAGCGAATATATATTCCAAGTTTCAGCTCGACTAGATGACGGAAAGTATGTTAATTTATACTTTCTAGATTTGCCCACAAACAGGTCAGCAAGACTGATGGTGAAACTAAGATTAATAAAGCACGATTAATATGGCCTAAAATCTTTAAAAGAAAATAAGCTGCAATTAATTTTGTATTATAACGTTTATCGAATTTTGTCATTATGAAGTATCGATCGGCCAAAAATATTTCAAAAGAAAATTTTGTTTTAAAACATAAAAACAGGAAGTTCTTCGATCACTAAGCAGATATCGTTTCCGGTCGTCATGGATACGTTCGTGGACTCCTTCTTATTTTATTTAATTTTATTTAATTTTATTTTATTTAATTGTATTTTATTTTATTACATCAACAATTTTGGAAATTTGTGTGAAAATGTTTTGAAGTTCATTCATTAAATTTTTAGCAATTTCCGTCTGACTTATTCGCGTACGACCCCCTTAAATTTACATTTACTACACTTGCATATCACTTGTTTAATTCTATGTTTATTACATCTTACCAACATTTGGTTTACTTTCATCTGAATCAAATACATTTGACTTACTAACACAAGTAAAGTACAGCGACGGATCCAGGGGGATGGGGGGGGATGCATCCCCCACCAGATTACTAAAAAAATTTGTGTATGCTAAAAAATGTTTTTTTAAGCCCCATCAGATTCATTGACGAATCCAGTAGGAATGCGGGGTATGAACCCCTCGCTAGATTACTATGAAACGAGAGTGCACACCAGCATGGGAATCCCATTACTACATATACAGCTGAACGGAGCTTCAGTGCCATGAAGATATTGAAAAGCTCATTGCGCAACAGAACCAGGGAGCAACTAAACGGGCTTTTGTTCCTTTTCTATCATTAATAAATTATTAAATATACAAAAAAAGACTGCAGACTGTTCTTTTTTCGAACTTCAGCACCTCCAGCATTTCTTTCTGGTTGCGCCCCTGAACAGAACCACAGATGAGCGTTTGACTGGCCTAACATTATTATATATCCATAACGCATTGCCTTTAGAACACAGATGATGTTATTGATAGATTTGCAGCCAGCAAGAATAGGCGTCTTGATTTTGCACTGTAGAGTTTTTGTTCTAGAAATTTGACTTTTGCTTTGAATGTTGTCATTGTTGTCATTGTGCATAATGTTTGTTTCATAACTTGTAAAAAAATGTCTTTCTCAAGTTTTGGTTAGATCATCCCCCCACCAGAAAATCCTAGATCCGTCACTGGTAATGTACTACACCTATGAGATTCACTTATTTCCAATTGAATTATTTACATCTGACCTATTTACATCTGGATTATTTACACCTGACCTATTTACATCTGAATTATTTACAGCTGACCTATTTACATCTTAATTATTTACAGCTAACAGATTTACATTTGAATTATTTAAAGCTGACCTCTTTAAATCTGAATTATTTACAGCTGACCTATTTACATCTGAATTATTTACAGCTGACCTATTAACATCTGAATTATTTACACTTGACCTATTTACATCTGAATTATTTACAGCTAACAGATTTACATCTGAATTATTTACTACCAAGCGATCAATTTAAATCGTGCACATGATTTATTAGCAGGCGACATCATCTTTTGGAAAATTCACTTCATGCGTGATGAGACATGATGAGACGTAAACGCTGTTGCATGACATCCATTTGCAAAGAGTTTCATCTCTAGTGGAAATTCTTTCAGGAATAAAGTAGCGCTCCATCAACTTTTACCATCATTGTCATCGTCATCATCATCTTCATCATCATCATCATCATCCTCATCATCATCATCAACATAATCGTCGTCGTTGTCGTTGTCGTCGTCGTCGTCGACGTCATCATCATCATCATCGTCGTCGTCGTTGTCGTCGTCGTCGACGTCATCATCATCATCATCATCATCATCATCATCATCATCATCATCATCATCATCATCATCATCATCATCATCATCATCATCATCATCACCATCATTATCACCATCATCATCATCACCTCCATCGTCATCAAATATTTAAGTTTTTTAATTTATTTTCTCATTTTTTGTTTATTAACCATATCTAATTTAAGAGTTTTAAATCTGCAAAGCACGACGTCGAAGAGAAATAAACTGTCAGTCATTTAAAACCTACCACGTTTATTTTTCTGTTTAATTTGACGGCAATTTATAGCAAGTCAGACAGAAATAAACAACGAAATAATAGCAAAACACTATGAAGAACATTGACAGGACTTGAATAAGCAAATCTGAAAAGTTATATTGCTTATTTGAAAATCCCTCGACTAAAAACTATTGTGCAGAAGCTCCGAAAATAAAAACCAGACCAAGCCAGTAATAAGATGAGAATGAAAATTTAAAAAAAAAATTAAATTCTATTTCTTATTTTTCTTAAAAAAAATAAATAAAAGTGTTGAAACAAATTCGCAAAAAATGCTCAAAAGGCAACTCGATCAAACAAAAATGTACTTCGTGACATTCTGAAGGACGATTTGAAAATATCAATCTCCATCCGGTCATGCTTCCGCTGAGAAATCAGGGATGTGCCGATTCAATCCAATTATATTTTATATATTGCTGCACGTGCACATGTTGCTCTTAAGCTTACCTGGGAGGATATGTTAGGAGCGTTTCTCATATCGGCATGAACAGTCATGGGAGCGTGTCCTTTTGGGGTTTTTCCCCCGAGTCCATGAGATGAAATGAAAGCATAGGAACGACGAATAAAGATGGAATTTTTTATTATTTGATTAAACTTCACCATTGGTTGGTTTGTCTGTAATGTAGTTGTAAGAAAAAGGTTTTGCTTAGTAAATATAAATTGTTGTTATAATAATAATAGGAAATCGATGGAATGTTTGCTCTTTGTTTCACTACGATCGTTACAGAAATTCAAGTGCATATGTATTATTCCCACTGAAACACACACACAGAGTATCACACATTAGATATTTGTAAAAAAAATAAAAAAATATATGCACATACATACATACAAACATACATACATACATACATACATACATACATACATACATACATACATACATACATACATACATACATACATACATACATACATACATACATACATACATACATACATACATACATACATACATACATACATACATACATACATACATACATACATACATACATACATACATACATACATACATACATACATACATACATACATACATACATACATACATACATACATACATACATACATACATACATACATACATACATACATACATACATACATACATACATACATACATACATACATACATACATACATACATACATACATACATACATACATACATACATACATACATACATACATACATACATACATACATACATACATACGTATATACATACATACATACATACATACATACAGTACAGCTTCATTATTGATCTTCTTAT
The DNA here is from genome assembly GCA_963978895.1 of Erpobdella octoculata. Lineage (NCBI taxonomy): Eukaryota > Metazoa > Annelida > Clitellata > Hirudinida > Erpobdellidae > Erpobdella > Erpobdella octoculata. The sequence continues at coordinate 4,175,451 of OZ022239.1, forward strand.
GAATGTGTCCTTTGTTAATTCTTCATTTAAATCTCCACCTCACTGAACAGACAGGAAGGAAAACAAGGATGAACTTACATTTCTTCATTGATGACCAACATCGCACGTAATTTTGTGACCAGCGTTGTGTCCATCTCTCTTTTTCTCTTTCTCCCTCCATCTATTTCTCTCATTTTCATTCTCATTCTTATTCTTTTTCTCATTCTCTTTCTATCAATCTTCCTTTTTCCACAATTATCATTTAAACCTTAACTAACGGAAGAATTGTTTATTGAATTAGGAATATACAAGCTTTTTTTTATAATAGTTTATAGTCCTTTACACTAGGTGTTTTAAGACTCTAATGGCTTAAGTACTTCCTGTCGTGGATCAGAATTTGATCCTTTTTACTTTTCCCTCCTCCTTTATCCAGGCTTGGGACTGGCTCGCAATTATATATACAAGCTAATACAACGATTATTATTTATTATTTAACAAACCACAGTGCTGTTGTGTCGCGTCAGAAATGATGGATATTTGAAACTTCAACTTATTTAAAAATTCTTATTAAATTTTATTTCAAAAAGTTAACAGAAACGTATATCAGAAATTTATTTTCAACCCAACTGTGATTTTCGTTTTCAATAATAAGCATCAAATGAATCTCAGTTTAATTTTTTAAAGCAATGAGTTTTTATTGGTTCGTTTGTTTGATTGTTTATTTGTTTGTTTTTGTTTATTTGTTTGTTTTTGTTTATTTTGTGTTGTTTTTCAATATTTAACCTTTTCAACTTTCTCCCGCAAATCTAACTCCAGGCCTTGATAAAAGAGGAAAGAAAAATTAAAAGAATCAAATTATGATCCTCGACAGGATGTACTTCGGTATTTAGAATTTTCTAAATTTTCAGTCTTAAAACACTTGGTGTAAAAAGATTATAAACTATTTTTAAAAAATCCACTTTATTTTACTCACCTGTTTTATTTTACAAAGCCACCTAAGAACGTTACGCGATGTACAAACATACAAACATCAGAAATTATGTATTCTGATAATAATTATATACCAACTTGTATATAGACAAACAATTTACAGACATAATAATAATTATTATATACCAACTTGTATATAGACGAACAATTTACATAAATAATAATAATTATTATATACCAACTTCTATATAGACGAGCAATTTACATAAATAATAATAATTATATACAAACTTGGATATAGACGAGCAATTTACATAAATAATAATAATAATTATATACCAACTTCTATAAAGACGAGCAATTTACATACATAATAATAATTATATACAAACTTGGATATAGACGAGCAATTTACATAAATAATAATAATAATTATATACCAACTTCTATATAGACGAGCAATTTACATACATAATAATAATTATATACAAACTTGGATATAGACGAGCAATTTACAGACATAATAATAACTATTATATACAAACTTGGATATAGACGAGCAATTTACAGAACGTGTTGCCCAGCGTCCAGCTTCTCTTGAGGACGACAAACAGAACCTCGGAGGTCATGGTGAATGCTAAAACTGTCAGGTCACCAACGGCCAGGTTGATGATGAAAATGTTCACCCTGTTCGTACTCCTCTGCTGCGGGTTGAAGCTGGAGGTGTGATTTTTAAGACCGAGAACGAGAAGAATTGTGACATTGCCGCAGAATGTGACAACCATGAGGATGGTGATCCCTGCTATCCTCTGGATCGATTCGACCGACCAGACTTCTTCGTAATCGATGATGGGCAGGGGAAGGGGTAGGCTGCCGTTGCCCACCACTGGGAGACCTGCCGCGTGGTCAGAAGTGGAAGCGCATGAGTACGAAATCGTGGACAGCGACATATTCGGATTCGATTTTTTTTTTTTGGTCGCTTCTCTTCCCGAAATTGTTCCGCTCTGAACGACTAAGTGGAGTCCCTTTTTTTTAATAACTACAAGTTCTTTGCAGGTTCAGTGTTTGTTTTTTAAAATAATTTATTCAATTTTATGTAAATTAATATTTTTGCTGGTCGAAAAACGCTGTTGTTTATAACTAACAACAGCAGACTCGATAAAGCCGGATGTCAACGCAATGATTTCAAACGAATTTATATCAAAACAAAACTCGGAGACACAATGCAATCGACCTGATAGTTCCACAAGAAATAAATAACCAATTTAATTAGTAAAGAACTTTTTTTTTAATCACTGATTGTTTAAAACTTCAGTAAAGATGGCTCTTTGAGGCTGCTTATTTAACGTTTGCGTGCTCTGTGAAATTATATTGGAAGCTCGTGAGAGTCATATTCTCTGTCTGATGCATACCTCACGTGCATTCAAATGGTCGGTTATTATTATTATTATTATTATTATTATTATTATTATTATTATTATTATTATTATTATTATTATTATTATTATTATTATTATTATTATTATTATTATTATTATTATTATTATTATTATTATTATTATTATTATTATTATTATTATTATTATTATTATTATTATTATTATTATTATTATTATTATTATTATTATTATTATTATTATTATTATTATTATTATTATTATTACTGTTGTTATTATTATTATTATTTATTATTATTATTATAATTATCATTATTACTGACGATTTTTTTATTATTATTTAATTGCTTATACTATATTTAGTATTAAGTATGTATTTAGCTGGCTCACCCGGCGTTGCCCGATTTTTTGTTCCTTTTTTTTCTCTTTTCCCCAATCTTTCTCTTTCTTTTTTTTTGCTCTCCTTTTTAACACTTTTATTTTTGTTTTCCATCGTATTTTCACTAATTTTAAATCTTTTAAAAACTTTGTTTACTTTAATAACATGTTTTTGAATTGCCCCAGCAATAACATCCTATGGTTGCAAGGGCTGTGCGACGAATTTAGCCAAGAAGAGGTTTTTAGCCATAAACTATAAAATGAATGGCAGATTTTTGTATAAGCTGACTAAAAATATTTCTCTGGTTATACTCTTCAAATACACCAAATCTCATTCAGAAAGTTTAAGCTGTTTAAATTTTGTATAAAAAACAATCATAGATATGAACAAATTTTTTTTTTGCTAAACTTTGTTAATGTATTAAATTTAGAAATACGATTGCAATTTTAAATTATTAGTGCCAGTATTAAAATAAATTTAATAAAAATATGTTAGTTGAAATATCGTGGTCGAGTAAAACAAAAAACATAAAGCTAAAAAACAGTTTTTACAGCATATTCTTATCATACTATTAACATTGCATAACCAATCTAATTACACAATGGTATGTATGGCTTTGGATATCAATGATTATGGCGCTTTTTGTATATTATTTAGCGTAATAATTTTAAAAATTAACTCAATGCGTTATGAAAACTGTTAGTGCGTTTTTATGCTTTTGATAGTTACAAAAACATAATTTGTTACTTCTTTACATAAAAATTCTATATTTTCATAAAACAAAAGTTGAAATCTTTAGGGAAACAATAACTCCTCCTGTCCCCCTCCTCAAATGACACCCTGATTTGTATGTCACCTATCCGGCAGGATGTGTCATGGATGTGTTCATGAATTAGAAATTAAGGAAATGGCGGTTCAGTACAGTCTGTTGACTTGTACGGTAGCAATTGTAGCAAATATATCAGGTTTTACAGCCGACTACAACTACTATATATATATATATATATATATATATATATATATATATATATTCAATAATATTCTACAGAGGAATGATTGACAGGCCTTCACCTCATTAGAAAAAAACTTTCAACCAACCATTTCAACCGTTTTTTTTTCTTAAATTCAACTCGGTGTCAATGGAAAGAAGTTAACGAAGTTCAAATTGAATTCCATGGAAGCGTCAGAGCAGTGAAACGGAATGAGACACGTGGCGTTTCTGTTTTTATTTTTATTTTTATTTCAGTCGTCAGTTCGGCTATTGGAAAGGTTTTGTCCGATATTCGGTAATTTTTTTTATTTTATTTTATTTCTTTTTTTCTTTATCTTTCTCGCTCTTTCTTTAGAATTTCTTTTTTTTGCTATTTTTCGTTCTTTTCTGCTCTTTTGCTCTATTTATCTCTTTTTCTCTCTTTCTCCCACTCTCTCTCTCTGTCTTTTTCTTTTTTCCACCTATCTTATTTTTTTACTTTTCTCTCTTCCTTTCCTGCCAACTCCTGGGTGGCAGACCAACTCGCTTAATTTCAAACAATTATTTTTAAATCAATCTTCAAAGCTCAGAAGATTCCCTTCAACCCTGCTCAGAACATTCTCTACATCCACCGCAGAGCGCTACTGGTGACACAAGCGGGATTCCAAATGACAGCCGTCTGATCAACAGGCGAACATCCAACTATCGTGCCATCAATGCACTCCGTCATTCGCAATCAAGAAATTCTTTTTTTAGTATCCGAGCTGTCATTGCCCGGTCAATCATCATTATCATCATCATCAATCATCATCATCATCATCATCGTCGTCGTCGTCATCATCATCAACATCATCATCAACATCATCATCATCATCAACATCATTATCATTATCATTATCATCATCATCATCATCATCATCATCATCATCATCATCATCATCATCATCATCATCATCATCATCATCATCATCAACATTATTATAATTATCATTATCATCATCATCATCATCATCATCAACAACATCATTATCATTATCATTATCATTATCATTATCATTATCATTATCATCATCATCACCATCCTCATCACCACCAACAACAACAACAACATAATTCATATAATATATCGTGCAGAGAAAAGTCATAACACGCTGTGCATAAATCTATGAAATAATAACTACCATCTTTCAAAATTATTATTCTAAATTTAATAAAACAAAATTAAAATGTTGCACAAAAATACTTTAAAATAAATTTTACAAGCAATTGATAAAATAAAGTTTAGAGAACAAATTTGAATTAATAACTTATGATGACGTTGGTTCGAAACTAGAGACCGTTTGTCATCGAATTCAATTTTCAGCCTCAGATACACTGATTACTTCATGGCTGTGAACCCGTCGCTGACGACCATGATGTCAGCTGAGCTAACCAGGCGGCAATTTGTTTAAAAATAACTCAGAGTAACTAACTATTTTTTAAATCATTTATATTAACTTCACCGTGCTTGCTTGCCTGCTTGCTTGCTTGAGGGAATACGTTGGTATCTTGTGACGCTTTAAATGAACATACTTCCGTCATTCAATCGAGCTAAGATCTGCTGGATTGAATTGTTGTCAATGACGATGTTTTTTTATCAAATTTTCAGATCGATTGAACCAAATTTATTTAAAATTAAAAAAAACAATAATTACAATCTTAACAAATAAAAAAACAATTATCAGAGAAATAGGAATTTAAGTTTAATTTAAAAAGCAAAAATTGATTTTTCAAAGAAAAAATGTATAATTTCATATTGATTCGAAAGCTTTTTCATATTTTTCATCCTCACATACTTCACATATCAAGTATTTAGAAAACTGTGGTCAAAGTTATTCTAGTTTATAAACTTATCATACTTAATAAGTGATTTGCAAAAAATTAAAAACTGCCGAATAAAAAAAATATAAAGCATTTGCGAAAAACAAAGTTACATGAGATGACGACGACGACGATTATGATGATGATGATGATGACAATGATGATGATTACAATGTTGATAATGACGCTTCTGACGATGTTGATAATGATGCTGATGTCGATTTGATGACGAGGTATATAATGATGACGATGATACCAAAATAACATGCTATCATTTTGATGTGACCCCATGAAGTCGTTACGACACAATCAGGTGTAATCCAAATGACACAGCTACCTGTGATTAAAATGACATCAAACAAGAAAACTAATGTCTAATTTTACTATTATCTATAAATAAGAAATGACGATCAGTGTGCACTACTGCAACGGAGAAGACGGCCGATCGAATGCGCGGTTGATTGATTAGGAACATTGAAAGAATAAAAAATCCGTTTTTATTCACCATTCCGTTTTGTACCAATCAATGTCTGTGATTGAAGACGATGGATGATTGAATATTGGTCGGATTGATGAACTGATTTGTTGACAGATGCATTGGTGAATGGACTGATGGATGGATGGATTGATTGGTGGAGAAACCGCGGGAGAAGTGGATAAATGGTTGATTGAATGAAACCATGGAGCATCTGACGGATAAGTTTATTTGTAGTTCAACCTACCCATACCTAAATAAAAGCAACATGAAATTCATTGAAATAAAAAAAATTTGCGGGGTTTTTCAATTTTTAGCGCCACAATTAACTATATTTGCAACAAACACGGAACTCGTATGCAAGCTCAAGGAAGTCGTGTTAAAGTGCGAAACAAGACTCTTTCCAGGGAGCTTAATTGAAGGAAAACATCAAATAAATCAAAACTGTGAGAAAGAAAATAGAAACGTTTTATAAATGTGGAGTAAATAAAAAAAAAAGCAAGACACGAGGTTAGCTGGAGAGTTGAGAGTACTTGAGGGCTTACAATGAGAGAGAGAGTGTATTGTGGACTCAGGTGTAACGTAGTTTTTGTAGAGTTGAGGATTGCAATAATTATGAACTATTGTGGTGGGCTTGAAGGGTGAAAATGAAGGTTAATGTAAAATTAGTTTGAGTATTCTAAGGTTTTCTAAGAATTATTTTTAAGAGAGATTTTGTGATTGATTGATTAATTAATTAATTAATTAATTAATTAATTAAAGTCAGGAGAAAGAATAACCCATAGTATGAAAAACTTAACAGAAAGAGGTGGATTTTTTTTATCGACAGAGAGATAATTATAAACAGCTATAATTATTTTGTAATGATTTTAAAAAATAGAAATTTTAAATTTCAACTTTTTAAAAGATGACCGAGAGTCGTCATTAAATTTATTGGTGAACAGCTTGCAAAGAAAAGCATCCATATTAAAAAAAAAACAATATTGATTCTCGGATCCAGGTTAATCGAGAGCCAGAAAAGAGCAAAAGTAATCACGAGAGACCAGTGGACAAATGGACATTTTCTAGATACGGTCATGATTTATTTCCAAATCGCTTATTTCCGCGACAAAGCGAAAATCTGAATATATATATATATATATATATATATATATATATATATATATATATATATATATATATATATATATATATATATATATATATATATATATATATATATATATATATATATATATATATATATATATACATGTATGTTTTTACAAATCTAAAATCGAAAATTTGGCTTGTGCAGGAATCTAGTGTGTATCAATTAGCGTGTATTTGTTTCAAAAATATGGACACTCAGACAATGTTTTTTTATAATTATTTCGCTGATTTAAATTAGTTAAAAAAAGTTGTTTTATTAAAGAAAACATTAAGTTTATTTTCTTATGAAAATAATTTTAGATAATTTATAACTCGTTCTCCAGATGGCACTGTCGGTTACTGACATCTGAGAATTTCGTTCCTTCGCATCTGACGATGAGTAACAACAACAACAACAACCTAAAATGGCCGGCGTGAAATTCTATCGACTTAAAAAAAACAAATTTCTTTTTGTGAAGAGCAAAAAAAACACTGGCGCCATTGAAAAACGATTGAAGCACACGTCCACATATTCTCGTGATGCAAGAGTTGATTAAATAAATCAATACCACCGAATAAAACGAGCATTTAAAAAAAAAAGAATTAAACTACTAACAGCCAAATAAAATCATGAAC
>OZ022239.1:4188207-4240707 GCA_963978895.1 Erpobdella octoculata
GGACCAGCCCCTCCATTTCGACGTCAATCGAAAACTTTTTGAACTCGAGGAGCAAGATTTGTTTCAAGAAATCCAGAACTTGCCAAAGAATGCAGCCGTCAGGAAACTGAACGACCTTATCAAGCGTGCCAGAATGGTTAAAGTAAGTTTATTTTATAATCTTTATTTTAATATCATTAAAAACTCAAAATTTAATTGAGAAAAATCAACGGCATATCCTTCAAAACGTGTCCACAACAAACTACGCAACGCGCGCGCGCACTTGCGAAACCTTCACAGCTAGACGACCTTAGCAGAAAGTTTTTATCTCTTCTTTTGTTACTCTTCTTTCTCTCTTTCTTTTTTTTATCTCATTAGAGCATTTAAGCAACCATGAAAATGAGCTCATGGTTGATATAGAATAGAATAGAATAACAATAATTCAAGCTTCAATTATTTTTAGCAAGATGGCGCCAAAAATGTGTTTATTTTTTTCCAAGGGCATTCTAAAATGATCGACCGCCATTTTTAGATTTTGTTAAAACCTTGATGACGGATTCCGTTCAATTTTACTGAAAGACCAACGGAACCTTATTCCTGGGAAAAGAAGAGATTTAAAGAAATTTGTATTTATGCAAGGAATGATGTGTATTTTAAAGGGACTGGTTATCTTAAAATAGAACCGTGCTAAGGCATGCATGCCGACCCATAAATCAATAAACAAATGTAAATAAATCAGTTATTTAGTTTAAAAATAAATAAATAATTTGAGAAAAATATAAATTTTATTTATTTCTTATTCAGTAAATCAATTAAGTTTCGATTTGTGATTGAAGGAAATATTGTGAATTTCATAAAAATTTCTATAAAAGTTTAATGATCCTGATGACGATGATAATGATGATGATGGTAATGATGATGATGCTGGTGGTGGTGATGATGCTGGTGGTGGTTGTGATGCTGGTGGTGGTAGTGATGATGAGGATGATGATGATGGCGGTGGTGGTGGTGGTAGTGTTGGTGATGATGATGATTGCAATCATTTTTTAAGTTTCAAAGAATGAATAACACAATTAGACTTTAGATAAGTTGCTCTTATAAATATATGCAAACAGACTCAATACAATCTTGCTGATAAAGATACATAAAAAATAATTTAATGCAAACTCGTCCATATAATTATATGCAAAATGATTTAATACATGCATAAAATAATTGCATAAAAACAGCTGAAAAGGTCAATGCCGTGCACGATGCTCAAAGTTAAACGGCCTACATTACTCCGCATTACTCAGTCTGGGACAGAACAGATCGGGCCTCGACTATAGCGCATTTAATCGTCGCTATCCATATGCATCTGTCAGCTCAGATATAGGATATTTGAGATTTTTTTCCTCTCTCTCTCTCTCTCTCTCGATAAGTTGGTACTGGCTGGTTTGTACAGCATTCAAATCTGATCCTGTACTCGATGTACTGACACCAACCACGCCGGTTTTCGGTTACTTCGTTCCGGCCCAATCGGTGTTGAAGTATTCGGACGTAAAGTGTCACATCTCTCTTTCTCTCTCTCTCTCTCTCTCTCTCTTTCTCTCTCTCTCTCTCTCTTTCTCTCTCTCTCTCTCTCTTTCTCTCTCTCTCTCGAGGGAGGGTGTTGCTGATGATGCACATCTCTCTAGAGGAGTATACAAACTGAAACGAACTTGCCAGATTTCCAAATTCAGTTGAATGATGATCTCAATGACGACCTTGCACTTGCTTACTGGCCAGCTGATTTGACCATCAAGTACAAACGACATCTAGTCGATTCATCCGATTAAGTCTTCTTCGGAAGGAATTTTCAATTTTATGATTTTTTTTTTGACTTTTTATAGGATGTGATTTAAGTTTGGAAAATTCATTCAAATTTGTGTTTTTATTTGTTACTTTTGATATTTTTTGTGAAATTGCGGCTTTAATGCAAAGGTAAATCAAGAAGCAAAAAGTGCACTATCATATTTAAACATTTGCAAACTATTAACAAATTTCTCTTCCAGATAAATGTGTACTTATTGATTCTTTAACATATCCTTTTTAAATAATAGTTTATAGTCCTTTACACCAGGTGTTTTAAGACTGAAATGGCTGTATGTAGGAAGCACATAAGTACTTCCTGTCGTGGATCATAACTTGATCTTTTTAACTGTCCCTCCTCCTTTATCCAGGCTTGGGACTGGCTCGCAATTAGCGAGGCGGAGTTCTTTAATATCTCACTCATAACTTTCTTTTATATCACATACGTTTAATATAGCATTCTTTCTTTAATAATATCTCATATCGTCTTTAAAACCACTTAAAATCTTCTTTAAATATAACATACTAGGTTGTTCTTGGACGCCGATGGCGCCCGTTTATTTCGCCCGTTAAAAATGTATAAATGTATTATGCAATTTATTTAATTTCATTTTATTTATAATTTAAACAAATTTTTAGTAAACTATTTGTCTCTACCGCTGGGAATTACACCTTTAGCTTATAATATTTTTCTCTAAGAAATACCGCAATGGTTTCCTTGGTGACGGGTGTGTTAGTATCTATTAAAGCTATTAAATCCAAGCACGAATTTCGTAAATTCTTATCGGCAGCTTTTTTTAATTTAAATTTACTTTTATTTTTTTTATACTATTTAATTAATCATATATTATTAATTATTTATTAACTAAATATCCGAGGTAGACTTTTTTTTACAGCGCTTTTTGGTTAGGGCTTCTATAGCGGAGTTGCCTCGTCCAATCACATATCGCCAGCAAAAAACGTTGCTCTCGTCGACTTAAAACTCATTATTTATTAAAAATGTTTATTTATTTTATATATTTTATTTATTTTATTTCATAAAACTAATTATCCGAGGTAAACTTTTTGTACAGCGCTATAAATTAAGCGGACAGAATCAGTGAGTGACACTGGGCTTTTATAATATAGATATGTTTTAAAACCACATGTTTTCTTTAATTTAAAATATCCTTTTTAAAACCACATATCTTCTTTAATTTAAAATATCTTTTTCAAAAAAACATATCTTCCGTAATATCGCAAATATTACATATATTTCTTAATATGGCATATCTTCTTTATTATCACACATCTTATTTATTATTACATATCTTCTTTAATATCACACATTTTTCTTTATCATTACATATCTTATTTAATATCATATATCTTTAATATCACACACCTTTCTTTAACACCACTAACATTTCCTAATTATCACATAAAATTCTTTCATTAATATTACATCCCTTTGTTTATATTATAGTTTGTTTATAATTTATGTTTGTATGCCCGAAAATGGCTTTTATCTCCTGGAAAGAACAAATGCAATAAAAACGTATAAAACGAAATTGTTACTAAGAACATTGGCGCAAATTGGTCGTAAAATCGCAACAATTTATTGAATGATTTGTGACGTTCGTGTTCAGCCAATCAAATCTACCGAGTGCCATTTTAATTGTCCGTTTGACGTCGTGCATGTCGCTTGCTTTCATGCTATTCGCACTCTGATTGTGGTGATGATGATGATGATGATGATGATGGTGGTGATTATAATGATGATGTTGATGGTAATTGAGGTGATGATGACGACGGATAGGATAGGAATAATTATATTTCATTTATTATTTTTATAAGCCAGCAAGTTAAATTTGTCGCCGCCAATAAAACACAATAAAAGGTTTCTAGTTTCTTCAACTTCACATCAGAAATTATTTTTTCTTCAACTTGTGCGGATTGTTTGTATTTATATTTATATTTATATCAACTTGCTCCATTCCGCCTGCATAATAATGTGCAGTCGGCAGTAAATAGTACTAAATATTCTCCGTCGCCATCATCCTGTCGGAACAATAAAAGAATTATTCCGCTTCAGATAGACGAGAGTTGTTAGTTAGTTAGACTTCAGCAAAATTTGAAGCGCAAAGAGTTATTGCCACTACTATTAAAAGTATCTTCCACATCTGAATCATCTACTTTTAAGCTAATTCGCACGGCTTTTGTTCTTTCCATCCGTTTCAAAATATTTCTAAAAACTGGCTCACGAGAAGAGTCTCAGATTTGGCGATTATTTTTTTTTACGAACAGACGTGCAACATTAAAAACTTCATAAATCTTTGATTGAACTTTTGTAGGTTTTACATCTCTGCAGATTTAAATCGTTGTAAACATTTTTTGATCATATATAGGTTATATCTTTATATATTCACATTCTTTGAGGCACTTTTGCATACATATATGTATGTGTATATATATATATATATATATATATATATATATATATATATATATATATATATATATATATATATATATATATATATATATATATATATATATATATATATATATATATATATATATATAGGTGTCAATCGCGAATAACACTATTCAGTTATTTTCAACTCATGGTTTTAGTTTCTTAAATTTTCAAAAATGCAAATCTGCCATATTTTTTTAGACTGCTACGTCGGCAAGTTTTAAGTTGAAATTTTCTCTCACTCTCTTATTCATTAATTTCATTCATTCATTCATTCATTCATTCATTCATTCATTCATTCATTCATTCGTTTATTCGTTCATTCATTCATTCGATCAGTCATTCAGTCACTCACTCACTCACTCACTCACTCACTCACTCACTCACTCACTCACACATTCACTCATTAACTCATTAACTCATTCATTCACTCACTCATTCACTCATTAATTCATTTATTTTATTAATTATTTATTTATTTACTTATTTACATACTTATTTATTTATTTATTTATTTATTTATTTATTTATTTATTTATTTATTTATTTATTTGTTTGTTTGTTTGTTTGTTTGTTTGTTTGTTTGTTTGTTTGTTTGTTTGTTTGTTTATTTATTCATTCATTTACTCATTCATTCACTCATTAATTAATTTATTCATTCATTCATTCATTCACTCATCCACTGCAAAAGTTTTCAATTTCACTCGTCGACAGCTGATGATCAACCGATGTTTTTCTAATATATCCAAATATCCACCGCTCCACTCCCAATCCATACACACACACACACACGCATACAAACACACACCTCTTGCGCCGTTCCATTTACACTTCACACATAAACCCACATTCTTGTTGCTACACTCTCACCCCTCAGCCCCCTATACACCCATAGACACGCACACACGGATGTCATGAGATGAGGAAGAGAAAAGAGTTTATGGAGTACTCTGTCACTCAATCCGGTGATGACTTGGGTAAAAGTGGTAGTACACTCACTGGTAGTGATGTGCTGGTTGATGGCAAAAGAAATATGGTTGCTAAAATTGTGGCGTTGAAGACTTGATTGATAAAATTGTTCTGAATGCTTTAATTTGGTTGGCTGTCGCTCATCACGTGGCCTGGAAATAATGGCGACCGAGTGCTAAATATTGTTAGACTGACGAGATAAAATTTAGGAAAACAACCACATGATATAATTATAAGAACGATGACATGACGAGAAAATGAGATGTGTGGCACATGTGGGGGGAGGTATATGTATGTATGTATGTATGTATGTATGTATGTGTGTGTGTGTGTGTGTGTGTATGTATGTATGTATGTATGTATGTATGTATGTATGTATGTATGTATTGTGTATGTGCGTGTGCGTGCGTGCGCACATTTATGTAAAAGCATTAAAAACTTTAAATTAAATAAATGAGTCTGAAACTGTTTGCTGGCAGCCCCAGATGGTTTGAAATTTTTTGAATAAAACGATTAATCCCTGTTGCATCGTCATTCAACTCTTCTAGAACATTTAATTTTTATGAGATTTTTTGTTTAATTTATTTTTCATATCATTTTTTTAATTATAATTTTATTATTAAAATCTAATAATTTTGACGATTTCACGAACATTCGTCGCCAATGTCTGAATAAATCTTTACCGACAATGAAAAGAATCCATCATTACTGTAATCTTGGTTGCACTTGGTTTCAACCGCATAACCTTTCAACCTCGATGATAGCAGATAGAAGATCATTTGTAGAAAATGTCAAAAAATAGCTATTCCGAAAATGTGTAAAATTTATATCACAAGATTTATTTCTAATGGACACTAGAATACTAGACGAGGTGATTTTTTGTTTCAGAGGTCAAATTTTCAGGCCCGGTCTAGTCCGGGCTATTTTAGGCCCGGAACGTTTTCATAGGCCTATAATCCCTAAACTTGGAACAAAAAACCCAGCTGTGAGTATACGACTGCATTAATTCGTGAGATGGCATAATTATAATTAAATATTGAAATGCTAAAATCAAGGCCACTAGTTTGTCGGTGAGTATAAAAGTATAAACCTGGCAACTGGATGTATTGGTGACTAGTTGGGCGCCGAATAGTTTGGCCGGTGACTAGTTGGTCGCCGAATAGTTTGGCCGGTGACTAGTTGGTCGCCGAATAGTTTGGCCGGTGACTAGTTGGCAGCGACTAGATGGCCTGGTCCGGTCTCATACCCGATAGACTGAGGTTCCACAATAAGGAATGTGCTCGGATGTATAATATAATCCTGTAGTAGACATTAAAAACTGTATAACGTTATTAATGCTATTGTGTCTGGTCTGCGTTTCGTTTAAATGTTCCAAGCCAGACGTTAGTAGTTAATTTCTTTTATTTTATTTTATATATATAAAGAAAATAGCAATAATGTGTGGAATTTCCTAACTTTTTATGCAAACTTTATTTCGTAGAGTCTTGTGTTGTTTCTACTTTTGTTTGTAATTAATGGCGATTTTGTAATTTATTGGCTTCGATCTCGGATGAATTTGATTCTCGAATTAAATTTATGTTTATGTTGGAGAAGAATGCTTATTTATGGCGAGGTTTTGAGATGAAGTATTCCTGTTAGAAATTAGAATGATTTTTATCGTTTGCAAGCAGCGAGGTTGATTTGTTGATTTTATGGTTCGTCTGTTTGTTGATTTGTAGACATGTTATTGTTTTTTACTTGCTGGCTTATTGTTATGTAGAGTTGTGGATTTTCTAGTTTGATGTTCCGTTGACTTTTTGATTTTTTTGGTTCTTAAATCAAAGAGACTCGCTAATGTGTTTATGTTGACTCAAGCATCCTTTTCATAGATGTTCAATATTTCAAAACGAAAATAATACAATAATAATAATTTATTCATAAATACAAGAATCTCATTTTTAATATGGCGTTGTTGTTGGTTTTTTAAAATCCAATTTATAAGTTTCTCTTTGCAATTTAATCGCCAGTTCAATAACTTTTTCATCTATCCACGTACCAAATCGTACAAATCCATCTAAATATCCATCTATATTTATTATTTATCTAATCATTCATCACTCTCTCCCTGATCCCTCTCTCTCTCTCTCTCTCTCTCTCTCTCTCTCTCTCTCTCTCTCTCTCTCTCTCTCTCTCTCTCTCTCTCTCTCTCTCTCTCTCTCTCTTTCTCTTAAATATTGTCTTGAATTTTGAATTTTTTTTGGTCGCTTCCGCATGCTGGATTAGAGAGCTCGTTCGACATTCAACATTTGAAGATTTTTTTCTAAATTTAATCCGTCCAAACGACGTGTTGTGTTTAAACGTTGCTCCGTCGAAGCGAAGGACACAAATAAACTTGTTTCTAATTCAGTATGTTAGAAATAGGATGGAGAGAAGAAAGAAAAAACGTAGGAGGAGGAGGAGGAGAAGGAAGAGGAGAAGGAGAAGGAGAGAAAGAAGGAGACGGAGAGAAAGAAGGAGACGAGAAATAGTTGGAGGAAGGAGATGAGATATAATGTGTCTCCAAAAGATCAATTTTCAACGATGCGCTACGACCCGCGACGATCTCCGTTCGATTAAGAATTCATTTTTTTAAAGATATTCTCACGGATTGTCTCATAAATTTGTAACTGCATCCTCTCTATATTATAAAGTCAACAGTAGGACACTTCACCGGCACAAACAAACAAAGACACACACGCGCGCACACAAACACACACGCACGCACAAAAACACACACACGCACGCACACAAACACACACACACGCACACATCTCATCAAAATAACAATCTGTCAACGAGTGCGATTTCTGTATGCTGAAATTAAGCGAAATTATAATTCAAGAAGGAAGAGTCGTGGATGAAGTTTCGTTACATAAAATTTATATTTATATAATGAAAAAAATCTGATAGAAAACGAAGGCAGTCGTGGAGAGGAAGTGGAGTGGATGATCAGTGGCCACAGTTGATGGTGGATTTTTTACTCCATTAATCACGCCTAAATTCCTTATTCATTCCCATTTCCTTCTTTATCTTTATATTCTTCTTTTTCATCTTCAACAGATTGAGTTACCCATGCCATGATACTGTTCCCTCCCACATGTTTACGACTTCAGCCAGTCTTCTATCGAACGCCGAGCGAAGAAACCAATTGAGGAAAATTTTAAAATAGAAACTTATAAATAAATAAATGAATATGAACATGTTCACGTTGAAATCAGAATCAACTGAAAATGCAAACATTCCGAGAGGAAATTAAATTTTTAAGATCCGTCGCTTCAAAGGAGCGCGCGAGAAAGTTAACAACATCTTGAAGTTGAATGAAATGTTTCATTTTCAGTTTCAGTTTCGCTTCTTCTCCAATACAAAATGGAGGTCGGTTTTTTTTCGAATGGAAATGGATACTGTACGGACGAGTTGTGTTTTTCTGTTTTGTAAAAATGTAGAATTTCATGATGAGCGCTGAATTGTTGTTTTTTTTTTGCTCGAAGAACGATAATAAAGGATGAAAAAAAACTGCAAAAATGTCAACAATTTTAGAAAATTATGCCTTGCCAATGATTAGTTTTATTATTATTTTATTATTTTATTATTATGGTTATTATTTTTTTATGTTATTATGTGTTTAGTGAGCAAAATGTATCAAAAAAGGTTTTAAAACAAGCTGTCTGTTGTTTGAATTCAGGTACACGCGTACATCATAAGCCACTTGAAGGAGCAGATGCCCATGGTTATGGGGAAGAAGTCCAAGCAGAGTTCGCTGATCCAGCACTTGAAGGACACCTACACCAACATACAGCGAGAGTACAAAATCTCCCCCGGCGACCTTCCCAACCTGAGACGCATGCAGGAGGTCCTGAAGGTGAAGGATTTCAGTAAGTTTCGCTCGCTCAAACGCCGTCTGATAGAGACCGTGGACAGCATGCTGGAGGATGACGTGCCCCGTTTCATGCAGTTGATCCCCAAGGACGAGCAGGTCATCAGAGACATGTCCATCATCCGGGGAGGCGCCTTCAGCGATTACATCGACAGTCCGTTCAGTAACAACTGCGGCGAGGGCCTGGAAAAGGGCAAGGGGGAGCAAGACTGGGTCGTCTACCAGGGAAGAACGAAGTACGAAGAAATCTTCCAGTCACTCAATCCCATCAATGGAAAGGTTTCCGGTCTCGGCGCCAAGAACGAAATGACGAAATCGAAACTTCCGAACACCACGCTCGGTAAAATCTGGAAACTCGCTGACGTCGACAAGGATGGACTTCTGGACGTGGACGAGTTCGGACTGGCCATGTATCTGATCGACCTTAAACTTCAAGGCTATGAACTCCCAGTTGACCTCCCGGCTCACCTCATCCCTCCCTCCAAAGTAGTCCACATGAATCACAACGATTGAATCGATTATTTACAACAAATGCGCAATAATACATCGGATGGGTAACGGAAAAGAGTGTTTTATGATAATTTCAGTGTTGAGCCGACCTAACTTATTCGATTCTTAATAATAGACTTCTTAGTATGTAATCAAATGTAATCCTTCAAAACTAGGCTCCATTTTTTCTCCATTTCGATGTGTTATTCATCTATCCGTTTATTTAATTTATTTATCTATTTATTTATTTATTTATTTATTTGTTTAATAATTATATTTCAAAATAATTACGTTAACCTGCAACAAACGAGTGCCTTTCTTAAAATAATCATTTATTATTCAGTTTTTTTAAACGATTATTGTATACAATCAATTATATTAGCTCCGATTCAGCTGTGAGAGAATTTTGAGGTGCTCAAAATATGAGCCGATGATAAATAATTGACTAATTGATTTTCAACTAATTCTTACTCTTGAAAAATTTTAATTAAAAATTATATCCTGATTGTTAATAAATAATTTGATGACATGAAATTTGAAATTGTTCCACAGAGGTCCTTAGTAGGTTTACAATTTAAAAAAATATATATATATTTTTATATATGGTTAGTAGGTTTATAATTTAAAAAAATATATATTTATATATATGGCGTTTGGGTTCGTATGTTTCGTATTTCCCACGCTCTCTCTTTGATTCATTCATCTTTTAATAAACATTTAATGGTTATTTCATCAACTTATTTATGATTATATCTATAATTACATATATTATATATAATATATTATATGTAATTATATATATATATATCATCTATTTATTTCAACTTCTTATCCGTTTCTGATGTGCCTTTCCGATTTATAATATCGATGACAGATTGTAAAATGTAATAATTAATTGTTAATACGACAAATAAAAGCAGATTTCCAGACATGTCTACTAGTAATTAATTAAAAACTGTTTATTATTAATAATATCTCTGATAAGATCCTCCACTGTGCTATATTCGTTCCACAGCATCGGCAGAAAGGCACTGGCGATGGAAGAATCTGTACAGGAGTTGACAGACAGTAGGCGGACCAGGAGTCTACCGCATCTGGTCTTGTGCACTTGTTTCAAATTCGTACCGTGCACCTTGCTGTTTCTCGTATCGATGTAGTCCTCCAGCGTGCACAGATATTTGTTTTGTATTGTTTCAACGAACGGAGCGTTTGTCAGGCGGGGGACGTCTGGATAAAGGAGATGGACAAGAGTTGAAAAAATATCTCAAATTAACTCGTTTTATATTTTTAAATAATTACAAATAATTAAATAAAATAATATAATAAAATAAATAAATAATAAAATAAATAAAAGATTTTAATCTTTTTTATTCTATTTTAACTAAAAAGAAATGCTATTAGAACCTGCATTGAGAAAAAGCAACGCTCGCAGGCACATCAATTCAATCCTATCGATGCATAAAGATTTCAACCTTTCAACCGCCACCAGAACCTGCTTCTCAGAAGTTAAACGTCCAAATGTAGTATTATTTATATGAGGTCTGGCTTCTTTGTTCATCTGAGGTAAGTAATTAGAGACTGTTAAGAGAAAGACCTGACGCCAGGTTTGCTCAACGAGTACGGTCGAATCGTACGGTGAGATACCCGTCTGTGAGGCCAACTGGCACCCCCACTGGACGATCGCCCGCAGCGCATGGAGTGAAAACTTGTGTCGCTGCTCGGGAAAGTTGAAGTCTAAGGATGCAAGCGTAGGTGGAAACTGCTCGCTGAGCAATTCTTCCAGACGATTCATCGTGAATATTAAATCGGAGTGCTGATTGGATGTGCCGTTTGTATGTACTTGTGAACTCGAAACTGGATTCGCTGGTATTTTGAGCATCTGAACAGCTAACAAAAAATAAAATAGAACTCAAGTGGGTAATTTGCCGAGAGAAAAAAAATAGTAAAACTATTTAACTCTCAGATATTTAGAATGTTTATGTTTATTCAAGTTTATAATATAAAAATGTTGTATAATTAAAATTCCCATCCTACCTTCTCTTTTCATGCCAGTCTGAAGACACCTGAAGAGTCTACAACTCTGGCACTGCGTTCTTCTCTGTTGGTTGATTTCACATCCGCCTCTCTCTTTGCACACGAATGTTGACCTTGGAAATTATAATCCAACCAGATGATCACCAAATCATAATTCACCAACCAGATGATCACCAAATCATAATTCATCAACCAGATGATCATCAAATTAAATTATAATCCACCAGATGATCATCAAATTAAATTATAATCCACCAGATGATCATCAAATTAAATTATAATCCACCAGATGATCATCAAATTAAATTATAATCCACCAGATGATCATCAAATTAAATTACAATCCACCAGATGATCATCAAATTATAATCCACCAGATAATCATCAAAATATCAAGCAGTGCTGCTCTGTTATAAAAAAAAGGTACATCAAGATAATATACATATAGCCCAGAAAAATTAGTGCCAGTCACTCCTTTTTATAATGGTCGGTAGCTAAATCGAATGCATTGCATGAGGAGCGAGCTTATATTTTAAATTTCAGCTCGATTATATGACGGGAAGCTAGTTAATTTTTAAATCCTTTATATTATTTTTGATTGTCTTTCTGTCTGTCTGTCTTCCTGTCGGTCACAAACTTTGAGTCTCAAAATTAACTCACTTCCCGTTATCCGATCGAGCTGAAATTTGGCACATCGACTTGGGCTGCGAGACAATTGAATCTATCAAAATTTCAGTTTGATCGGAAATTGTATAATTATGTTTTTCAAAAAACACCAAATTTTAACGGATTTTTAATTTTTGAATTTGGCTCTGGGCTGTAAAAGGAATTAATACCGGAAATCTAGGATCGTATATAAAGGATTTATAATAAAAACTTTGTTTTTATGGGTTAGTTTTTTACTTTTAAGGTTTGCAAACATTCAAGCAAGCAAGCAAGACCGGCGGTGATGTTAATATATGGGATTTAAAAATCAATTCATTTATCCATCAAGCACTTTTAATGTCCTATAAAGCACAGCACTACAGTGGCGTAGCAAGGAGGGGGCAGGGAGGGGCATCTGCCCCCGGGCGCCAGGCTTTGGGTGCGCCAAAAAGCAAAAGGAAAGACAACAATTTTACCAAAGTTTAGTCATTTTTGAACATGTAAAATGAACAAATTGTATTTTTGCACTATTTCACACAAGTGATTTTCAAAATTTTCTTGAGGAGGGGGCTCACCGAGTCCCGGATATGGCTCGGGCGCCTTTGGTTCCCTCGGTTTTGGTCGTCCAATTGGGATGACAGTGGAAGATGGGGGCGCATTTTGTATACCTTGCCCCTGGGCGCCAGATACCCTCGCTACGCCACTGCAGCACTATGTCATGTGCTATCTAGTATCTAGTCTAAAAGTGTTTTGTTTGACACATAATATAACGATTCGGTGCGTTGAAAAGTTTAGCTTCGAACTGTTTTCCGGTTCAAGTGTTTAAGACATTTTTATCTTACTGATCTCATTAATTTTTTTTGATAAAAATAGCACAAAAACTTAGAATTTCAAACATTTGAAATGGTAACTTGAGGGTACCAAGCAAAACACACACACATACATACATACATACATACATACATACATACATACATACATACATACATACATACATACATACATACATACATACATACATACATACATACATACATACATACATACATACATACATACATACATACATACATACATACATACATACATACATACATACATACATACATACATACATACATACATACATACATACATACATACATACATACATACATACATACATACATACATACATACATACATACATACATACATACATACATACATACATACATACATACATACATACATACATACATACATACATACATACATACATACATACATACATACATACATACACACACACACACACACACACATACATACATGCA
Organism: Erpobdella octoculata; assembly: GCA_963978895.1. NCBI lineage: Eukaryota > Metazoa > Annelida > Clitellata > Hirudinida > Erpobdellidae > Erpobdella > Erpobdella octoculata. The sequence continues at coordinate 4,201,820 of OZ022239.1, forward strand.
TACATACATACATATATCGGTCTAAGTGTATACTCGTATGTTTCGTATTTCCCACGCTCTCTCTTTGAATCATTCATTTATCTGATTTAAATATCCAATTATATATTTAAGTACATTTCGTAAAAAATAAAATGTTTAAGTTAATCTGGAAAACCAGGGTCCAGAGATGGTCATGGGCTTGGATAGGTTGGGTCGGGTTGAGTCCAATTTTTTTGAAACATGCGTGGGCTGAGTCCCGATGAATCAACATTTTAACTTTATTATTATAATTTTTTTTTCAATTTTTTATTTGAAAACTAACATTTTAACTCTATTTTTATATTTGATGTGCTTTGCATTCGCGGTTTTATCTCTGTGGGCATTAGGGGCCGTCCATAAAGTTGGTATGTCGCGCTGCTTTTTGACATTTTTCCTGGAGTCTTCCCAAAGTCACAGATAGCAGCTAAAAATTCAGTTGTCTCCCTTACAATCAACGACATTAAAGCAGAAACAGATTTTATACTGAGTTAGTGGTTACCACTCATTCAGATCTGTTGAGAATAAAGGGCTTCTTAGTTTGATGCTGAACTGTGTTGAGCTAAGCTATATTTGAGTCCTGTTTTGCCCGATAAATAAAACTACGGCTCTTGATGGCAGTGGGTTGGGTTAAGTTAACTTTTCAGGTGGGTTGGGCTGGCCTGAGCTAGTAATGAGTTGGGTTCGGTGGCCAAAAAAGGACCAATGTCCCCTCTGGGCAAGACCCTTCGGAAGAGTAATGTAAAGAATATTGCACAATGGGGTATCTACCCTCTAAATGGGTTATGCATTCTAGTGGGGTATGTACCCTCCAATAAATTTTTACTTTTTTATGGGAGTTTGAACTTTCTAGTTACTTACCACAATATCACCAAAAGTTTGTTATTATTTTATTAAAAAATTCATCTATTATTCATGTCCACAATTTGTTCTGATAATAATGAAAAAGTTTTACCTGCCCTTTGTCGTCTACATAATAACAAATACAAATACAATTATATTAATAAACAACAATGTGATCTTACTTGTTGCGAACGCATCTCTTGAAAAAGCTTTTGCACCCCTCGCACGACAGAACACCGTAGTGCCTTCCAGAACTCCGATCGCCACAAACGGCGCATTTCTTAAAATCAGCATCACCTGGAATTGAGTCTTCTTCTCGTTTGCAAACGACTCGCCGATTCATTTACAACTCGATTTGTTAATTTCTATTTACGACGAAAAGAGGAACATACATCATCACGGAAAAGAAGAAGAAAAGCACGACACGACCCTTGCAATAAATCATCGCCTATTATATTAATGGTCGCTTTCATGGTGGGCCGGCCGTACGTCAATCAGAGCGAAACCTTCCGCAACGAAGATCGTCACTCTCGTTGTCGGCCGGAAAGTTTAATTACCGAGATCAAACGGAGAGAAAACACACACAACAGTGCAACAAAACAGCGCAACAAAACGACAACAATACAATTTATAATAACGATGAATGAATTTTCTGTCTTTTCAATATTTAACGTGCGTTATCTTAGATGATTCAGAAATGTAGCTGAGAATTTTTATCAACGGGGACTACAGGGGTGCCCCACTTCTGCCGGAATGTGCACACACACACACAAACAGGCGTTCACGCACGTACACAGTGTACACACGCAAAAATTAATCACGTGCGGTCCACCCACACACGTCAGGCATCATAAATAATTTATAGTCTCAATAACAGCAAGTGCTTTTGTTTATTTCGTCTGCACCTACAAAACAAAGACGTCCAGCTGACATTGAAACGTGCAAATTACGAGTTCAAACATCGTCACACTCGCTCAGGTCATCGTGACATGCGAGCCCTCCAACGGGTCATGCCACTTCGACATAGGTCACGCGACCAGCTATGTTGACTGTTTATACTACTTTATACCTTCACTAGTACAGGTGAAGTAGGTAACACAGAGAAGGTGGAAAACAATGAAAAGTTCTTCTGACCGATCGGACATGAAAGGAACTGCGGAATTTAAACCTAAACTAACTACATAATTATTGATTGTTCTGAACACTCAACAATACTTAGAACATAGAGTTATATGTAAAGATATCTATGATTTTCTAAATGAACAAACGTTTATATAATTTACTTGGATCCGTCAACCCAGACAACCGATAAGGGGATTAATTCTAGATATTCGGCGGGAAAGTGTCTCCATGCCCAGCTAAAGAAATTTTGGAGAAAAAGAAATGAACCGTATAAAACTCTTTTTTTACAAATCTTTTATATTTTTCAATTCGGTAGCTTCTGTTTTTTGCAAATCATTTTGTGATGATGATATATGGGGCCCTCAAAAATCAAGTGATTTATTATGTAACTAGCGGGGTACCCGCGTTGCCCGGGATTTTAAGAGATTTTCTAATGTTTGTCTCTCTCGATCCCGTTTCCTTCCCCGCTCTCGATCGCTTATTCTTGAGAATGACCTACAGCCTAACCCCCCATCTTTTCCAGTTTTTTTTTATAAAGATTAGTTGAAAAGTTTTTAAAAATTTTCAAAAATTATCTACGACCCGGGGCGTTGTTTTAACAAAAGCACGGGAAAATACAAAATGTTTCAGAAGCCTTCAAATTTTAAGAATCTATGTATCCAAGCATAGGGTGATCAGATTTATACGTATGCTTTCTCCTCTATTCGACAACTTGTTTACAAAAACACTAAAACACCGACATTTCATAAGATATCCCGTAAGAACATAACATCTTCGGCCAGCTGGCTGGTGAGGAAAATAAACTCAAAAGTAGACACTGTGGAGAGTTCGGGTTTTTTGCATTAGATTTGGGCTAAAAAGTTATTCCGGGCGCGATTTTCTTATTTCTTTCAGCTGTGATTATTTCTTTCGTAGGTGGAATTTTCAGAAAATTCCACCTACGAAAAGGATATTCGCCTCTTTCCTATTGTTACCTCATTTCTCCATTACATGCTTGACGTTGTTTATGGATGACGCCCGCAGTCTCCAGTTAAAATTTAATGCCACAGTTTTTCACATACATATAACTTTATAAAAAAAACTACAACCATCGTGAAATATTAAAAAACCAACAACAACGTCACATCTGGAATGGTGGACATATTCAACTTTCAATACATATACTGCACATGTCCATGCTCCTTGCCTATCAAGTCACCACGCTCAACAACTCCTATTTTTAAAACATAAAAAACAACGAGCTCATGCATCCATCCATGCATTATTCATTCATTCATCAGTACATGCATCCATCCATGCATTCATTCATTCATCAGTACATGCATTCATTCATTCACCGTTCATAACATTAAAAAGAACACATGACATCGAGCAGCTGTTCCGAGTCCAACTTAAAGTTCGACCAGGCGGGGCAGACAAAATCGAATTTCTTGAAGTTGTAGAAATCTCCATCCTGTCCATGAGTCTGATTGTCTGAAAATTATTATTAACTTTATAGCAGTAAACTGTCAACTCAATACTTGCGGATTATATTATGAATATGGTATTATGTTTCATACAAATTTGCATTAATTTAAACACACATACATAGTCATACATACATACATACATACATACATACATACTTACATACATACATACATACATACAAACACACATACATACATACATACATACATATACAAGTTACCAAGAGGCCTCATTTTATCATCATTATTAATTATTAATTCAGAGTTACATAGTAAAGTTTAATTGGAGCAGTTTTAATTGCATTAATTTAAAAACTTAATAAGTCTAGTTATTGACCAATAAATTCTAAACCATTCTATTTATTGACCAATAAATTTTAAAAACCCTTCTAAAGATCCCTTATATGAATGTCAATGTCATAACAATAACTTCAGTCTGGTTAGAACAATTCCGAAGAAAAAAAATAAATAAATAATACCTTCATCAAAAGCAGCAGATGATGTGGCAAGTGGCTAACAAAAAGTAATAATTACATATAAGGATACCAAAAAAAAATAGAAATAATTTAATTACGAGAAAATACAGTTGAAAAACCGCATAAAATGTACTGACATCATCTTCAGGACGATGTTGTGAAACCGTTCGCTCCCTGGAGGTTGATTTGCTTTTGGAATCGACAACTACTGGAAAATTAACGTCACAAATAAATACATAGCCGTGTCAACAAGCAACAACTGACCACTGACAAGATCCCAGGAAGAAAATGAATGAAAACGAAGCTAACTTTTTTTGTCGGACTTGAAAGCGACATTACTGCCTGACGAGATGAGTTCAGCTGATGCGTCTCTTCGGGTTTGCATCTGACGGATTCTTAACTTGAGGTCCCTGGAAAGAGTTTGATTCGAAAAAAAAACAAAACTACAAATATCAAACAGTAGAAAATAAATTAATAATATATATTAATTATAATCGCGCGTACATCTTTAAATCGAGCTATCCGGATGCATAAAATCGATCGCACGGCATGCGTTTCGGAGAAATGCATAACATATGAAAACTAAGTTTCATAAGATCATTGTGGTGTAATTTTAGATCATTCCACTCGGAGGCCGCTACGATACAGCCAGCCGTAACCAGCACTTCCAGTGGAAACCCTCGGTGCTTATTCGATGGAAACAGGTGGACGAAAAAACTGTGTTGACCTGAGCTCCTTGACCGAGAAATTTACACGATTCGGGATTTGAACCCTAACTCTAACCCCAGGCATGGAAGTTAAAGACTCCACCACTATAGGACTGTGCCTCTTACACAGAAATTAACTTTATAAAAAGAAACGGCTGAACAACAGCGAATGAGACTAACTTCATAAATGGAATAACCATGAAAAATGCATTTGCATTCATGCTGTAATGTGTTTTACAAATGTTGTCTCTCTTGTGCACGGGAAGGTAGTCGACACGGAACCACGTAAACGCCTGTTAACGTGTCAACGAAATTACACACACGTAGTAGTAAAAACAAATCAATAAATAAATAAATAAAATAATGAAAATGTAATAAACACTCGAATAAACAAAAATACAAAAGCAGTTTTTAATCAGTTAAAAAAATTAAAACAATTCCAAATGTAACAGAGGAAAGGAATAACTGAATAAACTGATATGCAACCTTAATTTCTTGCCTTGTTTTGGCTTGAAACTTCGTATCCATGGGAATGCCGTCGACGATGTAAAGCCTGCATATCTGCTCGTTGAATTGGCATTCGAGATAATTTGAAGAATTTATTACTTTCCTTATGTCGTAACCTGTTTCTTCTAAAACCTGTTCGTAACACGTAATTCTTCAGAATTTTTTCTACATATTCCAGTGAGATCAAAGCTTTGATGTATTCTATAGTTATAGAAACTTCTATTCAAATTTATTACAAAAGTTTAAAAATTTAATATTCCAAAATATAATATAATTAAATCCAACACATCAGTTAATTTCTAGTAAATTATGTAATATTATAAGTTAATATTCCAGTAAATAATTATTTGTCAATAAAAATTTAAATTTAAAAGCCCTACGATACAATACCTCTCGAATCGCACATTCAACAGGAGGTTCGTCTTGATTGACCTTCCCCTTCGGAAATCCCCAGCTCGATTTCACCCAATAGCCTTGAAGGAGCAAGCACTGAAAAATAAACACTAAATATTTAAAATACACTGCTATGTCTAATTGCACAATCACGTTTTTCGAAATTTAAACTAAACATTAGTACTAATCTAATTAGTACTAAATCAATATAAAATGGTGACAAATAATACTGATGATAACAATTCTTGCTATCTATAATTTTTATTTATTTAAAACATAATTTATTTAATTTAAAACATAATTAGTTCATTAGTTAATTATCATTAATTATTTATTATAATTTATACAAGTTTGATATAAAATTGTTAAAATATTTTTCCGGACGTTGCTGATCTGTTACGGTTACGTCGTAGCGTGACCACTGAGAATCATTCATTCATAAATCTACACGACATACAGACATAATAAAAACTTGCCATCAACCAAGTTTATTCATTTAACCTAATAATTAAAATTTATCGTTATTTATTAACATTAATTATTCATAATTATTAAGTAATTCATTATTCATTATTCTGCTTGAGTATTAGTAAAAAATTAAATGCACAAACAATAATTCTGATTGAGTTATAAACGAATATATATAAGACGACGTACAAATTGCAAGGTTGGATCGAGTAAAATGGCCCCGTAAGTTGGCACGGATTGTTTGTACGACTTCCATGACTCAAAGGATTGGTCGAAATTCTCGCCAAACTTGGCCAAAGATGGACAGTAGTTAAAAAGTGTTCATTTGTCAAGGAATTTATGTATTTTATATTTAAATAAGTTTATCTAATTTTTTCGATAACCATGAATTTGAAACAATCGAAACGAAATAATAAAAAAAGGATATTCTGAAATGCAAATTCTTTAAGACTGCACTGCCGAAGTCCGGAATTTTCGGCGCAGTAAAAATCCAAGTAGAACCAGTGAGCCAATTCTATTTGGAAAAATACCCGTATGACGTCTTGGCTCTCCTTCTCAGGAAGATTAATAACAAACCTCCTAAAATATACAAATGTTTTAATAATATTAACCAAGAAATTATTAGTTTTATAATTAATCAATTAAACATAGAAATTTGTATAGCAGCTTTCACTAAAGCTGAAAGACTATCCGCTATATATAAAATTAATATGCGTGTGAAGTTGGCAATATTGCTGCTGGCCGTGCAAAATTAAAAGAAAATTTTTTTTGCACCGGAGCTGTGCTATATATAGTTGGATGGGATTTAAAAATGGAATCTAATGTTATAAATGGTTTTTCTTCGGTTCAACAAATACAAATTATAAGCTGCAGTGAGCCAGACTCGTTTGTCTAATCGTATGCTCCCCAGTTGGTGTACCGTCCGACGTAACATCGTTGGATTGGAAATTGAATTATATAAAAACAAGCGTCTCGGGTATTCCCAATGCAGAAGTTAAAAAAGTTATAATTTCTCAAAGAAGAGCTAAGGCTTATTTTATGCAGTTTTGGTCAGAAAATCATCGTTTTTGGGTTATAACTTTTTTATTTGTTGAACCGAAGAAAAACCATTTATACCATTAGATTTAGATTTCATTTTTCAAATCCCATCCAACGATGCATAGGACATCCCCAGTGCACACAAAAATTTTTGTTTTAATTTGCATGGCCAGCAATATTGCTAACTTCACACAGTACTGTGAGAATGGAACATGTAAAATTGTAAAATAAAATACTTAAAATAGTATTCATATTTTATAACAGAAACTAGTTTGTTAAACTGTTCAATTTAAATTTAACTATTGTTAATATTAAATAACATACAAAAAATACAACTTGAAATTTTTATAATTAAAATTAGAATTATGACTAATTATATTTAATATTATAATTTATATTATAAATAAATAAATAAATAATTGATAACAAATCCTTACGTGCATAAATCGTTTAAGATATTACTGGGAATTACAAACGACGACATTATTTACTGTAAATAGTATACGCCAATTAAATCTATTGTATAACTATAAATTAACAATATAAAACCTAAATAAGCAAATCTGCTTAAAAGTAGAGGAAAACAAAAACGAATCAAAACAATCCCTGCAAAGTGATGGGCTAGTATTCATAAAGTGTCGTTTTTATTCTCAAAACGTTACATTTATTTTTAATATATTATTGTATAATTTAATTATGTATTATGTTTATATTATAAATAATTTAAATATTATGCTTATTGATTATTATCAAATGATTTCTGGTTTCTATATTTTTACGTTTTTTGTGGTAAGCAGTTTGTTTAGGTTAAAAGTTGATTTGCACAATACTCTGAGATCGGTTTTTCTAACTTCAACTTTTAACTTTAAATTGTTTAAATTAAGTGCTTCCCATTTTCAAATCAGCTTATTAGGGAAGCTGCATTGTACAATTTTTATTAGTTTTTTAGTTACTGTTATTTATGTCTCCGATTATTGTAATTTTTCTCGTAGTATTATTTCTTTATTTGCTTTCTGAGTATTCCTCGATACTTGTTTTACAAGTAAGATTCTTTGATGACGTTCTTTTTATTTGTCGTATGGCTTGTAGTATATTTGTATTGTTTTTTTTAGTTTTTAAAACTGTGCTTTGGTGATACAAGTTATGATAAAAGAAAAAAACTGGAATTATCTGCATACTTGGCTGAACAGAAGGGTATTTCAATGGTAGATGAATTTCCAAAATATGCACGTCTTGACAGAAAAATTAATAATATCAAAGGAATTTTAAAATCAAGAGGTATTTTTATGTCTTTTACATACAATGTATTCAAAAAAATTTCGATTGAGTTTTTTTTCAGGCCAAGAAAAATCTGAAAAAATAGTGCTTGGGAGATTAATCTTGGGTTATCTCTTTTCGTTGTTTCAAGTAATACTTATTTTGTACAAACTATTGGTAATCTCCTAGTATAGCGTCCTGGGTCAATTTTGATGAGAAACACTGGTATTTTAACGTCAAGGACAGTAAAAGCACTATAAAACACTAATTTGAACAAAAAACCATTAAAAAAATTAATTATAGCATTTTTTCGGCGTTTAAAATTGCTCTGGCAGCTAAGTAGTTCCCGCTTAAGACCTATTGTCAATAACGCAAGAAGTAGAATGTTTCAAGACGAAATCATTGAAAATAAAAAATATTTATTAAAAATTAAATACAAATAAATATTTTATACTTGACACTAATAATGAAATACATTTTTTAATTAAAATCTGGGCATTTCGTCAACTGCTCCAGGTTGACATGCAGTTTATTAAAAGGTGGCAGCAATGCCGATATGTTGTAATGAAAATAAAATAAAATTTTTGTTTAACTAATTTTTTTAATATTTATAACTTATTAAAACTTTTAAAAAAAATCTATTTCTATCAGAAATAATTTTTCACTTCTGGCTCCAATTTCTTTTAGAAAACTATTTTTATATAGCTAAATATCAACATAAGTTTCATTTGATAAATTGTAAAGCTTACTTGTTATATTAAATTTTTATTTATTTCAATAATAGTTTATCTCAACTTTTCATTGCACTTCTGTTTATAACTGTCTCACTCCACGTATTGCGACCCGACTGCTAAGTATTTCTGTTCAAAGTGATATTTTTAAAGAATATTTGTCAAAATATCTTTTCATGCATTTTTTATTATTCTGTTGCAGATTTTAATAGCTGTAATTCCATGGTTTCGGTATCAAAATCGACCCAGGCTGCTATACTAGGAGATTACCACTAAGTAAACAACTATAAATGTTCCTTTTTTTTACAGTGGATTGCCTTCTTTGTTTTTCTGTATATCTACCGGTCTGAACCTGTAATACAGGTGAACCCAAAGTGGACTTATCCTATTAGTGATTTGCTGTCATTCCCTGAAGCCACAGCAGGTTTGTAGCACTGCATTAAAGAGTAATTAATTTGGTTATCACTTCTGACTATGAAGTTCATAGTATGAACTGACTAAATCTCTGGTTTGAGCAGGGTGCCTTTAAGCTTTAGTTAAGGTTACTATAGGAAATTTTTAACTGATATATTACTTGAACCATGTTTCTAACTCACTGATATCTGCAGTTTATTTCCTGTTATTTCAGCACAAGAAATATCATTATAAACATTCTTTTGACTATTACATCTTTCTGAATTAAATGCTTCTGGCGAAACGTTTGCTATTTAATTCATACTTGTGGAGCCATCTTCTTTTTTCAGTTACGAAAATTGATGATCCATCAGTGGCAATATTTCATTTGTATTCTTAAAACTGGTCTTAACACATTAGTTTTAATTATACATGTTTTATGTCTATGTTTAATGTTTATGGAGCCACCTTTCTTTCGCAACTTGTATTTCGCAACATGGCTTAAAAATTAATTCACTCATGTCTTGACTGGGCATCTTCAGACTTAATACAAACGACTATAAAAATGTATTGTTTGTTCTATTTATTGAATGAGTGTAAACTTTCACCATTTTAAATTGTTAATCTAGTTATATTTGAACATTTTATTTTCACCTATAATATATTTTAAAGGTGTTATCAGTGGAGCAACATGGATAATTATTTGTAGGACGACAGTCACTCAGCTTTCATCCATCATAAAGAGCAAACTCTTTTAGTTGGATAATTACTTTGTAAATTATATATAACATCAGTTTAGTTATATGTCTATATGATAATTACTCTGTAAATTATATATTACACCAGTTATTAGTTTTATGCTTATATTTGCACTTCCAATAAAACTTAATAAATTGTGTTATCTTGTTTTCTTCTATGCTATAGATTAGAAAAAGCTGTTATTCTGGGGCTGGTGGTATGCGGTAAGGCGTTCACCTGTAGACTAGAAGGTCGGCAGTTCGAATCTCGCATGGGGTCACCAGCGCCCGTCATGATGTGGACTGGGCTTAAAAAAACGTGCTTCCACCCCCCAGGGTCGGATGTGCTTGCCATTTGAAAATCCCTTCTTTCAAAATTATGAGTCCGTGCTTTTGGAAATGTGAGTGTGCGTGTTGTGTGGGAAAGAAAAATGCATTTTAAATGGAGTAAAAAAATTGTCAGCTTATAAAATTATATGCATTTTTTTTAAATATCTACCACTGGCTCCCTCCCGTTCATCAGCTATTTTCGGAGGCAAAAGTGCATGAAGTTTTAGAAAATGTACCTCTGATTGCCCCCACACCACTGGTCATCAACTATTTTTGGAGGCAAAATAGAAGCGTTTAGTGAAATAAATATTTTATTTTTTGGGTATTTGAAAAGTTTGGCTCACCCCAAGGAATGGCTACGCTATGTCATTTTTATAATTTTTTAGGCCATGGATGGATGGATGTGGGTAGGTGCCTGAATATGGCTGCCTCTGGTTGAAATGATGGGCCCACAAGTTTGTTTGACTGAAGAGAAATAAAAAAGATTAAAAATAACTGCTAAAATATTAAAGCGCAGCCGTTGGTTTTAATTTCGTTGCTACTTTATTAGCGTCATCGTGAAAATTTATTTACGAGTCGCCTCGTTCAAATCGACAAAAGGAGATCGTTTATTGCTTATCGAATTTACTTCACCGTGGCAATTATGGAGGAATCAGCTTGTAGTTGTAGTAGTCTCGGAAGCGACAGTTCGGACGCTTGCAACGTAAACAACAATGCAGACATTGCAATTGCCAACGAGGTTGTGCCGAATAGTGGAAATTCAACTGGCGCCAGTGACCTCGATGTTTCAAGCATCGAGAAGACTCTTCTAACGAGAGCTGCAGAATCCAACATGGCATCTGAATTTCGGAGCGGAGCTGGAGTTGACGTTAGCCCCAAAAAAGATGGCGGTGTAATGAAGGTTGTAAAAAAGGCGGGAAGAGACGGGACGAGTCCCTTGTTTGGCGATGTCGTCTATTTGAAGTATTCGAGGTGGTTGGTTGAGGGCGATATTGAAGTTGATTCGAATTTCAATGAACAAGAACCATATTCCTTCACAGTAGGAAAAGGTCTGATCATATTTTGGAGCAGATTTAACAGAAATATAAACACTCAAAAACCGTTCTACTGAGTATTTATAGACAAATGCTATTTCAGCCGATGTAATACTAGCATGGGAATTTGGCATTCCCACAATGACAGAAGGGGAGGTGGCTTTGTTCCTTTGCAGACCTGATTACGCCTACGGAGCTGAGGGACTATCTCCTATCATACCTCCCGATGCTGTTTTGTTATTTAAAATCGAGCTATTGCACTGGCACGGTATACTTATTTTGGTTTTTTTTAAATTTCCATGCATAAGTTTTTGTTATTATAAATATCAATTTAATATTTTCATCAGGAACGTCAATAGTGGGAGTCTACGTATACCCTTTCCCGGTCACCACCTATTTTAGAAGAAAAAATTTAAAAACGTTTTTAGAACAATTTTTGGAAAAGTTCCTACTACTACTACTACAACTAATCTCCACTCATAACCTATATAAGGAAGAAAAGTTTAGCATTATTAGGGTGACATTTTGGAATTTGGGCCGCTCCCCACTCCCCCCACATCGTTCGGTTGAAAGGACTCCCTGATTTTTTCCATTTTTTTAAACCGAGTTTTTCTTTCACCTTGCTTTGTCTGCTGGCCATGCATTTAAAATTTGAAGGCAAAGATATATCCGACGCCGGCGATGGGTCTATTTACAAAAGCTTGTTGGAAGAGGGAGAAACGTACGGAATACCAAATGAAGGAGCGAACTGTACTGGTGAGCAATGAGCGTATCAGATTTTTTTATATATATATATCGATAAATCCTGCAGCATTGAAACACATCAGAAGTTAATTAAATGTCTTCCGTTAGAACGAGCAGAGAGCATTTTCACGATGTCACATTTTGCGTTTTTATTCATTTTTTTCTTTCTTTCTTTTTTTCTATAAATTGTTCTAAAAATATGTCAGAAATGATTGAATATGTATGAAACATAATGGAAGAGACGTTATGCGCGCATGAATGTTAGCATTTAAAATATTCTAAATGGATCGGTTTTTATGACTGTATTCGCTTCAGTGGGATCAAATCCTGATGTGCATGTCCAAAGAGATAAAGCTTTCAAGACGGTGAAATAATTTTCGCAATTTTTATGACTTCTTTTCCGATCCGCAACCGGCCCGGCAATGGTTGCAGTTTTTCGACTTAAAGCCCTTCATAGCTCGCCATTAAACAAGACCGCAGTATACGGGTCAGAGGTCAAATAATCTTAAGATCATTCCGGCTAACAAAAAGACATTGAAGTTTATTACGAGTGTTATGCGCGTGCAAGAGATTTGACGGATAATTTTTGTACAAATCTCATTTTTTCTTTCAAGTTCACATTGTCGGGAGATGCGATTGCAAGATATTTGAAGAGCGTGAAGTTGCATTTACTCTGGGGGAGGGGTCGGAGAGCGGGGTCATCCCTGGAGTCGAGCAGGCGCTTCTTCGCTTCTCCAGGAAAGAAAAGGGTCGTCTCAAAATCAAGAGTTATCTGGCCTATGGATCAGAAGGATGCAGTGAAAATGGAATACCTCCGAATGCTGACCTCGAATACGACGTGCATCTACTTGAATGCACAAGGGTTGGCATCGATGGTGATGATGATGATGGTTATAATGCTGGTGGTGGTGATGATGATGATGGCAGTGGGGGTGATGATAGTCATCTTGTGATGGTGGGGGTGACAATGATGGTGACGCATGGGCAGCAATGATAGGCATAATAATGTTTGCCAAATAATGGCTCAGCCAATTACTTTTAAAAGTAGAGTCTGACTGCAAAAGAGAAAATAGAGAGAAAGAGGGAGGGAGAGAGAGAGAGAGAGAGAGAGAGAGAGAGAGAGAGAGGAGAAGAGTAGAGGGGAATACATTTTCAAAAACTTGATTCAACCACATAGAAAGGGGATTAGGATAATCGCTGAGAGTGCCCTTCAGACGTGTACGTTGAGTTCGCTGAGATCATCATACGCGGGAGTTTTATGAAAGTGTACGATTGTCGTGTCTAAATTGATTGAGTGATTGATCGCACGAGAGAAATATTGAGTTTATTCATTCAATCGAATGTTTCAAATTACTGAATAAACTGGTTACTATCATTTAAACCATTTCTTTATTTTTCTAAAAAAAATTTAAAAAAAAAACTAATTGACTGTTTTTGCACAGTTAGTTTATTAATCATTCACACCAAATATATAATTTTTTTTCAAATAATTATTTCAAATCTACAAAATCATGTTTTAATTTTCCCCTGTCACCGACGAATACTCGCCATATTGGAATTGTGGTCTCAACAAACAACCGACTACCCTCGTGGTCCAATCCCGCAGGCGAAGGACTTCTGGGACATGACTGGCGATGAAAAATTGCAACAATCGTTGCTGGATAAACAGAAAGGTGTCTCTTATTACAAGGTGGTTACGGGGAGGAAGCCATCATGCGTGGATTGTTTTGAACTTTATAACCATACATCTCTGTACCTAGCTCGTTATCCGCTGCAGTTTTGGGCAAGTGGCAATTTTGGTGGCATAATGGGGTTTGCGGTAACGCGGTCTAGTGCAGAGGGTGACAATAGAGGACCTAACCCACCACTTACTCAACCCGACCCATGTCCGCCTGTGGTTTAGTTGTAACTATTTAACTTCAAATGACCCTTAGAGATTGTCAAAATGAAAATATACACATTATTGTTTTTCGTATTGTTCACTCGAAATTTAAGACTATTTAACTGCAAATGAACCGTTAAAATATACATTATTATTATTATTTGTTTCTCTATTGTCCACTTCAAATTTAAGGCCGGTAAACTGCCTCTGGCGATGAGATTCTTCGAAAAAGTGATAGAATACCTCCAGTTCGAAGAACTGACCGAAGACTGCGGCGATGCCGAAACGAGGAAGAACCTACTGGTGTCATGCCACGCAAACCTGGCACTGTGCCAGCTCAGAGGGAACAACCCGCTGCAAGCACACGAGGCATGCTCGAAAGCTCTTCTGCTCGAGCCGTCGAATGAAAAATGCCTTTTCAGGAGAGCATCGGTTTGTTTTCGAAGCTTCATTTTCTTGACGCGTCGGTTTTTCATGCAGCACGTAGGCCATCAATTCCTTTTTTATTTTTTATTTTAATTCGTTTTATTTTATTTTATTTTTTATTTTATTTTATTTTATTTTTATTTGTTATTTTTTTCTCCCTCCGAAACCGTGCGCATATATTTTCAAATAACGGAAATTTTCTCGCTACAATCTGGAAATGGAAACGATTTTGACGTTCCAGATATCCAGATATCCAGATATACATCTCCAAACAGAAGATTGCGTGTAATCTCCAATTTTCTAGAAAAAGAAAAAATCTTTTCACCGCCCGACTGTAAAAGTGAATAAATTGTTTTTTTTTCGTCCCTTTTTCCTCCTAGGCAAACATGCAAATGAAAGATTTCAGATGCGCTTTCGAGGACTGGAGTTCCGTCATCAAATTGAATCCGACTAACAGGATTGCAAGCCGGCAGCTCGCTCTCGCTAGTCGAAAACTACTGGACGCTCAGGAGGAAGAGAGACGAATCTACAAAGGAATGTTCGACAGTTCTGCGTAGTCGTAGACAGTCGTAATCGTTCTTTAGTCATTTAAAATCAATGATTTCATTAAACAACTTGCCCTACCTACCTACCTTTGTGAGCATTGCTTAGATGCGTGCGCCGCACGAAGCGACAAAAGACAGGCAGGCGGGCATACATGCACGCATACAAAGAGACACACACAAGCGTGCAGTTAAATGCATGCATGTATTAGGTAACATACAATGACATCGTAACAAACAATTGCATACAAACTTACAATGAAATAAAGTTACATCTATACAAACACACAATGACATAAAGTTACATCCATAGACACATGCATGCAATGACATACAGACATAATAAATACATAAATACATGCATGCAATGACATACAGACATGCGCATAGAGGCGGGTAATTAATCAAGTTTCTTGTGTGAAGATAAACGTCAAAGTGTTGACACGTCATCGTCAATTCATATCTTTTTTCTTCTTCTTCCTTTTCGCGCCAACGCATGTTAAACAATCACATCTCTTTTTTTTCATCTGATTCATGTTTTATTTATTTTTCACGTTAATTTCCCGGGAAATCTCAAAATCAGAAAATATCTTCTCTTTGATCGAACTTAGTCGTTTTCCCAATGGTCCGTGACCTATTTGCTTGAAAAATAAAATTCAGACACCCTCGGAGGTTGGTCCGGGAGGGGCAGCTTGCCCCGCTGCCTCCCCCGAAGTCTACGCCTATGGCTGGTCTTCCTAAAAGAGTGCCATGGGGGACTAGGGCCACGCTGGCCTCCCTGAAAGAGTGCCAGGGGGTGACTAAGGTTACGGGCATCACTGAGACTCTCTCCGGACACAATATGCTTTTAATAATTCAGCAGGAGAGAGGTGGTGGTCATATGATTGTAACGTCGGTATGCTGTGTGCGTGTGGCCTCTTCTTGTATATTCCCGTTCCAGTTTGAAATCCAGCAGTTACACAGCGCGTAATCTATTCCAGTCGTCGTCAAGCGATATTGCAAATCTTCCGGAAATTATTTAAGAGTGGATTTGTGGTTTCCAGGAACTGGAACCGTGTTGTTCCTTGTGCTTGGGGTGGAGGGGGTGGAGGAAGGGTTGAGAGAGGGATTGAGAGAGGGGAGAGATTCTGGAATCGAAACACGTGACGATTTCCGTTCGCATTTGAGTCAGTTGCTTATCGGCGGAGAGGTTTCGCGAAAGGCTGGAAGAGAGTACGCTAGTGCGGGGCATCATCTTACTCTTGAGAGTTCAGTTCATGTCCGCAGTGACGGATAGCTGGAGAAAATTGCGAGGTCACTAATGGAACAGATGAGATGATTGGCAACAGTGGAATTATATTACAGATTCATGTTGGCCTCTGCAAGGAACGAACAGACCTGGTTTGTTTTCTTCCATTTTGCCGAAAGAGAGAGAGAGAGAGAGAGAGAGAGAGAGAGAGAGAGAGAGGTGAATGAAGATTAAGAAGTTCATTTGTGAGATGTAAATAATTAGAAAACTTTAGTTTTTTGAAAGTCATTTTTGACGCCATCTTCGGTCGTCGTTGGTTTTCTGCATGAGACGTAGATGAGTCATCGCATGCCATTCCCGCGTCATCTTACCTTATAGAGCAGATGGAATGAAGGAATTTGTGAGGCAGTGAATGAATTGGGTGAATTTTTGTCGTAGTCGATGAACGAACGAACGAAAACGAACGAACGAACGAACGAACGAATGAATGGAGTTTTTGAACTGAAAAATGGAACTGTGGACGAACGAATCGTTCAGTTTTATTAGATCCCAACCAAACGATTTACATAATTATAATAAAAACAACAAAAAACTTTAAGTCTTTTTTCTTCTTTTGCAATTCGCAAAAACGAAACCTCGAATCAAAAACCTCTCAAAAATCGAAAGAATTTCGACTCCAAGACTGGTAAACAGTTTGATGCCTTTAATCAGCATTTCGACGGGGCAGATGTGCGAGTGAATGAGCGAAGGAAGAAAGGCCGTACGTCGGGCCCGACACGCCAGGGAAGCAGCATGTGGAATATGGCTACCGGCTCGCTGGTGCATCTTCTGCCTGCGCAGCACGCGGGCATGGACGCGCTACAAGTCGCTCGACTTTGGAATGTCCTAGCTAGCTAGCTAATCTCGTGGAGCAACGTTGGCAGGCATTCACTGCAACAATCAACCTGGGTTTCATTTCTGTCCAATTCTTTATACGATCGTCACCAGCTCCCATTAGTGCTTGAATTTTTTTTGGATTGATTTGTCGTAGACGGAATTTGATTTGTGTGTGATTTTCTTTTTTTGAGGAAAAATTGTTTCAGTATTTTTCTTCGTCTTCCTTTCTCGGAGTTCTACGTTCTGGCCTCCATTTGATCACGTTGCAGATTTTCAGTGGATGCTGTGAGGATGTTAATAGGAAGAGATTCTGTTGAGATGATGATGATGATGGTGATGAAGGCGATGATGATGATGATGATGATGATGATGATGATGACGATGACGATGACGATGACGATGACGATGACGATGACGATGACGATGACGATGACGATGACGATGACGATGACGATGACGATGACGATGACGATGACGATGACGATGACGATGACGATGACGATGACGATGACGATGACGATGACGATGATGATAATGATGATGAAGATGACCGTGATGATGAAGATGATGATGATGATGATGATGATGATGATGATGATGATGATGAAGATGACGGTGATGATGATGATGACTACGACGATGATCATGATGATTAGGGAAAGGAGGAAAGGAGAAGGATGCAGTTTTGACAGGTGTGCTGCTGATAATCCGGCACGATGTATTTCTAACGTCTGTGTTTAATTTCAAATCATTCCTGCTATCTCAATCGCACTCGTAGATATATACAGTATAACAATCAGTAACATGCTATTTCGTCATCACTATCATCATCACCATAACTACCATCAACCTCACGATCATCATCATCATCATCATCATCATCATCATCATCATCATCATCATCATCATCATCATCATCATCATCATCATCATCATCATCATCATCAACAACATCATCATCATCATCAAAGCCACAGTCATCGTCCGAATCACCAAAAGCACCTCATTACCACATCTATTCATCTCTAAAAATCAATCAAACGAAAGCAAATTCCGCACAAACAGACAGACAAACAGACGAACAAACAGACAAACAAACAAACAAGCAAACAGCCAAGTACTCACTCAATTTTCCCTCCAGCCAGCACGGGGCACATCTTCCTGGAACGACCCCCACTTTCTCCTCCGCCCACCGACCGGCGTACATTACTGCTGAATAACAACTCACAACCACTAACGAATCCCCTCCTCCTTCTTCCCCTCTCTAGATTGACGCCTTCTACCTGCTTATTCACTTCTTTTTTTCTAATTTTAATTTTATTTATTACGCTAATATTTAGTATCTTTTGCTGTTTACTGGATCTGCTTCGTTAAAAAGCTCGATAAGGAAACGAAAGAGCGGTTCACTCCGGCTGTAAATCTGCCAAGATGACGAGCCACTGTGAAATCTACATCTGTTACCTCTTCTACTTTTCCACTGCTAAAAACGATTTTCATTTTTTTTTCTCAAACGGTCGTCGCAATAATTCTGACTGTAAGTTTATTGAAATAATTTGAGTTTTAAGACGCATGTGAGAGTGGAATGAGGCACATGGGTAGGTTTCCAGTTGCAAATCCTGGACAGCATCCATGCAGAAGAAATGTCGAATGCTCTTTTAAAACTGGAAAAGAGAAATTCTGCATAATTTGAGAGAGGGGGCATTTAACATGAGCTTCTGTCAATGGGGGGGGGGAGATATATTAAACTTTAATCAAGCAGTTGTAAGTTTCGAGAGTTTTATTTACTTGAAGTAATTGGAAAAGTGAGTGAGTGAGTGAGTGAGTGAGTGAGTGAGTGAGTGAGTGAGTGAGTGAGTGAATGAGTGAGTGAGTGAGTGAGTGAGTGAGTGAGTGAGTGAGTGAGTGAGTGAGTGAGTGAGTGAGTGAGTGAGTGAGTGAGTGAGTGAGTGAGTGAGTGAGTGAGTGAGTGAGTGAGTGAGTGAGTGAGTGAGTGAGTGAGTGAGTGAGTGAGTGAGTGAGTGAGTGAGTGAGTGAGTGAGTGAGTGAGTGAGTGAGTGAGTGAGTGAGTGAGTGAGTGAGTGAGTGAGTGAGTGAGTGAGTGAGTGAGTGAGTGAGTGAGTGAGTGAGTGAGTGAGTGAGTGAGTGAGTGAGTGAGTGAGTGAGTGAGTGAGTGAGTGAGTGAGTGAGTGAGTGAGTGAGTGAGTGAGTGAGTGAGTGAGTGAGTGAGTGAGTGAGTGAGTGAGTGAGTGAGTGAGTGAGTGAGTGAGTGAGTGAGTGAGTGAGTGAGTGAGTGAGTGAGTGAGTGAGTGAGTGAGTGAGTGAGTGAGTGAGTGAGTGAGTGAGTGAGTGAGTGAGTGAGTGAGTGAGTGAGTGAGTGAGTGAGTGAGTGAGTGAGTGAGTGAGTGAGTGAGTGAGTGAGTGAGTGAGTGAGTGAGTGAGTGAGTGAGTGAGTGAGTGAGTGAGTGAGTGAGTGAGTGAGTGAGTGAGTGAGTGAGTGAGTGAGTGAGTGAGTGAGTGAGTGAGTGAGTGAGTGAGTGAGTGAGTGAGTGAGTGAGTGAGTGAGTGAGTGAGTGAGTGAGTGAGTGAGTGAGTGAGTGAGTGAGTGAGTGAGTGAGTGAGTGAGTGAGTGAGTGAGTGAGTGAGTGAGTGAGTGAGTGAGTGAGTGAGTGAGTGAGTGAGTGAGTGAGTGAGTGAGTGAGTGAGTGAGTGAGTGAGTGAGTGAGTGAGTGAGTGAGTGAGTGAGTGAGTGAGTGAGTGAGTGAGTGAGTGAGTGAGTGAGTGAGTGAGTGAGTGAGTGAGTGAGTGAGTGAGTGAGTGAGTGAGTGAGTGAGTGAGTGAGTGAGTGAGTCAATGTTTTATATTCAAAATCGCAAAACGATATATAATATTAAAAAACCGTCATTTTTGACGGAGTATCTCTAGTATTACAGAAAAAATAACCTATTCAATGACGTTACATAGCTCCATTAAGTCAATATGGACGATGATGGTTCTAATAAGATTTATTTTTTATAAATTACGAAGCTACATGGCCAGTGATGGGTAGTTACTAACTATAAATAGTTAACTACTAGTTATTAACTAGTCTACAGTAGTTAAGAAATAGTTAATAACTACTTTTTGTTAAACTAGTTAACAACTAGTAGTTAACTACTTTTTAAAATAGTTATTAACTACAGTAGTTAACTATTTTTTTAGCTACTTTACTTTTTTGGTGGCTGAAAAAAACTTTATAGATGATGAAACTGAAGTGGATGAGCCAGTATATGACATGTATGTAAATAATGAAGATCTAGTGGTGAAAGTATATTAGATTTGATAGAAAGTGAGCAAGATAATATTGATAATTCATAAGCACTGTGGTAATCTACATACATAATTACCTATGTCTGTATCATGGATATCTTGATATAACTACTGGATCCACAACCTAATAAAATAGGCCTAAACGGTACATTGTTTTATCAAGATATCCATGGTCTGTATGTATGTATGTTAGCAATTTTGCATAACGCGGAGGCTGGGGTGGTCAGTAGTCAGTAAAATTAGTGCACGCAGTCGTCTAATCAAAGTTATTACGCAATTGTACACTATCAGTCCCAAATATCCAAAATGTTTTTCCTAAGCTTTTATGCAAGAAGTTATCTGATTGCGTGTAATAAAAGTTTTTACACAATTGTACACTGTCGTTACTAAAGATCCAAAACGTTTTTCCTAAGCCTATTATGCAAGAGTTTTATCCGATTGCATCAAACATAATGCTGGATTTAAAGTTTAAAATAAAACATCGCTAGATGTTGAAAGGTACGCATAAAAATAAGTGATTTTAATTTGCTTAAACCAGGTCTAATCCAAAGCATTGGACATTTTTTTATATTGCTGAGCAGGTAAAGCATCCACATTTAATAATGGTATAGAAGAAAATGTTCTTTATTTAATATCTGATAGTATGATAAAAACCACAAAAATGATCATTTTTGACAGGCTACTTCTAGTCATACCTTAAATTTCGTGGCGAGTGTTGGTGCATTGAAAGTAAGGGATAATTTGAAATACAAACAACTTTATGATAGATCAATGGCAAATGTTGTACCAAACTCCATTCATCGCAATGTAAAAGATGCTGAGGTTGTACAGACATTAGTGGTTCAACATTTATAAAGCCAAATGTTACACGGCGGTGCTCAAAATTCTATTTCGTTGAAAGGATAGTTAATCTAGTTTTCAATAATGTTTGTGATTGTCAGAAGAAGTTAGGGCAAGCTGCATTGATTGAGAGATTGAGTTTGCTTTTTTGAAATCGTTCATTCAGATTATAAAACCAATAGTCACCGCAATGGATATCTTCCAAAGTGACAAGTCATACACTAGTCACATTATTCAAACCATCATAGGATTAAAAAAATAACACCATGTTCAGATAAAACCACCAATGCTCTTTTACAAGCACTATCTCAAGGTATAGAAAAACGATTTGGTCCTGTTTTTGAAAATGAAGAATATCTTTTAGCAACAGCGATAATTTCCCAATTTAAATTGAATTTTTTGAACAATGAACAAAAAATATTTGATTAAAGAAAATTTGTTGGCATACATAAATGAAATGAACCAAGAGCTTGAAAAACCAGTTTATTTAACTTGTATTTAATTCCAAATGTTAAAGGTTTTTTTGGTTAATGTTAAAAAGTAGTTAACTAGTAGTTAACTACTAGGCAGTAGTTAAGAGGTAGTTAATAACTACTGCTGTTAAAAGTAGTTAGGAAATAGTTACTAACTACTTTTTTATGAGTAGTTAAATATAGTAGTTAACTACTTTTAAAGTAGTTAAAACCCATCACTGTACATGGCTACTACCGGCTACTAGCAATTGCTACACTGCCTATTGACAGAGTTCATCGGGTCATAACACACTAAAAACGATTCGATTTTCACGACAGGAAAAATTTTCTTTTTCTTTCGTTTTCCAGCACAGCAATGTTTGCATGGAATCGCATGGAATATTGTGCTGAACAAAGACTCGACGATGTCTGGAAATAAATGGAATCCAGTGGTGGTGTCTACTACATGTTTGTTGGATCTAACCGACTCAGCCCTGACTAAACTTGACTTAATTAAACTTGACTTAACTTTTAACTTGACTTAACTTATGATAACCGATCGTGGTGATGATTGCGATGCATTTGGAAAATTACTGCCCGGTTATTTTTCCCGGTCGTACGGAGTCCCCCCTTGATACGTGCAGAAGAATTAGAATGTTTAAAAATTGTTAGATTGCTGTTTTTACGGTAAATTAATGAGAAAAAAATGTGATTCACTCATGCCATATCCTGTGTGTTGTCTGTGCTTATATGTAGTGTATGCATGTGTGTGTGTGTTTGTGTGTGGTCTGTGCTCATTTCCTTATGTTTTATATGCTGTCCGTGAGATTTATAAGTAGTAGGCTACATATATACGTTTTGTATATGGCTTCATTTGGTGTTCGGCTTCGTCCGACATTTTTATTTGACAAAGTTGATTTAAAAGCATCTAGTATGAGATTTTTATGTTAATTATTATTATTAAATGATAGTTGGAATGATGACCTGGATGTCAGAATAGTAACTTTCCGCATTTTATGCAGTTTAGTCAAACGAGTGAATACTTCGTAGCTCATTATGCGGCTAAAGTTGCAATCTGGAAATACTTGTCTTTCATATAAAATATTCCAAAAATTACAATCAATAAACATTTAGTATCGGCTCATGTCTGTCACCAGTGAAATGTTGCGCTGTTTCAGACAAGCAATCAAAAAACACGTGTCTTGCTTTATAGCCAAGACTGGAAATAATTAAGTAAGGATACTGCATACGGTTTTGCATATCTTCAGCATATTTATGCGTGTTGACTTGCATGTTGTCGATGGCTGACTCCGAATGACTCACAGCTCAAAAATGAAACTGGACCATCGGTCAGCTAGCTTTTTGTATGCAGCGCATGGAAATCGTTTTCGCTTTCAGCGTGCATAATTGAGGCGAGACTGAAACGCTTTAGCGTCAAACAAGGATGATATTTTTTATGCAACGTTCAGTCGGCTGTTTCGGAGCGCTGGCGAATTAGTCGAATTAGTCGAATTACCGAGAGCAATGCAGCTGAGAGGTTGATTATATTTTGTGCACCGAACTTTTTTATTGCATACAAGAACTTTATTATCGTTCACTCGCGTACAACACACGCGCGTGTACACAAAAACAGGCGCTTTACACCAATAACAACGACAGCGTAGTATAGTGCGAAATGAACGTAGAAGTGCTTACCTACGTCATCTACATGTGAGCAGATATTTTAATATGATTCATTCGCTAATTTAACGAGAACCACACACACACAATCACACAAACTCAAGTCACATGCGTGTACACATCAAAATACATACGTAAAGGAAACTCTGAACTTTGTCTTTGTTTAAATTTTTTATAATTTTTTGCGCGTTTATAGTACGGCATATGCGTGGACTTTAGCCAAAAATATCAGAGCCTGGCTAGGTATAGGTATATTGGTGACTAAATATATTGACCTCTTCTCTGAAATTAAAACTTAGTGACGGAAAGGGCGTGGTAGACGTCGTAGAGGATGCCACTAGGTCTTTCGATGAACGGGTTTCTTGACCCAGGGTTGAATTACAAGATGGGGTGAAAAAACAATATCGAAGACGACGACACATGAAAATTGATCCATTAGCGTTTTGAACTTTTTGATTTATATGCTCACACATCACCACTGCTTTCAGGTGCCCTCCAAAAGACAGCTTGTTTCTCCAGTTTGCATGGCTCATTCTTTGTAGATTCCACCTGCTGCAGTGTGACTCGATCATCCATCCATCCATCCATCCATCCATCCATCCATCCATCCATCCATCCATCCATCCATCCATCCATCCATCCATCCATCCATCCATCCATCCATCCATCCATCCATCCATCCATCCATCCATCCATCCATCCATCCATCCATCCATCGTCAGTCATTGAACCGAGGGTCAATTTTCCTTTAATAATACTCCTGACTCCGGTACTTTTACAAAATGTAAACAAAGCATTTTAAGGAAGTGGTTACTATACCCCGAAGCATTAGCCCTCCGATTGATGGGGGGGCTATAAGGGTCCCCAAAAATTCAGGTGGCTTTATATGTAGCAAAGATCATAGGTGTACGAGCTACGGGCCAGGTGCAGGGAGTGATAGCCCCTTCCCAGATTCGGGTAAAAAACTTCAAAATTTGAGCAAAACGGGCTGGCATCTTAGGCAAAAGTCTAAAAAGAATTGAAAAAAAATAGGTTCGAAATTTTTGAGAAAAAATTATCTAATTTTCTTGAAAATTGCCTATGGTTATACAGACTTATCCCACTTTCCCGGTCATCAGCTTTTAAGAGAAAAAGATGAGAAGTTTTTATAAACATGTCTTAAAACCATCAAAATTATCTACGACCATGAACGTCATTTCAACGAACGCATGGGGGGGTGGTAAAATGTTTCAGAAACCCGCCCATTACAAAATTCTGTAATTCATATCCTAAACTTTTTCTCCATAAATAGCTGATGGCCGAGAAGAAGATAATCATAGGTACTTTTCTCAAATATTGTCCAAACTTCATAGCTAATTTAAAAAAAAAACAAAACAAAATTGGGTCAACCATTTTCCTGTCCTTCCAAATGACGCCCCTGTCTTCGACTACCCCCCCCCCCCCACACACACACATTTCCCATCCGGCTATCGATCATTTTTTGAGAAAAAAACTTTTCAGATAATGTACGACCACCCCCAGGCCATCGGCTATTTTGGAGAAAAAATGCTGTACGACAACCAAGCATTAGTCATGTAACCCCCCTAAAGAGCCCCACTAATGATTTTAGAACATGCCACTCACACCTTAGCCCCGACACTTTAAGTCGGGGATGAATAAGAAGAAAAGGAATGTTCATATTGAATCCTTTTTATTATTTTTTTAAAGTTTATTAATCAGGAATCGATTGCGTGTAACTACACATTGAAGGAAAGTATTCTAGGAGTGGCCAGATGTAGAAGAACCTTGCAAATAAGATCGTGGATCATAATTTGATCCTTTTAATTTTCCCCTCCTCCTTTCTCCAGGCTTGGGACAGACTTGCAAAAGCAAGGCGGAGTTGTGTCTGATTCGATATGATTTTGTATTATATATAGAATGGAGATTGTTATTTTGTAGTTGATAGTATATTTTTTTAGATTTAAACATTTGTTTGTTCTTCATTTTTTAGGTATGTCGTCCGACAGGCTTTGATGCTTGCTTACAATAAAGACCAGTGGCCAACTTTACAATGAAACCAAAAATAAAAGTAAAAAAAGTAAAAAAATAAACAATTTAGTGGCTGAATGAGTACATGAGTATGAAATTATTAGATTTACTATAACAAATTTCATGTTCGGACAAAATGTGGACTATTGCAAGAGTTCATGGTAAACAGAATTTCGGACACAAGATGTGTGAATCTGATGAATGGATTTGTCCGTTCCTACAAAGAGGCAGTACTTAAACAGAATTCCGTATTGGAATTAAAAAAAAAAGAAGAAATTAGTACATCTCTGCAGAAAAATATAAATTATTAAAAATACGCGTCTTATGTTCACCCTGCTGCTCCTTATAAATTTATTCTTTCGATGAGATTGTGACCAGTAGTTGATCGGGGGCACGTTTTGATGATTCATCGCCCTATCGTCAGCACACCTGTACATAATGTGTACTTTTCCACTACGATCGGATCGCATCAGCTGGATCGGTCACTAGTATGACGTTTGAAGTCAATGACACTGCAGCTTGGAGGACATCGAAATAGCTTATGGAAAAAGAATCTGGATTGATTTTTAGACCTCTTGGTTCTCTGATTCGGATATCAAGTAATGATGGCTGGTTTATTGAAAAATTTACTGCTGCAAATAGTTCTGAATAAATAATTATATGTATTTAATAATATATATTAAATAATAAATATACAAAGTTCAAAATACCAAAAAAATTATGAATAATAAAAAAAATACATTTAAATATTAAATGTTTTAAATAGAAATATTAAATGTTATAAATAGAAATATTAAATGTTATAAATAGAAATATTAAATGTTATAAATAGAAATATTAAATGTTATAAATAGAAATATTAAATGTTATAAATAGAAATATTAAATGTTATAAATAGAAATATTAAATGTTATAAATAGAAATATTAAATGTTATAAATAGAAATATTAAATGTTATAAATAACTTAAATGTTATAAATGTTATAAATAACTCTTTTCAGATAATAATCGGCGTTTGATGTTTTCAAATATGGAGTTTTTGCTTGATAGCTTTTTAGTAAGAAAAAATCGGTTGATTCGCACCATTTCACGGCAATACTGGCGATATAATATCTCTTGCGGCGTGTATGATGAAGTTATGTTCCTTCAGTTCAGTTGTCGTTGTATTCAATACATGTCGGTCAAAATAAGACATGCTGTTATAAAAATAATAAAACAAAAGAATACTGAGTTAATTTTGGTGATTATTTTTCTTAAATTGATGCCCTGCAATCATTTCACAGGCTGTCTATTAGCGGGCGTCCACTTGATGACCAGTGGTCATTTTTATCTTCTTCTTTTTTGCTTCCAACGAGCGGCTACTTCGATTGATCACAAACTTGTGTGGTGCTGTTGTGTTGTTTGTGTTGTTGCAGTGTTGTGTTGGTTGTATTGGTTGTGTCGTTGTGTTGTTGCACTGTTGTGTTGTTTGTGTTGTTGCACTGTTGTGTTGTTTGTGTGGTTGATTTTTGTCGTTGTTTTGTTGAGCTGTTGTGTTGTTGAGCTGTTGTGTTGTTGAGCTGTTGTGTTGTTGAGCTGTTGTGTTGTTGAGCTGTTGTGTTGTTGAGCTGTTGTGTTGTTGAGCTGTTGTGTTGTTGAGCTGTTGTGTTGTTGAGCTGTTGTGTTGTTGAGCTGTTGTGTTGTTGAGCTGTTGTGTTGTTGAGCTGTTGTGTTGTTGAGCTGTTGTGTTGTTGAGCTGTTGTGTTGTTGAGCTGTTGTGTTGTTGAGCTGTTGTGTTGTTGAGCTGTTGTGTTGTTGAGCTGTTGTGTTGTTGAGCTGTTGTGTTGTTGAGCTGTTGGGTTGTTGAGCTGTTGTGTTGTTGAGCTGTTGTGTTGTTGAGCTGTTGTGTTGTTGAGCTGTTGTGTTGTTGAGCTGTTGTGTTGTTGAGCTGTTGTTGTGCTTTCTTTTAACGTCGTCGTCGTTGTTCATTTCATGTGCACTTGTGTGAGGCTACCTGTGTCTTAATGTTGTTGTTGTTGTTGTTGGATATTTTGTTGACGCCACGCCGTAGTGTTGTTGAGAGAAACGATCGCGAAAATATTTTCCTTTCGCTCTCGTCCGCCCACCCAACGGCCGTAAAACATCCTTGAAACGCACAAATCACAAATTTGTCTTCATTAAAAAGTCTCAACAATTTTTTTTTCATTATTTAAACGCCAAGTGATTTTCATACTCTCCCGTGTGAACACATTCTCTCTCTCTCTCTCTCTCTCTCTCTTTCTTTCTCTTTCTCTCTCTATCTCTCTCTCTCGACCTTCCTTTTTTTATCTCCCTTTTCTCTTTCCATCTTCCTCTGGATCAACACGTTAAGCGCCACGATGGAGGCAGTAATTTTGCCACACTCATGCCCGAACAGTCAGAGAGCCGCTGATAGGCTGATACATCAGTACACACACGCGTACACAGTGTGATACACCAGTACACACACGTGTACGCAACAATACACCAGTAAACACACGTGTATACAACAATACACCAGTACACACACGTGTACGCAACAATACACCAGTACACACACGTGTACGCAACAATACACCAGTACACACACGCGTGCACACAAGGATACACCAGTACACACACTTGTACGCAAGGAAACACAAATACGCAAACGTGTACAGTACAAACACACGTGTACGCAGGGATACACGAATACGGACGAATGCATTTGCAAAAAACAAACTCGTGAGAGAAAAACTGAAATTTCGAGAAAACGTATTGATTGCTGTTACTACTGTTGTTAGTATTGTTACTCTTATTAGCTTCATCGTCGTTGTCATCATCATCACCATCAGGGCCACCCAGAGGGGAAACAGGGGGGATGCACAGGGGCCCAGGAGTAGTGTACAACAATCAGTAATGGGACAGGAAAGACTTTGGGGTTTAGCTTTACTTGCAATTGAAAGTGATTTAGCTAGGTCCATTAAATTTGATGGAATCATTGACAATTTTGCATTTCAAGAAAAATAGCACTTAGAAAATTTGGACGAATTGATCATTGTGCAAAAAACTTATACTGTTAATTTTCTACATAATTTCTTTAATAAACGTGTTTTCCGTAGATGGCAAACGTGTTTTAATATTTTAAATTCTGAAATTGAAAATTATAAAATTGAAATTATAAAATTCCAATAAGTAATACATTTATTAATTCAAAAATTTCCTTGTTAATGTACAGTTTCTATAAAAATTTAAATAATGAATATGAAGGATTCACCGCCAAGTGCCAATCAGTGAATGGTCATGAACATTTACATTTTCTTTTTAAGCACTACCGTCTGGCTCTCAAGGGGGCCCGTATACCTCAGCACAGGGTCCCGCAATGGTCTCTCGGCCGCCATAATCACCATCACCACCACCACTACGACCATCACCACAACAACCACCACCACCATCATCATCATCATCACCACCATCACCATCACCATCGTCGTCGTCGTCGTCATCATCGTCGTCGTCGTCGTCATCATCCTCCTCATCATCATCATCATCATCATCATCGCCATCATCATCATCATCATCATCAATAATATTATAGAGTCTTCCACCAGCACTGTTTCAAAACCTCTTCAAGTTCATTTCCTTTTCGAAGATTCCGCATGAAGAGATTCTTCATTGCCGTTGTTTTTCGATCACGTGAGCTGCTTCATAGTGTTTCCCGTTCAAACCAGTCTAGAGGTTTATAAACATATAAATATAAATAAACATATAAATAAAAATATAAATAAAAATAAAAATAAAAATATAAATATAAATAAATATATAAATATAAATAAATATATAAATATAAATATAAATAAATATATACATATAAATAAACATATAAATAAAAATAAACATATAAATAAAAATAAAAATATAAATAAATATATAAATATAAATAAATATATAAATATAAATAAATATATAAATATAAATTAATTTCATATTGTCAATATTCCACGAAGTAAAAGAATTTCGCTTCTTTTCATTAAATCGCACCAGCACTGATTGTAAAAGTTGAAGCGAATGACTGAAAAAAAGTAATTGTTGTTAGTTGCTGTAAGTTGATGTTGGTTGTTGGTTGATGTTGGTTGTTGTTGGTTAATGTTGGTTGTTGTTGGTTGATGTTGGTTGTTGTTGGTTGATGTTGGTTGTTGTTGGTTAATGTTGGTTGTTGTTGGTTGATGTTGGTTGTTGTTGGTTGATGTTGGTTGTTGTTGGTTAATGTTGGTTGTTGTTGGTTGATGTTAGTTGCTGTTGGTTGATGTTGGTTGCTGATGTGTGGCTATTAGCTGATGCTGGTTGCAAGTTGGTGTTGTTTGTTAGTTGATGTTGTTAGTTGGTGCTGGTTGTAAGTTGTTGTTGATTGTTAAATGTTGTTGGTTGATGTTGGCTGCTGATGGTTGTCTTTTGGCTGTTAGCTGTAGTTGTTCGCTGATTTTTTTTTCTACAATGCTTTTATTAACTCGTGGTCTCTGTTTGTCTGTTTCTCTGTCTGTTTGTCTGTTTCTCTGTCTGTTTTTTTTTTGTTTTTTTTTTGTCTGTCAATTTTTGAGTCACTTCCTGATGATAGATTTTTTTCAAATTTTGCATACATGCTCAAAATAGAGGACAATGCAATATTCAATTATTAGTTTTACAATAAGTCAATTAATTTAGTTAATTTTAATTAATTTCATTTTTATATGGGAAGAAAAAATTATAATTATTATAATTATTATAAATTATTATAAATAATATAAATTATAAATTATTATAAATAATATAAATAATAAATTATTATAAATAATATAAATTATAAATTATTATAAATTATTATAAAATTATAAATAATTATAATTAAATAAATATAATTATAAAAAAAACTTGATTGCAAAATTTGTATTTTAATTACATAAAAAGCATTGTGTTTTAAAAATTCGTTTTTAATTTACTTGTTTTATATGTCCTGAGAATTTCCTAGGATGTACGCTGTGATAATAAGGACAATAACTTTCAACGTCATAGTACAATATAAACAATTAAACATCCTTTGTTTAATAGTACAATATAAACAATATAAACATCCTTTGTTTAATATTTGCCAGATAATATTTTAACGATACGATTTCACTATGAAATTTCGTCTCTTTTAGCATTTCGTGAGAACAATTTTTTAATTGATAAAATTACTTGAAATTCATTGATATGGGCCATTGAAAAGCTCAGATTGGTCGCAAATTGACCAGCTTGAGCTTGCTGCTTCGTTGCAGAGATGTACCATGGGCGGTTGGTTGATAAATAATTCCCGTAGATTGATTTTATACTTTTTTATAAAAATAATTTTAGTCTAAATAATTCAACCAGAAAATTATGAATGCTACATTAATATTTATAATGCGTTGTACTAGTTATTATTTATATCGCATTATTACAGCAAAAAATATTTTATATAATAAGATTGATAAGTTTTTTATGTTTACACTTAATTTAATCACTTTACGTATTGATAAAAAAAACTAAATTAATGTGATAAAGTGGTAAACTAATGTTCACAACATATATTTATCATGATAAAGTGGTAAACTAATGTTCACAACATATATTTATCATGATAAAGTGGTAAACTAATGTTCACAACATATATTTATCATGATAAAGTGGTAAACTAATGTTCACAACATATATTTATCATGATAAAGTGGTAAACTAATGTTCACAACATATATTTATCATGATAAAGTGGTAAACTAATGTTCACAACATATATTTATCATGATAAAGTGGTAAACTAATGTTCACAACATATATTTATCATGATAAAGTGGTAAACTAATGTTCACAACATATATTTATCATGATAAAGTGGTAAACTAATGTTCACAACATATATTTATCATGATAAAGTGGTAAACTAATGTTCACAACATATATTTATCATGATAAAGTGGTAAACTAATGTTCACAACATATATTTATCATGATAAAGTGGTAAACTAATGTTCACAACATATATTTATCATGATAAAGTGGTAAACTAATGTTCACAACATATATTTATCATGATAATGTGGTAAACTAATAATCACGTGATATAATAATATTAGAACGGCACGTGACAAACTCCTGAGCGGGAAATATTCCGCCTGGCATTTGAAGTAGTGTTTTCATCTTCCACGAGATTTAACGGAACACTGGAATTGACCCCACGGACAGGAGAGCTACTCCACTCCAATGTTTAGAACTTCCGTGTTAATTTATCAGTGTGTGTGTGTGTGTGTGCTTGTTTCCATGTGTGAGTGGGATGGTGAAAGAGGGAGAGAAAGGGATGGTGTGTGTGTGTGTGTGCGTATACTCGTTGTATGTAATCAAGAATGAGAAAGGAAAAACATTATTCATATGAGGACAGATGAAATGCTCACAAATTATATATATATATATATATATATATATATATATATATATATATATATATATATATATATATATATATATATATATATATATATATATATATATATATATATATATATATATATATATATATATATATATATAATCAAAGCCGAGCTAAAACGCCACATCCTAGAAACTTGAAATTTTTAACTTGTAATACATTTGTAGCGTAAGCACTCCACTAAGAAAAGGCTTTAAAAATTTTGCACCTGAGAAGATATAACAGCAAGATAAACTTTTTCTAAAAAAACACATATCTCAAAAACCAAAATATCAAAAAGTTTTGAAATTTGGTATCTAGATTCTTTTTAAAACAATAACAGAATACGTGTATTACCATAACCCTAACCAATTCCTAACTCTAACCTTAACCCTAGCCCTAACAACAAAGCTTAACCCTAACCCTAACCTTTACCCCAACCCTAACAACAAACCCTAACCCTAACCCTATCACTAAACCTAACCCTAACCCTAACAACAAAGCTTAACCCTAACCCTAACTTTTACCCCAACCCTAACAACAAACCCTAACCCTTTCATTAAACCTAACCTTAACACCAAACCCTAATCCTTACCTTAACCCTAACCCTAACTCTAACCTTTACCCCAACCCTAACAACCCTAACAACAAACCTATTACCATAACCCTAACACCAATTCCTAACTCTAACCTTAACCCTAACCCTAACAACAAAGCTTAACCCTAACCCTAACAACAAAGCTTAACCCTAACCCTAAACTTTACCCCAACCCTAACAACAAACCCTAACCCTATCATTAAACCTAACCCTAACACCAAACCTTAACCCTAACAACAAAGCTTAACCCTAACCCTAACCTTTACCCCAACCCTAACAACAAACCCTAACCCTAACCCTATTTATAAACCTAACCCTAACACCAAACCCTAACCCAAACAACAAAGACCAACCCTAACACAAACCCTAACCTTAACCCTATCATTAAACCTAACCCTAATACCAAACCCTAACCCTTACTTTAACCCTAACCCTATCCCTAACTCTAACACCAAACCGTAACCCTAACAACAAACCCTAACCCATACTTAACCCTAACCTTAACAACAAACCCTAACCATAACCTTTACCCCAACCCTAACAACAAACCCTAACCCTAACCCTATCATTAAACCTAACCCTAATACCAAACCTTAACCCTAACAACAAAGCTTAACCTTAACCCTAACCTTTACCCCAACCCTAACAACAAACCCTAACCCTAACCCTATTTATAAACCTAACCCTAACACCAAACCCTAACCCAAACAACAAAGCTTAACCCTAACCCTAACTTTTACCCCAACCCTAACACAAACCCTAATCCTAACCATATCATTAAACCTAACCCTAACACCAAACCCTAACCCTTACTTTAACCCTAACCCTATCCCTAACTCTAACACCAAACCATAACCCTAACAACAAACCCTAACAACAAACCCTAACTTTTACCCCAACCCTAACCATATCATTAAACCTAACGCTAACACCAAATCCTAACCCTTACTTTAACCCTAACCCTATCCCTAACTCTAACACCAAACCATAACCCTAACAACAAACCCTAACCCTAACCCATACTTAAACCTAACCTTAACAACAAACCCTAACCATAACCTTTACCCCAACCCTAACAACAAACCCTAACCCTTACTTTAACCCTAACCCTATCCCTAACTCTAACACCAAACCATAACCCTAACAACAAACCCTAACCCTAACCCATACTTAAACCTAACCTTAACAACAAACCCTAACCATAACCTTTACCCCAACCCTAACAACAAACCCTAACCCTAACCCTATCATTAAACCTAACCCTAATACCAAACCTTAACCCTAACAACAAAGCTTAACCTTAACCCTAACCTTTACCCCAACCCTAACAACAAACCCTAACCCTAACCCTATTTATAAACCTAACCCTAACACCAAACCCTAACCCAAACAACAAAGCTTAACCCTAACCCTAACTTTTACCCCAACCCTAACACAAACCCTAACCCTAACCATATCATTAAACCTAACCCTAACACCAAATCCTAACCCTTACTTTAACCCTAACCCTATCCCTAACTCTAACACCAAACCATAACCCTAACAACAAACCCTAACCCTAACCCTTACTTAACCCTAACCCTAACCCTTACTTAACCCTAACCTTAACAACAAACCCTAACCCTATCATTAAATCTAAAACCTAACCGTAACACCAAACCCTAACCCTTACCTTAACCCTAACAACAAACCCTAACCCTTATCTTAACCCTAACCCTAATTCCTACCTTTTGGGGACCAAAAACTACGTCAGGGGAGCAACCCAAAAGTCAGGTAAAGCAATTGGCTCCTGCTCCCCCAAATGACGTCTCTCTAGATACCAGTTTGTACCCAAAAAAGATTGCAGTTTGCGCCTCTTTGGACAAGGACTACTTGCTACATCATTTTCTTCATCATTGGAATTAGTTGGAGCTGCTTTACTAATTTCATGCAAAGCCTTTTTTCGGTCTAACAACTTACCAAGATGTAAATGTACGTATTACAAAAATACAATAAAATAGATCTAAAATCTAAATATTAAAATTAAAAACAAAATTTTTTCAATGTCTTGATCGCAATCAAGCGGCGCAAGACCAAGACATTGGTTTTTAGATCAAGACGAGACCGAGGTAAGAGAGTACATTTTTTTACAAAGACGAGGTAAGACCGAGACATTGACTTCTAGATCAAGACGAGACCGAGACAGGGCAGAACAATGTTTTACAAAGACCGAGACTATGGAAAATGAGTCTCGAGACTATCTCGAGACGAGACATTGTCTCGAGACTTCCATCTCTGGGTTTAGGTAGGTACACTTACCGATAAAACTACCAATTTAAAACTTAGACAGCTTTGGAAGATCGAGCATTCCCTTAAAAACAATAAACAAATTTTCCTAAGTAATAGAATGAGTGGAGACCAGGGGGGTTCATATTTCTGCCCTATTCGTTTTTTGTTGAAAATCTATTCCAGTCTCTTGTGACAAATGTATGGAATGTTGTGCAGTTGCGCGGAAGTTTCTGAATGATGAATTTATGTCTTCAAACGGCGTATCTTGTCGTGTATAAGTTCCAGGATGTTTTGGAAAGGAAGGGAAAACACTTCCCGTGATCTACAAAGTCGGTGATGAATCGACCGGAATGATTATGAATAACTATATTTTTATATCTCCGTAAATAAAGAATTATAAATATAATATGAATAATTATATTTTTATATCTCCGTATTATAAATATAATATGAATAACTATATTTTTATATCTCCGTAAATAAAGAATTATAAATATAATATGAATAACTATATTTTTTATTTCTCCATAAATAAAGAATTACGAATATAATATCATATTATAATATTTCTCTACTGTAAATGAAGAAATATGAAAAATTGTAATGTCGTGTTTGTATGTATAATTCTTCAATGCTTGGTGATTCGTACGCCATCAGATTACGAATCGTGTTTTGTGTGATGAATATCACAAGGGGTTTTTGAAAGATGAAAAACTGACTATTCAACACACATACATAATAACTCACGTATTGTATTATATACATAGACACCTTTACACACACTCACACACATACACATACACACACAGACACGCACGCACACACACACAGCAGCACCAACACGCAGATAACTACACATGCAATGTGCACGCGTACAGACATGACTACAATATCAAAGATTCGCAAGACTACCCTACCACCACCCCCACCCCCACCCCGTCTCCCCTCTACCCTGTTCATCCTCTCAACGTACAAGATCCGAACCGTTTGTCATACCCTCTCATCGATTTTGTTCCGGTTTAATAGTAGCAGCAAGACAATGGACATTTTCATCAGACCCTGCACCGTTTGCTTTCGTGATTTTTATTATTTCTTTTTTATTGCATTTATGATTTTATTATTGCTCTTATTAATATTGTTTATTATTATCGTTAACATCATTAACACCATCATCATCGCTAAATAAACAAACTAATAAGAATAGCATTTTGTTTTTAAAAACGACACTGCTATACGGGTCTATTTGAGCAGGGGGCCGTGGTGTGCGGGAGGAGTAAGTAGAGTAGGGGGGCATGGAGAGGGAGATAGGGTACATCGGATTGGGTAGAGAAAAGATGTCAGCTCATTACATGCTTCGGATCACAAGACCCAAAAATAGAACTCACATTCTTCCCCGTCCTTCTCCTGCTTGCTTCAACATTTCGAAACACGACTCTATTTATAACCTGAGTAATTTCCAGCTTCTATATTTAACTTTTTTTATTTTTTATTTATTAATTTATTACTACAGAGTTGTTTATTTGCATGAGTCGTCTGGTGTTAAAATTTCCCTCGCTCGTATACGAGAGATGAAATTATAGGCGCTTGTTAACGACACAATTAGCTTTTAATGAGCCACTAAGAGCTGATTCTGGCTCCATTTTAAGTGTACGGCGCCAGGCGCTCTCGATCGACAGCTTGCAGTAATGTTGGTAATTAATTACATTTTATTACAAAGAAGTTAAGTATTATAATTTAATTGTAATAACTGGTAAACAAGTTAATAAAAAAATCATTTATTAACTTAGTTTTACATAACTTGTAGGTTATAGGTCATATTCGTTCCCTGTTGAAGTGTTAATAAATGTAGTCGTATGGGATTCATATAGTATGAATTAATATTCAAGTTAATTGTTAGTAAATAAGTATATAAATTATACAAATAAATAAGTCAATTATAAGTTAAACTAGAGATAGCCCGTCAAAAATGACGCATACATAAATACATGTATACTATTGTATACACAAATCGGAAGTCATATATGTTGATAATTACAGATAAACAAAAATCAAATAAATGGCTGAATGAATTTGGAAACAAATAAATAAATATCTTAATAAATATGAATAATGTACATAAATTGCAAAATAATAATAAGCAATTAAATACTAAATTAATAAAGCACTAATTAATCATTAAGATACAAAAAACAGCCGTTGAGAGCAGGAGTGCGACAAATCAAGAAAGTAACAATGTTGTATGCTGAATGCTCACAAGTTCACAAAAAAAAAGAGAATTCAAGTTTAACTCTGAGCAAAAATATCCATATCTCCATCTCTCTCTTTTTTTTCTTTCTTTCTTTCTTTTTCTTCCTTCCTCTCTCTCTCTCTCTCTCTCTCTCCTTCATTATCTTTCTTTCTATTTTCTTTTCTTTCACTCTCTCCCCCTGCTCTGGTCGTATCTTGAGCCAGCATCTGTAAAAAGCGTTGGTGTGTGTTGGGCCTGTCAAACTGTAGCTGGTCTTTGAATTTATTGCATGGAGCTGAAAGAAGAATATGCAAGCCGGGGCGCATAAAAAGGATTATGCATGTTTGGCATTAAAA
Organism: Erpobdella octoculata; assembly: GCA_963978895.1. NCBI lineage: Eukaryota > Metazoa > Annelida > Clitellata > Hirudinida > Erpobdellidae > Erpobdella > Erpobdella octoculata. Next base: position 4,239,226 of record OZ022239.1, read on the forward strand.
AGAAAATATGCAAACATGAAAAACGGGCGGCAAGCATCAAAAGTAATATGCAAGTGTGGGAGCATAGGAAATATGATATTTGGAAGCAAAAAGAAAATATGCACAACAAACATCAGGAGGAAGACAATTCAAGTGAGGGCATAAAGATAATTATGCAAGCAGGGGAGCACAAAGGTAATTATGCAAATAGGAGAGCACAAAGACATTTATGCAAGTGGAAGAGCATAAAGATAATTATACAAGTATTGGAGAACATATATAATTATGCAAGTATTGGAGAACATAGATAAGTATGCAAGTGGAGGAGCATAAAGATAATTATGCAAGTGGAAGAGCATAAAGATAATCATGCAAATGGAAGAGCATAAAGACAATTATGCAAGTATTGGATAACATAGATAATTATGCAAGTATTGGAGAACAAAGATAATTATGCAAGTGGAGGAGCGTAAAGATAATTATGCAAGTGGAAGAGCATAAAGATAAGTATGCAAGCAAGGGATAACAAAGATAATTATGCAAGTGGGATAGGGAGTGAAAAACGTAAGTGGTTAAGCAGGAGAAAGAGTCTGAAGATTTGAAACAGAACGCATATGCAAGAGAAGGATTAGAACGTAATATATATGCAAGTGAAGATATGCAAAAATTATATGCAACAGAGGGCTTTTAATTTAGTGCATGTAAAAATATGCATGTTGAGAGCAGAAAAGTGGGAAGATTTTTTTAAAGTTAGTGAAAGTAGTTAGTTTGCGAAACATTAAATCTGAGCAAAGTCCTTGCTTGAAGGAAATTAATATTCCCTTTAGATTCCCATAAGAAAATAATCTAATTAGAAAAAAGAAAACTGAATATGCAAGCACTGGGTGAAGAGAGATGCTTCACTAAAGCTAGAGATATAATTGGAATGTTAAATTTGTTGAAAATTGTTCCCATGACGGGAGCTAGAATTGACAAAGACAAAACACTTCAGGCACTATAACTGAACCAAATTGGCCTGACTACAATCCTCTGTGCACTGAAATTTCTGGCTTCGTGCGAGATACTCTTTCCAATGTTGGGGAATATTTTGACCAAAAAAACGTTTTTCACTATCTGCCGATAGTATTAACAAACTCGTCTCATTAAGTAGCTGGTCAAAAAATTCATGGAAATAAAATAACTTTTAAATAAATACAAACACACTGAGCAAAATTTTAATCAACTTGAAACCTTAGTTTTGACAACATAGATGAAATGTAAGACATTTTTGCCGAATGTTGGATGCCCTTGCTTAACTGCCGGTGAACGAAGTAGCTAGTGGGATGCTAACCCTAGCCCTAACCCTAACGAAGTAACTAGTGGGATGCTAGCCCTAGCCCTAACCCTAACCCTATCCCTAACCCTAACGAAGTAACTAGTGGGCTGCTAACCCTAACCCTAGCCCTAACCCTAACGAAGTAACTAGTGGGATGCTAACCCTAACCATAGTCCTAACGAAGTAAC
>OZ022239.1:4245707-4305707 GCA_963978895.1 Erpobdella octoculata
AAAACGACTACATCGACTGACAGCTCGACTCACCTGCTGACTAGTGCTGACCCGGCTGCTGACCCCAGTCGCGAGAAACCAGCGTTGACACTTTAGTTTTTTTATTGAACTTTCTTTTCAAAACAAATAATAATAAAAAAAAAACAACAACAAAACAAATGCCAATGGAGACATCGGCAGTCCTACACAAGCTATTATTTACAGCCCTTTATGAACGGATAGACAGGTTGTTGTACGAAAGGAAAGACAGAGACAGAAAAAGATAGGTAGAAAGATTGAGAGACAGTTCTAAACTAATATACGTCTTATGATATTCTAAGGAATCGCTTAAGTGCCAGTAACCGGCTAAGTCATATTAATAGTCGGCTACGAGAGAGCCGATGCTGTTTATGATGTATTAATAAGCTGTTTATATTCTTAACTGTCGAAGGAATCAAATTTCCTCGCTGTATCATCATCATCATCCACATAGTACGAATTGCCTACAAATCTCAATTGATAAGAAAAAGTCCAATGAAAACAAAAAAGATCATTATCATCACCGTCTGTCATTATCACTATTATCGACATCATCATCATCACCGCTATTATTATTAATATTATTTATTACTATTACTATGACTGATGTTTATTTTTGTTTATTATTGTTTTGCATACAAAAATCCTTCAGCGGCGCTGGTGTTGGCGGCGGCTTGTTTGAAATGTCTTGTATCGTGACTGAAGACCTCAGATGCAGTATTGGCTTCCAGGGGTACCTCGCCGCAGAACATGTCCTCCTGTTTCGCTGCTGCTGCTGCTGCGGCTGATGACGCGACGACGACGGGGGCTGAAGATGGAAAATTCGTGACTGCGCTCTGACCCACCAGGTGGGCCTTGTTGCAGCCCGTCGCCAGAGCAATCAGAGATGGCCTCGATACGAGTGATTTAGACGCTTCTATCGAACTCTTGAAGGGCGGCAGCTGGGTTTCTACAGAAGGACTGGAACATTTAGAGCAGCTTATAGTAGAATGCGACTGCGAACTGCAGACCTTGGCTCCATATTTTTGACTGCTGACTCCGGCATAAGACTGGTGAGCGGTTTTGTCGCAGAACGTCGTACACTTTACTGGCAACGAACTGCTTTCTGGCTTCCTGCAGGTATCCATTGAACACGATGACAGGCTGTTAGTGTCCTTCGTTGTTGTTGTTACGTTGCTGGGTGGGGGAGGAGTACCCTTTGAATCAGAGGTTTTCAATAAAGGGTTTTTGATTGCGCCGTTGTTACCCTGAACGATTTTATGGGAGATTTTCGACTCCGAGTTGCTCGGAAAAGCATTCGTAGATGCATTAAAGGCGTCAGATGAATTATTGGACGCCCGGGAAATGCGTGACTGCTTGAGCTTTCTCTTGCCGTTTATACTTCCACCAGCGTCCGTCGGCTTTCCATTCTTTCTTAATTTTTCACTCTTACCGGCGACGACGGTGGCGGCGGCTGTGTGGCCCTTGTTGTTCGTCGTGCTGTTATTGTTATTATTATTCGACGAGCGGTGGCTAGAGGGTTTCGCCGGCTGAGAGTCAGGGGTTTTGGCGGTCGTAAAAGCTTCTGAGAATTTGATCTTGCACCTCGGCGACTCGCTGCGACCAGCAGAAACGTCTGACGTGAACGACTCGACTTTGGCTTTGCCGTTGAGATGTTCGTCTGTGAAGTGATTCCTCCTCTTCAAGGCTGCCTGACGGCACCGACCGGAACCTGTCGCTTTCGCGACTTTGTGGCCGGTCGCTGTGGTGGTGGTCGCGCTGGCGGTGCAGGTGAGCGATTTGTCGGGATTCGATTGCAGCGACGACATCGAGCCTGTCGCCAAGACGTCTGAATGTTTCAAATTGGCGTACGATTCCTTCTGCGACGATGATGCAACGCATTTGTGAGTCTTCAAGCCAGAGAGGGACTTGAACCTCTTCGAGCAGCTCACAACTGGACAGGCGAATTCTTTCAAATTTTGCTGCTGCACTGAAGACGACGCATCGTCAGGACAGGACGAGCCGTTGTTGTGCGTAGCCGATGAAGCCGAGGCGACAGCAGCGGTGGTAGTAGTCGAAGACGACGACGACGATGATAGTGACGAGAGTTTGTGGATTTTAGATGTATGCGTCCTGGTCCTTCTCAATCTCCTGCCCTCCACGTCCTCTTCCTTCATTTCAAGGCCCCAAGATCCATCCCTGAAGCTGTCCAGAAAAGGAAAAAAGAGAAAAGAAGAAAATCATTAAATTTCCGTGTAAATACTCTTTGTAGGAAAGTTTTTTATATTGTGTCTGTAGTTTGTGTTCGTAGAATACACGTGTGTGTGTGTGTGTGTCTGTGTGTTTGTGTGTGTGTGTGTGTGTGTGTGTGTGTGTGTGTGTGTGTGTGTGTGTGTGTGTGTGTGTGTGTGTGTGTGTGTGTGTGTGTGTGTGTGTGTGTGTGTGTGTGTGTGTGTGTTTGTGTGTGTGTGTGTGTGTGTGGATATGTGAGCGTGGATGTGTTTCAATTCCCGAAAGTAAAAAACAGGAAAGAACAAAATATAACTCGATCGAAAACGACAAATGATGAAATCATGAATTGATGATTGCATTTAATTGATTCATAACCTCGTTCTGATACATATATGTATGTATATAAATATCTAAAACGTGATAAAACAAGAACCACACACACACACACACACACACACATTTCTAATCAATTCATAATTAATAATTATTCTCGTTCAGAAGGAACTTGAAAATGAAAACGTCACAGTCAGTGCCCGATGTACATCACATCCGTACACATGCATAATGATAAACATAAGCACGCACACAAGCCCAAACAAACACACGCACAAACAAACACAAACACACAGACACACACACACCTGTAGATGAGAGGGGAGACATAATAAATCAACAGGATTGCTAATGAAGCTGCCTTGAAAGAGGGCTCGAAAGAAATGAAAATTACAATAAATTTGTGCAGTTAATTGTTTCCACAGGCCTCCATCAATTTTATCTGTACATCCTAACCCCCCCCCCCAGGATATTATCTTTCCAACTTTAACACCATCTACCCCTTAATAAGCCCATACGGGGTTGTACACCTCTAAGACCCCATCATACCCCTCTCCCGATATCTATCCATCCCTTATTCAACCCTCTCATCCTTTAATAAACATAGTACAGCCATTCACGAATAAAACGTTAACTACAAAGGAGGCGGATAGGGGATTAGTGAAAAAGGGGTCCAAAATGGATTGAGTTGGTTTTTTCCAATTTAGCATTAGATTTATTGGTTTTAACACATACTTTCGGTCAAGATTTAATTATTTAAAAACTAAATTTCTTTCACAGTTTTTAGCAGACTTGTAGAGTTAATTAGATTTAATGACCTGTTTTGTAGTGAAATTCTGTACAATACAGAATATCAACATACATAATTTCCGATCTATCTGTCTGAACAATGTTAATGGTACTAACAATGTTAATTCATAATAGATACGTATATATAATTTAATAATATGCACATAATATACCATAATATTAATACAAACATGAATTCTGAATGCTAAGATTTTAAAACATTGTTTCGTCCTCAAATTCCTCATCTTCTGTTCTTAAATATCATTAGAAATAGACTTGTTGTTAACTATAATAACAAAATCTGGTTTTTTTCTACACTCTTATCTCTGAAACTACAATATGAATGCATGAATATATGTATATATGTACACGGTGTAGAGTTACCATTTTCCCGGAGAGGGGGAGCAAGGGGCAAGACTCAAAGACTCGGAGCAACTTTTCTGTCAAATGAATCAATTAAAAATTGCTGACCATGAAGCTTTAAATGAAATCTAAGAAGCAGTTGGAGACATGTTATTCAATAACTTATTTTATTTCTATAAAAGTGCTAATAATGTTATTTTTTAATGAAGTCATCGATTTCTTGATGATTGTTCATTAAAGTAACAGCATTTAACCATGTCTGCTTTATAGTTATATAGCTTTTTTCTTCAGCTTGCACATGAACAGGGAAATAATACAGATGTACACACCCATAAATTATTAAAAATGCAATATTCTTAATTTTGGGGGGGGGGCAGAGGCTTTTCCCGGGGAATGGGCAAGATTTGATCCGGAGGGGGCATCTTGCCCCGTCGCCCCCCCCCCCAACTCTACGCCTTTGTATATGTATGTGTATAAGACTGATACATATATCAAATATCAAACAAGCCGTTTAGATGAAATGATGGAAAAAAGACCTGCTACAGTACATGGACAAAAAACGTATGCCATTAAGGACATGTGTATGTGCATGTGCATGTGCATGTGTATGTGCATGTGTGTGTATGTGTATGTGTATGTGTATGTGTATGTGTATGTGTATGTGTATGTGCTTGGGTGTGTGTATTGTGTATGCTGCCTCGACAATGCGCGCTGGTTGACGATCAAATATTGTCAAATATCGATGAGGGAAAAGAGTTCATTAGGAACATTAAGAAGTGAAAGTGATGATGATGATGATGATGATGATGATGATGATGATGATGATGATGATGATGATGATGATGATGATGATGATGATGATGATGATGATGATGATGATGATGACGATAACGATGATGACGATGACGATGGTGATGACGACGATGGTTGTGATGATGATGATGATGAGGGGGAGGATGATGATGACCGTCATCACCATGACGTTGTTGATCTTACCAAGGCGATCCCCAGTGGTGATTGGACGAATCCATAAGAGTACCCACGTACGTCTTGCCCCTCCATGTCACGTTGACCACCAGGAGGCCTGGAAAACATGAAACATTTTTAGAGTTGATAATCATAAACCCGCCATCACTGTGGAGAGAGAGAGAGAGAGAGAGAGAGAGAGAGAGAGAGAGAGAGAGAGAGAGAGAGAGAGAGAGAGAGAGAGAGAGAGGGTAGGGATAGGAAGGAGAAGGGAGAATTAGGAACAAATTTGCACTGAAAACAATGGTTGCCATGGTGATGAATGCAAAATTGAAAAAAAAAGAACGAGCAATGCATCAGGTGGACAATATAATAAATAAATAAATCAGAAATTATTTCCAACGAAAGGAAAACTGTATCTTTTTGTTTCAGGGTAGCTTTCCGCGTGTCTGTGTGAGTTTGTCTCAGTACTTCTCTAAGTATGTTTCAATGCCTATTTAAGTCTGTCCGTTTCTATGCACGTTTGATTGTATTTCTGAGTTTGTTTCATGATTTGTGAGAGTATGTCTCTCTCTTACAGTAGTACGTCTGTCTTTGCGTCAAACTCGCTTAGCAAGAATACCTTGGCTTAAATATTAATTGAGACTTGTTTAACTGCTGTTAAAAAAATGTTATTTTAAAGAATCAAATCGAAGACATCGGGAATGTGCGAGATATTCCAGTGATGTGCAAGATATTCCAGGGATGTCCAAGATATTCCAGGGATGTGCGAGATATTCCAGGGATGTGCGAGATATTCCAGGGATGTGCGAGATATTCCAGGGATGTGCGAGATATTCCAGGGATGTGCGAGATATTCCAGGGATGTGCGAGATATTCCAGGGATGTGCAAGATATTCCAGGGATGTGCAAGATATTCCAGGGATGTGCAAGATATTCCATTAATCACGGATTTCGATCACCCTCCTCTTTGTCGTGAATTCGCCAGAAATCCGTATCAGTGGTGATACGTGCTTGAACTCCATTGCATTTGTGTGTGCACATTGCACAAGTGTATGAGTGTTTTTAAGAGTGTCTGTGTGTCGAGTGTGTGTGGGGGGGTTGTGGGGGTACGGGGGTGCGTCGGGGGTGTGGAAAGCACGTGAGTGGATAGGGAGTTGTTGAAATGTGATGGGCACACTTGTTCTCCAGCAAGTTCAATCACACGTTAACAAGCAGCAAGGCGACATCAATCTGGAAAGTTCTCGTTCAAGAAAAAAAAAATCTCTCCACACCATGGAGAAAGAAATTTATAACAAAGTGATTGAGATGTGGCGTGCATTATCGGAACTGAGGCATTCATTAATTAGATGTGGTGTTTATTAATTAGATGTGGTGTTTATTAATTAGATGTGGTGTTTATTAATTAGATGTGGTGTTTATTAATTAGATGTGGTGTTTATTAATTAGATGTGGTGTTTATTAATTAGATGTGGTGTTTATTAATTAGATGTGGTGTTTATTAATTAGATGTGGTGTTTATTAATTAGATGTGGTGTTTATTAATTAGATGTGGTGTTTATTAATTAGATAGGGTGTTTATTAATTAGATGTGGTGTTTATTAATTAGTTGTGGTAGCGGTGTTTATTAATGAAATGTGCTTTAACGAGATAGGTCGTTCACTGGTTTGATGAGATAAGATTTTTATCCATCAATGAAATAGAAATAATTATTCACATAAAAGTTTCATATTTCAAACGAGATGTGACACAAATGTTACGATATTACTTACTTAACATAACTTTACGACACAGTACCAAGCATTCCCATACAAAAGTTCTAATATTTATTTTAGCGCCACAGTTTGTTTGGAAGAAAAACTCAACGCTATCGTGCTGCATTTATTATTATTATTGTCATTGTCATTATCATTGTCATCGTCATCGTCATCGTCATCGTCATCATCATCATCATCATCATCATCATCATCATCATCATCATCATCATCATTATTATTATTATTATTATTATAAGTTTGCTTTTTGCGGCACAGCGATATCACCTTATAATGTCATATCGTAACTCTTTATGTGTTAAAAATACGCTCCACAGGGGGCTGCTAAAGCACATTAAAAGTGGAAATTCTGCTCTGACATTATTCTCACATTTTGATCACCCGATGCCCCTCCCCCTCCTCTCTCTCCCACTCCCTCTCTCTCTCTCTCCTACCACCTCACTCTCTCTTCCTCATCATTATCCTCCTTTTCCATTTTCTTCTTCTGCCTGTTCAACCCGGCATTCAACCACGACAAGAGAGAATCAATAAAAATTATTTTTAAATGAATAAATAAAATATGTGAAGAATGTCCGAGAATGTCACAGGAGAATTATCACGTAGGCACTCTCGAGCACACGCACGTCAAACTTTCACATACGCTGGCAGGCAGACATCACAAATACAATAAGCCATGTAAACACACATACACACATACATATGAACGGTCATTCGTTTGAATGCGATGAAGCAAATGTACAGGAATTGAAACAACCAGGCAAGCAAATGTACAGGAATTGAAACAACCAGGCATGCAAATGTACAGGAATTGAAACAACCAGGCAAGCAAATGTACAGGAATTGAAACAACCAGGCAGACAAATGTACAGGAATCGAATAAATTGTATAAAATAATTGTGCAGTTTTGAAGTTGGCTGATGATATGTTAGGTGGAATTAGGTTAGGTTATGAATCTTTAGAAAGAAGTCCGGTTAAATTCTTATGGGATTCATTTGCGAATCGTATTATTATTGTCACAATTCATTTATGTACCTACTCATCTTTTAATTAACATACTTAACCATAATCTTAATCCTTGTGGACATGTTTTCTCCTATTTGAGCATCTGCTCCGCTATTTAAGCAACAACACTGTCTCAATAGATCCATAGCTATTCTGCATATCGGACCATTTGTTCCTCCTCTTGAAGAAGTGTAACTAATTAATTCATAACTTTAATCTTTAAGAGGTTTAAAATCAGTTCGTCAGAGTTTGAATCAAATTATTTTATATCTTCCTAAATAACGAGCAACTACTATTGAACAAGAGTTGTAATACATATAATAATCTTTATCTTACAAACTTACAACTGCATATTTTAAGACAAACAAATTCCTGAAAATGTTCTAGAAGGTCCAAGACATATTATTTGCCTTAATAATTATAAAATATAATCATTAAATGTTAAATCACTTAAAATCGTCTTGGTCCTGGTGAGAAAAACATTTGAACTCAAAATCTGCTTCTTACAAGCAGATGTCTCACTCTGATTATAGTAGTTAATTACGTTTTATTGTAACTTATGAAGTTTAGTATATTACTCATTATTTTATAATTATATTAGTAATAAATCTACTCATGTATGTGTGTATGTATGTATGTATGTATGTATGTGTGTATGTATGTGTGTATGTGTGTATGTGTGTATGTGTGTGTGTGTATGTGTGTATGTATGTGTGTATGTGTGTATGTGTGTATGTGTGTATGTGTGTATGTGTGTATGTGTGTATGTGTGTATGTGTGTATGTATGTATGTATGTATGTATGTATGTATGTATGTATGTATGTATGTATGTATGTATGTACATATGTATGTCTGGAGTGCTCATAATAGAGTAGTAGCACGACGACAAACGAGTTAAACACGAAGAAGCAACGAACGAACGAAAACACGGCCAACGTCAAAACGTATTCTCACAATTCTCGCATTTTATAACTTTATTACAGAAGCTTTAAAGACCTTTCCAAATTGCGACTTGTTTAGGTCTGATTTGGTGTGTTACATTCAGTCCCACTTTGTGACAATAATGACCTCTTCCCAGGGGTCAACTGCACCCGACGTAGATCCACAATGACCTCCTCGACTGATATCTTTCGGGGAGGGACTGACCCTGTGTCAAACATCACAACCCCCCCACCTCACCTCTTCAGCGAGAAATAGGCTACGAAATCGTTGAAAAATTAGAAATATGTGAAAGAACATAAAAATATAGCAACAATATAGGAAATCTATGTAAGATCGAGCTAATAACCAATCAATTCATTTTAAATGCAGTCAGTCAGCTAGCTGGCTGCTTGTAATGAAAAAAGTAGCCAAATATGAAGAAACTTGCATCATTGGTGGGTGAGTAATTATAAGCTATTTAGACAGTTTTGCTTTTGGTTCTCATCATCATCATCTTCATCATTATCATCATAGATTATTTTAGCTGATAGAATCATCCGACCATTGAAATATATAATTATTGTCAATTATGCATAATGATCTTCCTTCTATCTTTCACTCACTCACTCACTAACTCACTAACTCACTCACTCACTCACTCACTCACTCACTCACTCACTCACTCACTCACTCACTCACTCACTCACTCACTCACTCACTCACTCACTCACTCACTCACTCACTCACTCACTCACTCACTCACTCACTCACTCACTCACTCACTCACTCACTCACTCACTCACTCACTCACTCACTCACTCACTCACTCACTCACTCACTCACTCACTCACTCACTCACTCACTCACTCACTCACTCAATCACTCACTCACTCACTCACTCACTCACTCACTCACTCACTCACTCACTCACTCACTCACTCATTCATGCAATCATACAATCATGCAGTCACCAACCAACACATTCAACAATCAAACCAAACCAACCATACATCCATCTACCTACATGTCCATCGCACACAGCATCCCATTCACTCACTCAAATTATCTAATTTCTCAATTATTTAATCATTCCCTTATATTAGTTTCAATCAATTTTCATCCATCCATCCATCCATCCATCCATCCGTCCGTCCGTCCGTCCATCCATCCATCCATCCATCCATCCATCCATCCTTCGAACCATCCATGCACATCTCCACTCTTCAAATAACGATGTAATCTAAAAAAAAAAGTTGTGTGTGCACGAAGATGAGGAAGGACTCCGCTACGAGACTGGCTTCACTCAAATCACAAGCAAACTGTGCAATTAAATTTCCTACCTCTGGGTATCTCTCTTTCTCTTTCTCTCCCACTGTATCTGTCTCTCTCATTCTCTCCTTCACTCATTCATTCACGCACACACATACACACAATCATCTTGGCACAACAAACATTCTGCATTACAACAAATCAGCTAACTGAAAATCTCTCGTTTTAAATGAATGTTATGCAAGAAATTAGTTCAACCTTTTCATAGATACAACCGGGTGGTAAAGAAATTTGAATTTAAGAAGGAAAAGAAAGAGAAAGAAAGAGAATGAATAAAACATATAAAGAAAGAAGTGAAGCAAAACTGATCTGCACTGCCCAGGGGGATGTGTGCACGTAAACGTGTGTCTGTTTGTTTGTATCTATGTGTGTATGCTTGTGTGTGTATCTGTATGTATGTATGTATGTGTGTATGTGTTGATAACACCTGATTTCAAATACTTGCAGATATTCATTCCACACTCTTCCATTCAAATCGCACATTCCTACCTGCATTCATTATAACTTCTCAATCTTTCAGAGTTGTTGTTGTTACCAAACATGAATAAGTTATGCTAATGAGGTCGTCAATATGTTAATTACACGGCCATTGAGCGCTAGGCACGAACGCCTAGGGAATTATTATTATAACTTTCGAGGATCTGGAGGAGAGAACGAAATTAAAACTTGCAAGAAAAAGAGTTTTCCGTACTCAGTTGACGTCAGTATAGACATCAGACATCAGACATTCGCACAGATCTGACAAACCAACCGCAAGCTCGCGTTCATTATTAAATCTATGCTCTGCAAACAGTATTTGTCAATATGGTTAGTTCAGGGCTAATATTTGAAGGTTACAAATAACTGAATATATATAAAAGAAACATTGGAGAGAGAGGGGGAGAGAGGGGGGAGAGAGGGAGAGAGAGAATCTGGTCAGTGAGTGGCTGGTGTAACACAAGAAGCTCCTGGTGGTACAATTGTTTCAAGTGTTCCTATTGACTCACACGTACAAAACAGCATGACCTATTCCTGTACGGAGGATCCAGAGAAGTAGATAGAGAAGATAGAGAAGAGAGAGAGAGAGAGAGAGAGAGAGAGAGAGAGAGAGAGAGAGAGAGAGAGAGAGAGAGAGAGAGAGAAAGAGAGAGATAATGAAAAGAAGAAAGAGAGACATAGAATACAAATATATGCATACATAGTAGAATAGAATACAATACAAACATCATCTAAAATTCCTACAAATAAACACACACACACACACGCACACACAAAGCAAACACAACTGGACAACTCAGCTGACCTCCGACACGCGTACAATCTCACAATTCAACGTTTCTGACGTTATTAACTTTATATAATCAAATCATTCATTGGTAACGTTACAATCCTGAGTCCGGCTGTGAACCAAGGGGGTCATTTGGGGGTGAGGCATTTAGGGCAATTTAACCTCCCCCCACCCGAAGATTTTGTAAATAAAAAAGTTGTCAAATAAGCAGAAGTGGCTTTTAGAAATTTTTTGGAAAAAAGTACCTCTGACAATCCCCCCCCTTCAACCGTAAGTTAAGGATTTTTAATATTTGTAATGTGTAGGTCTTAACAGGTCTTTAAAAAACTTTGCCCCTCCAAGAATTTCTAAATGTTTTTCCCCCTCCCCCCATGGATTTGCTGAAATGACCCCCCTGCTGCGTACGTGTGAATGCGCGCGCGCGCGTGTGTGTCTGTGTGCGTGTGTGTGCGTGTGTGTGTCATGACAGAAACAATTTGTGGATGTTTGACATAATTGTGCAATGCATTTTATTTTAACAAACCATTAATCTCGCTTGTGAACGTAATCTTGAGCACTCAAATAATTACAACAGACGAAGTAATTTCAAGACCTGCTGATCAACACACAGGCTCATATCATCATCATCATCGTCATCATCATCATCCTCCTCCTCATCATCATCATCATCATCATCATCATCACCATCACCATCACCATCACCATCACCATCACCATCATCATCATCATTACCATCACCATCATCATTATCATTATCACCATCACCAGCATTATTATCACCAGCATCATTATCACCATCACCAGCATCATTATCACCACTAAGATCATTATCATAATTATTCATAATCACGATCATCATCAACATCATTATCACTACCACCATCATCATCATCATCACCAGCATCATTATCATCAACACCATCATCATCATTCTCATCATCAACATCATTATCGCCGCCACCATCATCATTATCGTCACTACCACCACCATCATCAACATCATCATCTTCACCATCATGACCGGTACCACCAAGCATCAAGATCATTCCATTCCCTTTTTACGTCTCGACAACAAAAAGAAATAAAAATTTAAAAAAAAACAACCTATTACAATAATAGTTTATTGTGCGAAAAACGAGTCATTTCACGTCTGCGAAAAGTAAACAGACATCAGACGTCAGACACCGTCTGTGCGCACGCGCATTTTGATGCAAGCAACCTGCTCCGTTGTTCTTTGTTATATTTAATTAGTACAGTCAGTAACCATACTAGAGCCTGTAGTTCTATATTTCTATATCTACATCACTAGCGGAACATTTCTATATCTACTTGACTTGCGGAACATTTCTTCTTCTTCCAAGATAATAAACAAACTAGCAAACAGCTTTTTCGTCCATCTTCGATAGTATTCGAGTTCGAATAGCACACAGTACACACGCACAGCAAAAAAAAACATCTAAATGATATTCGCACGCTCACGACAATGCAGAACTTCTAGCATTATCGCATACATAGAAAGTAATGGAAACGTGCGTATAACCGTTTGTAGATAGTAACGTTTTTTTTTTGAAGAAGGAAGAAAACCTGTTTTGAGAATTTCTCAGAAGAAGAAATGTAAATAAAAGAGAAAATGGGAATTCAAATTTGTCACACAGCTTCAATAATAATAATAATAATTACATAGAATAGCTGCTAAAAGCAGCCAGCAAAAGCAGGGGTTGGTTATAAAATGCAAAGTCACATCATTATTATTATAAGAAATTAACATTACAAGTAATTACAATGCATCACATATCGGCACCTCTGAGGTTTCACAACACTAGAGTGAGCCTTATAAATTCTCTACCACTACTACTACTACTACTGCTACTGCTGCTACTGCTACTACTACTACCACCACCACTACTACTACTACCACCACCACAACCACCACCACCACCACTACTACTACTACTAATTTATAATGCATTGCATGTAATTTATTATGTATTGCAAGTAATTACAAGGTATTAATTAACACCTAACTATGGAGCTATAGGATCATTACACAAATTGATGTACATGCATAACAGTACCTACATAATAATATGGCTTTATAGCTACACATGGATATCTTGATATAAAAACTGGAGACACAACCTAACAAAATACTTATTTGGGTCTAATGATTTAATACTGATTATATTATATTATGATTATGAATTAATTGATGTAACATGCTTATATAAATCTTGATATAACTATGACGTAACTGGTTGTACAGCTTTAGGTCTACTAGAGTAGGATGTGTATTGTGTATCCAGTTGTTATATCAAGATATTCTTGAACTAAATTACATTAAATGTAATTGTGGGACTACACCGCCTTGCATTTAGTTTTCAAAATTTAACAGATGACAGCCTTTATATAACTGTTAGTGTTACACTATATGAAATTATGCTACATTACATTAAACATAATTCCATTACAATTGAACTGCATCAAACAGGATTACTGAACTATATTTTAAAACATTGTGGAAATACATTTTAAAACATTGTGGAATTACATTTTATAACATAGTGGAAATACATTTTGTAACATAGTGGAAATACATTTTGTAACATAGTGGAAATACATTTCCTAACATAGTGGAACTACATTGCATTACTCAATTAATTTACAAACTACATTACATTGATAATGTGACAACATAGCATTACGAATACTTGTGTAACTGCAATTATATCATTCAAGTAAAGTAACGCATTGCTAAGATCCTCTGCACAGCAGCAGCAGGAGGAGTTGATTCATAATGTAATGACTAGTAATGAGGATAAGTTGAAAAATCAATTTGAGATATTTTCAGTCTGTCCAACTCATTTTGTTCGTCGTTTACAACAACAACATATACGCAGAGCAAGCAAGTAAGTAGTCGTTGTTGTTGTACAGTTGAGTTTGATTTGTGGCGTATTTTGTTTGCTTGTGTGTGTGTGTGTGTGTGTGTGTGTTTGTGTGTGTGTGTGTGTGTGTGTGTGTGTGTGTGTGTGTGTGTGTGTGTGTGTGTGTGTGTGTGTGTGTGTGTGTGTGTGTGTGTGTGTGTGTGTGTGTGTGTGTTGCGGTGCACTTCATTTCCTCGAGTAATCCACAAATCGGGATATAAAAAAGGACGATCATCATCAAGACCATAAAAGAATAACACAAACAATAACAAAATAAATAAATAATAATAATAATAATAGTAACAGTGAAAACAATAATAAGAACAACATGAAAAAAAATACATGATGGAGTGTGAGTGACAAAAATGTGAAAGTTTGGATTGGAAAAAATTATTTGTTCATGTTTAATAAGTCTTGAGAATTTTTAGTATTCACTACGGCGATCTTTATGAATTTGATGTTCTATAAACAAGCACTTAGAATGAATATCTGAGAGCTGATAATTATTAATAATAATTATTATTATTATTATGCTGGCGATGGCGATGATGATGATTATGATGATGATTATAATGATAATGATATTATGATCTTATTGCTATAAAACAAATTTTACTTATACAAAAGTGATAAAATCTAAACATACAATGATGATGATGATGATGATGATGATGATGACAACCAAAGAGATGAGATGATCCAAAAGACATGATGATAACAAAAATTAAAAGATTTTCACAAAGATGAGAAGATTATCACAAAGATGAGAAAATGATCACAAAGATGAGAATATGATCACACAAATGAGAAAACGATAACGAAAACAAGGTGATAACAAAGACAAGATAATAGCAAAGAGAAGATGATAGCAAAAGTAAGATGATAACAAGGATCAGATGATAACAAGTATCAGATGATCACAAAGATGAAACGATGCACACGCAGATGAGAAGATGATCACAAAAAATGAGAAGATGATAATGGCACGACGAACGTGTTACAATAAAAAAATGGCTACTTACAACTACATGATGAACTGATAGTATCTCAAGAACAACATCATCAACAAGAACAACAGATATTTGTAACCACACGAGAGTAGTTTACAAATATAAAGCAAGCTTGATAGATAAATATCTAGCTAGCGTTAGCCGGTCGTTGATAATCATTTGATTATCGCTGATGACTCACTCACCCTTCCTAAGAAGCAAGCAAAATCGTGCATAGAAAAAAAATATTTAGACAGATTTGTTGAACTTTTTCGCTCCCCTTTTTGATACTGGAAGCATATTTATCTGACCTAAATCAAACGGATGGTCAGCACAAATGCACGAAGCCGCACAGTCGTTGTTGTTGTTGTTTTGATTCTCTATTCGCATGCAATTTCAATTTTTTTCCAACCATTTACCTCCTCCAGCGCAAATAAACACTAAACAACAGCAGTATAAAACACTAACCGTTTCTCGATTCATTCCACACGATACCTTCCAGGACGACGGATGAACCCGGATCGCACGGACCCAGGCACTCCGGATCCGTCGAGACTGCAGCATTTTTTCGATCGGACATTTTCTCCTGGAATGACGAAAACGATGATCATTAAAGTGTTCTATAAACATGTAAACAAAAGTAATCATCCTCATAAGAGATATTAAAACAAACAGATAATTACAGTTCAGATTGTAAATGACATGACGATCAAGAGAAATAAATAATAGTTTAGTAGAAATAAGATATTAGTTGAATCAAGATTTTCACTCAGTCTGACATGAAATCACTGAACTCTCAGATGTTAGTGGAAGTTATTGGAGCAAGAAAAAGGAGCTTAGAATGCAATTAATTGTTAGGAATATCGGGAATATCTTCTTGTACTTTTCTCGCGCATTTCTCAGGAAGGAATCAATGTTTAGAAAACAGCTAGCAGATGCAGAAAATTTCTCTGGAAGAAATGATTCTGTGTGTGTGTGTATTCAATTCAATTCTGTAGGATGGAGAATCACATAGTTGATGCTGTGTTGAGAGGGAGAAAGAGGGAGAAAGAGGGAGAGAGAGAGAGAGAGAGAGAGAGAGAGAGAGAGAGAGAGAGAGAGAGAGAGAGAGAGAGAGAGAGAGAGAGAGAGAGAGAGAGAGAGAGATTCTTATAATTGAGCTGTTAAGGATATGATCTGATTTGTGAGCAAGAAAAACTATAATATAAAGTAGCTTCTCGTTCTTAAATAATGTGGTTTTAATCTATCAAAGTTTTAAGGTGTCATGGCTATGAGATAGTACAGTTTCAACCAAGATATCACATGTAAAAGATATCACAACTACACAATACAACTACACAATACAACTACAAGATACCACAACTCCAAGATACCACAACTGAAAGATACAAGTTACAATAACTACAAGATACCACAACTGAAAGATACAAGTCACAATAACTACAAGATACAACAACTACACAATACAACTACAAGACACCACAACTACACAATACAACTACAAGATACCACAACTACACAATACAACTACAAGATACCACAACTACACAATACAACTACAAGATACCACAACTACACAATACAACTACCAGATACCATAACTCCAAAAATTCACAACTACCAGATACCACAACTACAGCTACAAGATATCACAACTATCACAAAACTAAAAAATTCCACAGCTAAAAATATCACAACTAGAGGATGATATATACAGAAAATAACAACTACAGAAAATAACAACTACAGAAAATAACAACTACAAGACATAACAACTACAAATTACAACTTCATAATATATCAAAGTATCAAGGTACCACAGCTGTGAAATAAAAATCTGTTTATTTCAGACTCTAAAATGTACTTGAAAGCTTGATTTTAAAAAAAAAGTCGAAAAAAAAGAATAAAAAATCTGACGTTAATTATTTCATTCAGAGAGACTTGCTGATTTAAGATATCTCAGACAATAGAGTTCAGGCATTGCCAAGAAAACAGGAAACATCAAAAGCAGGGCGCCATAAAGCAAATGAATGTTAGTAAACCCTTTCATAAATTGCAACTTTTAGCAATCCCAGCAAATGAATTTTTAAACATCACAGACTCATGATAAAGCATCACAGAAGATAACCTTACAGAAATGACTAATAATGTATATATATATATATATACACATGCATACACACATAAACACTTTAAATTTAAATAACATGCTTCAAAGCATTCAAAACCCACAAAACTTTACCACCGACATCAGTCAGAAATCTCTATTATACTCGGACTATGTTCTTCTTTACTGAGTGAAAGATCTTTATATGCAGACAAGATAAAGAGGTTGGTTGTAGATAGATAGATAGGTGATGCAGATAGCAAGGGGGCAGTTATAAGTAGAAACTGAATTGATGCGATTATTAGGCACTTTCGACCGGCATATATGTATGTATATGTTGTAGCAATTATCACTCATTCTCAACTCGGGGCATGCCAACGCACTGTCAGAATCTTATTTCATAACATGTCAAGAAACGTCGAATGAATTCTAAAATCCTAAAACTTTCTAATGAAAAACAAAACCGCTCAACAGACCAACAACAAAATCCACCCTCAATGACACCCAAGAACTTGCAACAATACACGATACGGTGCAAGAGAGCTTGATGGTTGATGATGAAATAACTTATGATGACTAAAAACTGCAGTTAGTTCTACACTAAGAAAGAGCTTTTTTTATTTTAAATTTAATTCATCTCCGATTGCGATCAATAAGAACTTCTCAAACAGTTCAAATCGAATTCATGCCTCGTCCAATCGGATAACACGTCGCAACGCAGCGAGACGGCAAAGTAAACAAGCAAACAAACAAATACGCACATCAAAGAAGCAATAAAGTATTATTTATAATACGATACACTTTTAAATCTCGAAATACCTCTTCTATCTTCATGTTCACCATCGGATCTCTAACTCCAGACGACGGAATCTCCTCCAGATAGGACGCCACGACTCTTGAATTTTTCAACACGACATTCGAATTATTATTTTCCCTGGACGCAACGAAACCAGCGCTCCTCTTTACTGCATTATTATTATTAAAACCGACACCGCCATCACTACTAGACACCTTTTTATAATCCTGCACGATTTGGTGGTGATCTCCATTCATGATGATCGCCTCGACAACATCAGCAGAAGAAGAAGAAGAAGATCCTATCTCGGTAACGTCTTCACGATTATTTCTCAACAATTCAGAATCGCAATTTCTCGTCCGAGTTCTTTTGTCTCGCGATTTTTCGCAACCGTTTTCATCGTCGTCGTCGTCCGCTTTTTTTGATTTCTTGCGAACGCACGAGGCCGATGTCGTCGCCGTCGAGCCTGTAGTCTCAGCAAATATTGGATTGTAAAATATTTTACGGTGGTTGTCGTGATTTGTAGATAATTTAATAGCCTCGGCGCTGCTGTTATTTCTATCTAATAATCTTTTCGACTTATATTTCATGCTACCTACCTTACTACAACGGGTGCTCTAACTTCTGATTTCTAAAATAACTACTAAACAATGAACCGGTGCACGCTCGACAAACGAGAATCCACACAAACAGTTGTTTTTTAAACTTTTCAAGAATAGTTAAACAACTCCGGATGCACAATATCCTGATGATTGAATGTATGTACACATGTGTGTATGTGTAGGTGTCTGACTGTATATATGTGTAGGTGTGTGCGAGTGTATATATAAACATATATTTTATGTGTGTACGAGTGTATATATATACATATATTTTATGTCTGTGTGTGTATTCCACACCCTTACTTCCCACCGGATGTATAGTGGCAAGTATGATATACGATATTGTCGAATCACTAGTTATCTGTCATGCACGCCGCGTGCACACTCGGTGCGTACACATCGACTTGTACATCACTTTGAGGCGGCGTACACACAACACACGGCGAGAGAGAAAAGGAAGAGAATTAAAAAAAAACAACCAAGCAGAGATAGCGTGTTTTAATAAAATGGCAGACACCTACTTTTTTTCTTTTTATTGTTGAATCAAATGTTACTTCTTTATCTGTTCCCTGTTCGATGCACCGAATCGCACCGGGCAATGTCCAATCGAGTTTGAAAACTTTCGACCATTAAAAACGAATTTATTGAAAATCGCCGTCGCGAGTTGTTGGAGATTCGTGTGCGATCCGATGAGACACGATTTAAGTTGCGAGGAAGCGAGTAAAAGAAAAACAGGAACCGTATTATTAAGACAGGCCAGATCGGAGTGCGTTTTAGTTGAGTCTCCTCACTAATAAGAGTAATTATGCTAGGACTTTTTAATGTTCTACTATTTTCAAATTAAATGGACTTCTTTACTGGCGAGCAATTTCAGTTCACTTTGCGTAGGTAGAGAGAGGGAGACATTCAGATCTCTTCTACAACGACGAGTTGAAATTCAACAGTCGAATGTTGTTTTCTTTTCCTATTTTCTATTTTTCTTTTCTCGCACGAAATTGCTTTTGTTTTATTTTATTTTATTTATTTTTTAATTTAATTTATCGGCTTTCGTCTCGCTGAATAAAAAGAAGATTTAGATTCAAAATAGCCCGTCACTCACCGTGTTTATTCAGTTCCCTTTTTAAACGAGACCGCCTTAGCAGAGAGTTCCTGCACTGCACTGCCACACAACCAACTACTACTACCAACTTCTTTCTCAAAATTTGCATCAGAATAAAACTCCGTTTGATGTTGTGTAAGTAAGCTCAGATAGGATGCTTCCCACTAAGTTAATATCCCGCGGTAGTGCGGTGGGGGTGGGGGGGAGCCTTGCAAACAAGATATTCCTAACAACACGAATTCAACATAATAATAATAATAATTCGACAGTCACACTCTGGTTGGCGCGTCCTTCTTAACGGCCAGTCAGCCAAATCAATCAGATATTCAATCGGTTAAATTTCTATATAACTTATAAAATGCTGATCTCGCTTGTTCGCGCCGCTATCCTTTGATGTCGGTTCGTCTGTATGAACGCCAGGAATTTTTAAGTCCGAAACTTTGCACAAATGGTGTTAAAAGTGGAACCGTTTTTGTTCACATCTGAGAACATTTAAATATGTTCTAATCTCTAGTAAGCATTTGAAGGTGAAAACCTATCCAAGTTCATCAACTGTTTGCGAATATGTCAGATGATTCATGTCGAATGAGTCACGTGAGTGCATGTCATTATCTCCAGATGGAATGGAATGCATCTGTCTGCATGTCATTATCTCCAGATGGAATGGAATGCATCTGTCTGCATATGTCTTAAAACGTTTAAAATTACGTTTTTTTTTATTCATTTATAAAACATTTTTAGTACAGAAGGAACTCCTTGAAAACGCAATTTTGTGTGTGTGTGTGTCGTCTAAATGATGTCATTAAAACAGTGAGGCATAGGCCAAAGAGGAGGCCATTTTTCACATTCTCTGATGATCAGTGATCAGTTACCATGTCCGTGGCATGCCTTCTGAAAGCTCATCCGCTAATTCAACAACTTGCTGTTCAGAAATTGCAAGTTAATTTCTGTTTTTAAAAAATAAGTTTTTTTTCTGTATAAATTAAAACGCATTAATTCGATGGTATTTCTTCATGCTAAATATGGCGGAAGCATGTTTTCATAAACGTTTATTTCCATAAACAAACATATTTGCATGTGATACAAATATTTGCATACGTATACAATATTTGCATACGTATACAATATTTGCATACGTATACAATATTTGCATACGTATACAATATTTGCACACATAAAAATATCTTTGCACACATGCACACACGTATTAGAACATATACGCATATTTGCACACATTCACATATTTGTATGCACACACAGATTTGCATGCATACACATACTTGCTTACAATGTCACGTAATTGTATACGTATGTATATATGCTATGCATGCTTACACTTACTTGCATAGATTTTGCATATTTGTATTTGATAGATAGACATTTGCATTTGATAAATAGACATTTGTATTTGATAGATAGACATATGTAGTTTAGATAGACACATGTATATAGATAGACACATTTGTATTTTATAGATAGTATTTGCATGAGTAAAAATATTTACGTACTTATACACGCATACATTTTTATCAACATGTGTACTTAATAGTACTTATACACTTTATACACTTTCACATGCATTAACAAATTTTTTGCTCACGAGTTTATTTACACTCACACACACACACACGATTTATACACATGCTTCCATCTACACATCTGCACAGACATAAATATTGCCTACATGTACCTATATTTGCTCACACACACATATTTGCATACACGAACTTAAACGTAGACAAATAATTGCATACAAGCATATTTGTACAATCTACATAACTGCATACAAGCATATTTGTACATATCTACATAACTGTATACATGCATATTTGTACACATCTACATAACTGCATAAATGCACATTTTTACACATCTACATAACTGCATGCACACCTGTACACATCTACATAACTACAAGCCTAGCATATTTGTAAACATCTACGTAACTGCATACATGCATATTTGTACAATCTACATAACTGCATACAAGCACATTTGTACAATCTGCATAACTGCATAAAAACACATTTGTACAATCTATATAACTGCATACAAACACATTTGTACACATCTATATAACTGCATACAAGCACATTTATACACATCAGCATAACTGCATACATGCATATTTGTATTATATTTTTCCATTTCAATTACCTACTCCTACTTTTCCATGCGTCCCGATCATTAATTTTGGTCAGATATTACTCTCCTCAATATATATATATATATATATATAAAACTTTTCCTATTTACATTATTCATTCTCTTTTCTTTGCTGGCTTTCCAGTCTTTCCAGTGTTCCAGTGTTGATTAGCATGCATGTGACCGTGAGTACGTGTACGTTCATGTGTTTATGTGTACTCCAGTCATGTGTACATACACACACACACATATGTAATGTCTGTGTGTAGTGTACGCACTGAATGTACAGCAGTCACACACACTCATTATATTAAGTGTTTGTCACCGTTCGCGTTGCAGCGCTGTTCATGTAATATCCGTCATACGCAGTTTCGTATGCACTTTTATTTTTTTCTTATTTCCATTGTCTCCACGGTGGAGCAATTTGACAGATGCTGGGAACTGGAGTCAGTGAGATTGCGAACGACAGACGAACGAACGAACGAGCAATATTAATGAATACCTTGAAACGGAAGATAGAAATTAACAACACAACTGCAAAGGCCACAGCAATGAATTTCTTAAAATTAAGCAATCGTACCATAACATTTTTATATAATAGTTTATAGTCCTTAACACCAGGTGTTTTAAGACTGAAATGTCTGTATGTAGGAAGCACCTAAGTACTTCTTGTCGTATATTATATATGAAATTATGAAATTATGTTGTGTTATTTATTTAAAAATAATTTAACTCGTTAATGTCAAAAAGAAAAACATCATTCGATTATCTAAAAATATTTCGTCACGCGAAATGTCATTATGCTCATCATAATCATCGTCATCATTACCAGAACCACCACTATCGTAATCCTCACCATAATCATCATAATGACCGTCATCACCATCACCAACATCATAATAATCAGTACCACCACCATCATCATCATCACCACCACAACAACCACACAATCATTATCATCACCATCCGATGAAACTAATTATGAATCATCGATTAAAGTGTAACGTTATAATAAAACGAACCATTGACACTGTAAAACCGCGTGCTTGTGTGTGCGTGTGTATATGTGTGCGCGCGTGCGTGCAGGAAAACCGCCTTGTATAAATTACTATAAATTAGGCATATCAATGTCTATTTAATTTCCACATTAATTAAGATAGCACACAGCACGCTACTAATATTCTCTCAATGAAACATTTTTTTGCAACATTTTCAAGACGAATATCATATCAGCTGGTTTTTCAATATCAGCTGTTTTTTTTGTAAAAATCAGTTTTCTTTTCCATTTTGATGCCGGATGGAGAGATTTTACCATCAAAGAGTCGTTCGTCATCTCGTTGAATGTCTAATGAATGACAATCAATGGCCGATGACGTTTATTTATTGCCCTCACATTCATTCGCCACTCGTTCAACAACAACAACAATAATAACCAGAGAAGTACAACAAGTCCTGACAACAGTACATGAACAACGACATTGACATCATCATCGTCGTCGTAGAAGTCGTCATCGTCGTCATCAACATCAACATCAACATCAACACATCATCAACATCAACATCAACATCAACATCAACATCAACATCAACATCAACATCAACATCAACATCAACATCATCATAATCATCACCTGCATCGTCATCGTCGTCGAAGACACCATCCAGCAACAACAACAACTACACGGGGCATGGAATGGTGGCTTAATAAACCTTTTACAGCAGACGTTATTATCTTGTTGCATGTACAACTACAACAACACTGTTCTGTGAGAACGATTATAACGATTGTTGCAGAAACTATCCTATCCGTTCTTTAACGACTCTCTTGCTGTTGGTTGGTGTTTGTTGGTGTTGTTGTTGTTCGCTCTATCGGTTGTGGAAGAAGAAGGAAAAGGAACAGATATGAATAATAATAAATCAGACTTCTTGTTTTAATTATTCAATTTATTTAAAAGTCAAGCAAATATTATCAGCATCATCATCATATTTATTATTATCGTTATCATCACCTTTATAATCATCATCATCCTCTCCACCATCATCATCATCATACCAATTGTTGTTTTAGTATTATTATTATTAATATTATTATTACAACAACTGAGAAAACTTTCAAACGATGTCTCGAGATTTGCAAATTCACACACACACACTCACACTCACACACACACACACACACACACACACACACACACACACACACACACACACACACACACACACACACACACACACACACACACACACACACACACACACACACACACACACACACACACACACACACACACACACACACACACACACACACACACACACACACACACACACACACACACACACACACACACACACACACACACACACACACACACACACACACACACACACACACACACACACACACACACACACACACACACACACACACACACACACACGCACGCACACACACACCATCTAACTCATCCGGCCATGTTTCCGGTGCAGGCGAATTTACAAATTCAGAAAGACAAATTCAGAAAGAAATTTTCATCACATTCTTCTTTTTTAAACAAAAAAGAATCAGAAGCTATTCGTGAAATTCAAAATTCACGCTTTAATTCAAAACATTCGTCTAATAAATACACAATAAAAATTTACAAACAATCATTTGGACTCCAAGCAATTGTCATTCAGCAGGGAGGAAAGGTGATGGCCCCCCCCTGTCTTAAAGGTTAGTCATATCTGGCAATCAGATGGCGAAAACCGACTCGATACTTCATATATATTTCACACAGAGAAGCCAAGCAGCCTGGTTTATAAACATTTTCACTAAGATAATCAACTTCTTTTTCTTCTTCACATAATTGTGTGAATGTTTTGAAATATTTGTAACGTAAAATAATAAACAGATTTTTTAAATGACCTGAAATCTTCTCATTGAAGATTGCCTCTATGCGAAATTACGCTCAAATTGCTCAAGAAGTTCGGATGTGATAAGCGAACACACACACATACATACACACACACACATACACAAACAAGCAACATTGCCTTTTATATATATATACACAGATAAGCTGCAACAAAAATATGAATAAATAGGTTAAATGTTCATTTCATCAAAATCACAAAACATAACGAAATGCTATCTCACCTGCACCAATGCCCCCCCCCCCACCACTCACTCAATGGCAAGTTTCTTGACTGAACTTCCTTGAAATCTTCAAACAACTCCACACTAAGCTGTTCATTTCCAGTTTTTCTCTTTTTTAAACTTTTTTTCCTCGCACGAAGTTGCCGGTTTTCCATTTTCTTTTTGCGAATTCCTTTCCACTACGGATGCTTGCGATCTGAGTTTTTCCACACTTGGATTCTTCGGCTGTTTTCTGATAGAATCGCCGTTTTTCCCAGCATCTTTCCAACAACAAGCATTTTCTTTTCCAAGAATAATTTTTTTTTAATTTTTGAAATCAAAAACATTTAGGCTGCCATTTTCTATTGCTTCTGAAGTGTTGCAATTCGTCAAATGATTTTCGACGACACCAAAGACGAAACCAAAATAGATTTAATAGCGATTTTTTTCAGAACCACATTTGCATAGCTTGATTTTAACGGAATACTAGAGATACCCCGTCAAAAATGACGGAATTTTTGTTTTTATAAGAAGTTCAATCAAGTCAGGATCTCAATCGCTGTTAATGATTAAATGTGGTGAATAGACAATGGGGTTACTCTAACAGCCCAGCAATATAAAAAAATTTTAATGCTTTAAATCGAACCTGGTTCAAGCAAATTAAAATCACTACATTTTTTTACCATAACTTCTTTTGAATCAAGCATAATGTTTGATGCAATCGGTTGAAATGGGCTTAAGTAAAAACGTTTTGGATCTTTAAGACTGGCAGTTACAATTGCAACATTTAATTTTCAAATTAAAAATTTTTTAATAAAAAATCGTTTATTCCACATTGATTAGAAAGTTTCTTAAATTTTCAATCCTCACAGCAATATTTTCATATTTTATAGACTTACTATCATCAAAAAATATTTTTCTAAACATTTTTCAGTCGCCGAAATAAAAAATTATAAAAGATTTAAAAAATGAAGTTTTTACGTTTTCTTGTTATAGTGATGAATCTGAAAATCACAATCAGGTCACCTTCTCGAGCTATTGTCACGTTATATTTTGTTTGTTTGGTTGGTTTTGTTACAAGTAATTATAGATTTTGCTTATATGATGTAAAATTATTTTTTATATATTATTTATCAATAATTTTATTTATTTAATTTTCTATTTATTTAGATCACCATTTCTATTTTTCTACTTCTGTAATAAAAAGGAGGAACGGATATTCCCCCCGGACATTTCCTCCCGGACGTTACCCCCTCCCAGGGATAGGACATTTCCCCTACCCCGGGGTAGAGTTAGAGTTTAGGTTTTTTAAGAAACAAAAACATATTTGTAAAAGATTTAACATTTATTGTTTATATTTAATCGAATATTATTAATTGAATAGATTATTTGGCGTGCAGCCGTAAGAGAAAAAAGGGTTAGGGTTAGGGTTAAGGTGGGATAGTAACTTCGTTAGGGTTAGGGTTAGCATCCCACTAGTTACTTCGTTAGGGATGGGGCTAGGGTTACGTTAGGGTTAGCATCCCACTAGTTACTTCGTTAGGGTTAGGGCTAGGGTTACGTTAGGGTAGCATCCCATTAGTTACTTCGTTAGGGTTAGGGCTGGGATTAGGGTTAGGGTTAGGGCTAGCATCCCACTAGTTACTTCGTTAGGGTTAGGGCTAGGGTTACGTTAGGGTTAGCATCCCACTAGTTACTTCCTTTAGGTTTGGGGTAGGATTAGGGTTAGGGCTAGGATTAGGGTTAGGGCTAGGACTAGGGTTAGGGCTAGGATTAGGGTTAGGGCTAGGATTAGGGTTAGGGCTAGGATTAGGGTTAGAGCTAGGATTAGGGCTAGGTCTAGGATTAGGGTTAGGGCTAGGATTAGGGTTAGGGCTAGGATTAGGGTTAGGACTAGGATTAGGGTTAGAGCTAGGATTAGGGTTAGGGCTAGGATTAGGATTAGGGTTAGGGCTAGGGTTACGTTAGGGTTAGCATCCCACTAGTTACTTCCTTTGGGTTAGGGGTAGGATTAGGGTTAGGGCTAGGATTAGGGTTAGAGCTAGGATTAGGGTTAGAGCTAGGATTAGGGTTAGGGCTAGGATTAGGGTTAGGGCTAGGATTAGTGTTAGGGTTAGGGTTAGGGTTAGGGTTAGCATCGCGCTAGTTACTTCGTTAGGGTTAGCATCTCACTATACTAGCTACTTTGTTCACCAGCAGTTAAGCAAGGGCATCCAACATTCGACTAAAATGCTGTACGCGATTTTTCTCTTTATAAGCTTTTGACAGCCCCAGCTCTTAACAGGAAAGAAACTTTTGGAAAACTACAAATTCATACTACTGCATTATTTTATTTATTACCATCTGTCAGAGAAAACGTCATATCATTGAAAAAAAATCTTACAACAGGGGGGGAGAAATGTTCTACCCTGGGGGAAATGTCGGGTCAAAATTGTCCGGAGGGAAATGTCATAAAATCGTCTGGAAGGTATTGCAAAAATATGGCCCGGATGTATTTTGCAACATCTGAGGTGACTAGAACCTTGTTGCTAACGGGAATCTAGAATTATGTTTTATAAAGCGACGTGTTTACCAGTAAGAATATTTTTAATATAAAGTATGAGAACCAAGATGAAAATTTGGCACCTCCAATGACATGCGCCGAGTATCTGCATAGTTGGACCATGGCTAATAAGAGTTGTCTAAAGTTTGCAAACTATGCTACTTGCTGTGGATTGTTACTTCTACACTATTGATGTAACTGAGATTAACAGAAATAACCCGAAAAGCAGCCTTAATTATCCCGGTCTGAGTCGGTCCTGAATCAGGAGAAATGTTTTAGTCTGGGGAGATAAAAAATGCCCGTGAGGAAATGTCTTAGGGTCTGTCAAGGAGAATGGCCAGGTTTGTATCGTTGGCTTAAGGGGATTGAAGCCTCCTGCGGTTACCGTGGTATCTAGCAGAGTTCCATGCTTCCAACTAGGGAGTAACCGATTTTTGGTCCGGAAATCGGATATTGCCGAAGATTGCGAAATTCCGATTAATCGGAATCGGCAACATTAGATAACCGATTCCGACTTTTTCATATTTTTATTATACTGAGTTTCCTGTTTTACCTTGTGTTTTTTAAATTTGAATATTCTATTGAGGATGATGAAACATCGAGTCAAACGTCGAGAATGCTAGAACTACATGCACAGGACGATTCATAATGCATAAATTTGGTTTTTTGAAGTTGTCAAGTAGTAGGAAGTGTAGGTTATTGAACCAGGAAATGGTTTTTATGCGTAAAGGACCTAATGTCTCGTTAATTAAAATACGGTTGGTAAATATGGCCCCTGCTGTTACTTCAATTGTTGTAAAATATGCAAATCAAACATCTGTGTATCCAATTCTGTGTTCTAAATTTGTCTACTTGTCTACGTACAACTGTTATAATTAATTTAAATATTATTAAATTTATTCGAATTAGGTAATAATGGCGCAAAGAAACAAAATTTGAGAATTTTTTGAAATAATTCCGACTAATCGGACCAAAACCGGAATCGGCAAATTTTGGTACCAGAAATCGAAAAATCGGAAATCGGCAAAAAAATCGAAATCGGTTACTCCCTACTTCCAACGCACCGACGTGAACCGTTGCTGGCCAAGTGATATCTTGTTTCTATAATAATAATGATATTGAAAAACAACGCCGAAACTTTGCGAACAAATCACGTGACATTAAACTGGACAGGCTGGAGATTGTGATTAAATTTCCAGTTAGTTCCGTCCAGCGTATCTGGCCGGTCACGACAGCCTTCAAAATGTATGTTTTATTCCAGTTGGAATGCCGAGAACATCCATCGAGCTATTGTTGTTATTATTATTATTATTATTATTATTATTATTATTATTATTATTATTATTATTATTATTATTATTATTATTATTATTATTATTATTATTATTATTATTATTATTATTATTATTATTATTATTATTATTATTATTATTATTATTATTATTATTATTATTATTATTATTATTATTATTATTATTATTATTATTATTATTATTATTATTATTATTATTATTATTATTATTATTATTATTATTATTATTATTATTATTATTATTATTATTATTATTATTATCATCATCATCATCATCATCACCACCATCATCATCATCATCATCATCATCATCATCATCATCATCATCATCATCATCATCATCATCATCATCATCATCACCATCATCATCATCATCACCATCACCATTATCTGTCCATGGCTCATCTGATTATTGTGGCGTTCCATTTGTATTCATATTTATAAAGTATTGTTATTGTTTAGTTTCTCATTTAAACTATTATATAAAATGTTGTGACAGTGAGGTCGATAGTTTACTTGCTTCTGATGGAAAGAAATCGTAGCCTGAGCTACAAATAGAAACCATTTAAAACATGATTTAAATCACTTCACAAGCTGCAAATGATAGATGATTGGATTGACGTATGGACGGATGGATTGACGGATAAATGAACGGACAGACGAATAGTGGGTGGGTGTGTGTGTGTGTGTGTGGTCGAACGGAGAGAAAGTGCGAGAGAGAGAGAGAGAGAGAGAGAGAGAGAGAGAGAGAGAGAGAGAGAGAGAGAGAGAGAGAGAGGGAGAGAGAGAGAGAAAGACGGACGGACGGGTAGATGGACGTAGGGATCGGATGGAAAGCAGAAAAACAGAATGGAAGAACAGCGGATGGATTGAAGAAGAAGATGAAAGAGATCACGCTGGCTCTCGTGTCTGCAGCGAGAGAGCGGTTACGAATGTTGGCAAACAGCTTTTTGGTAGGGATGGCATACAAGTGGACGGATGGATGGAGTGAATGAATGAAAAGCAAATGGAAAGTTTGCTTTATCTTTCCGTGGAAATGAAAACAATTTTTGTGCATTTCCCTTCGAGTGTTCGGCATGAAACAAGATCATAAAGCAATTTGCGAGGCAGTACAGAGCGGCCATCTTAAATCTCAATTTCAAATCGTTGACCGACGTTGTTTGTGTCCCGAACGAGACAACGCGAGCTGATTATGGCGTCTCAATCGTACCAAAATCGTGTGCGCTTGTGCAAGATGGTTGGAGTCTGGAAGTATTTTCTCTTTCCAACTCCCCACGAGTTCTATTCATTCGGGAATGGAAAATTTATCAATTCAGAAATCAGTCAAACAATGCTCTTTCGCCACCGCGCGCTGGCAGATATTAAAAGCCTCCACATTTAAAAGTTATTAGTCTTTTTTTTTATTCTTATATATTTATATATATAGGAGCTGCGAATTAATTCCTTAAATTAACGCCGTTAAATATTTTAACATTTTTAATGACTAATCTAAATTTCGCACCAAAATTTGCATTCAACTGTGCTACAGTGTTCTTTTAATGTTATCTTAAAAGCATGTTTTTAATTTTTCAAATTAACTTTCACTAACTCCACAAATATCCAATAGTTTATCACGAATACCACACATATCCAACATTTGATGACGAATACCAAAAATATCCACAAGCTGATCATGAATACCACGACTATTCAACCTTCTCCTCTTTCATTCATAAATAACATTAACTGATCAAAAAGGCAGTTGGAAGTATTGATGGACAAAAATCTCCGTGCGGTGTGATATCAGAGCATCACTCCGGGATTAACCGGTCAAGCAATTTGAGACTTGACCACAAGAGAGCTCATCTGAAGCGGTGAAGTAAAAATTCAAATGCCGCATAAAGCTGTGCACCTCTGAACAGAGACACAGATGGAAGCAAACAAAAAAATATAGAAAGAGTGAGTGAGTGAGAGTGAGTGGGTGGGTGGGTGAGTGAGTGAGTGAGTGAGTGAGTGAGTGAGTGAGTGAGTGAGTGAGTGAGTGCGTGCGTGCGTGAGTGAGTGAGTGAGTGAGTGAGTGAGTGAGTGAGTGAGTGAGTGAGTGAGTGAGTGAGTGAGTGAGTGAGTGAGTGAGTGAGTGAGTGAGTGAGTGAGTGAGTGAGTGAGTGAGTGAGTGAGTGAGTGAGTGAGTGAGTGAGTGAGTGAGTGAGTGAGTGAGTGAGTGAGTGAGTGAGTGAGTGAGTGAGTGAGTGAGTGAGTGAGTGAGTGAGTGAGTGAGTGAGTGAGTGAGTGAGTGAGTGAGTGAGTGAGTGAGTGAGTGAGTGAGTGAGTGAGTGAGTGAGTGAGTGAGTGAGTGAGTGAGTGAGTGAGTGAGTGAGTGAGTGAGTGAGTGAGTGAGTGAGTGAGTGAGTGAGTGAGTGAGTGAGTGAGTGAGTGAGTGAGTGAGTGAGTGAGTGAGTGAGTGAGTGAGTGAGTGAGTGAGTGAGTGAGTGAGTGAGTGAGTGAGTGAGTGAGTGAGTGAGTGAGTGAGTGAGTGAGTGAGTGAGTGAGTGAGTGAGTGAGTGAGTGAGTGAGTGAGTGAGTGAGTGAGTGAGTGAGTGAGTGAGTGAGTGAGTGAGTGAGTGAGTGAGTGAGTGAGTGAGTGAGTGAGTGAGTGAGTGAGTGAGTGAGTGAGTGAGTGAGTGAGTGAGTGAGTGAGTGAGTGAGTGAGTGAGTGAGTGAGTGAGTGAGTGAGTGAGTGAGTGAGTGAGTGAGTGAGTGAGTGAGTGAGTGAGTGAGTGAGTGAGTGAGTGAGTGAGTGAGTGAGTGAGTGAGTGAGTGAGTGAGTGAGTGAGTGAGTGAGTGAGTGAGTGAGTGAGTGAGTGAGTGAGTGAGTGAGTGAGTGAGTGAGTGAGTGAGTGAGTGAGTGAGTGAGTGAGTGAGTGAGTGAGTGAGTGAGTGAGTGAGTGAGTGAGTGAGTGAGTGAGTGAGTGAGTGAGTGAGACAAATAGAGAGACAGAGACAAACAGACAGGCAAGCAGACAAGAGACAGAGTCACGTGCACAGACTCACGCAATCGTACGCGAGAGCATTAAACATTGAAAGGAAAACGAAAGAAAACATTTCACCTCGGACCGAGCTATAGATGTATGAGTTTGAAGGGCATGCTTGAGCGATACGATTTTCCACAATTATTTTATGAGATAATTTCGTCAATTTAGATAGCAATTCATCGCTAATTCGTCTGCTCGTTATTCATTCACGATGGAGAATTCACTGGACGGTTGATGGCTCAATTCGCCCCAGTCCTGTTTCTTGTTTAAAAATGAACTTAAATTAGTAATCAAATAAGAAGGATATAAATGGAATCTGTTTTGTTGTATGTATCTAAGTTATGGTCGGGAGAGGGAGTTGGAGAGTGAAGTTGAAACGCTCATGAATAAAATAAGCCGTTTAAATATTTAAAATTTAATTTAGTTTATTGAATAATTAAGTAGTTAAGTTTACAATTTTATGTGCTAGTAAACATAAACGTTTATGGGTTATTTATTTTTTACATTTGTCAGTCGGTATATATATATCAGAAAACACTTTAAAAAGAAAATAAAATTGTTTAATTTGAGATATTTTGTTGACTTTTTAGGTAATATTTATGGCATTAAGAATGCAGAAGTCTTACACACATCGACTTGCTAAGTACTTTAAAAAAGAAAGAAGAAAGAGAAAGCCAGTGCCATTTTTATGCATCTCGCCTTGATGTTATGGATCACGACATTCTGGGTGTGGGATCGTTAATCAATGAATATTTCTAAATGTATACGTATCATATAAAATTATCTTATAAAATTATGTATGAATGTATGTGTGTGTATGTGTGTATGGGTTGTTGTTAGGGTTAGGGTTAAGGTTAAGGTTAAGGTTAGGGTTAGGGTTAAGGTTAGGGTTTGGTGTTAGGGTTAGGGTTAGATTTAGGTTTTGTTGTTAGGTTAAGGATTAGTTTAAGGTTAGGGTTAGGTTTGTTGTTAAGGTTAGGGTTTGGTGTTATGTTTAGGGTTAGGTTAGGTTTGTTATTAAGTTTAGGGTTAGGTTTGTTGTTAAGGTTAGGGTTAGGTTTGTTGTTAAGGTTAGGGTTTGGTGTTAAGTTTAGGGTTAGGTTTGTTGTTAAGGTTAGGGTTAGGTTTGTTGTTAAGGTTAGGGTTAGGTTTGTTGTTAAGTTTAGGGTTTGGGTTATTATTAGGGTTAGGGTTTGGTGTTAAGGTTAGGGTTTGGTGTTTAGTTTAGGGTTTGGTGTTAGGGTTAGGTTTGTTGTTAAGTTTAGGGTTTAGGTTATTATTAGGGTTAGGGTTTGGTGTAAAAGGTTAGGGTTTGGGTTATGGATTTTAATTAGGACTTGGTGTTAGGGTTAGGGTTAGGGTTAGAGTTAAGGTTAAGGTTAGGGTTAGGGTTAGGGTTAGGGTTAGGGTTAGGGTTAAGGTTAGGGTTAGGGTTAGGGTTAAGGTTAAGGTTAAGGTTAAGGTTAAGGTTAAGGTTAAGGTTAAGGTTAAGGTTAAGGTTAAGGTTAAGGTTAAGGTTAAGGTTAAGGTTAAGGTTAAGGTTAAGGTTAAGGTTAAGGTTAAGGTTAAGGTTAAGGTTAAGGTTAAGGTTAAGGTTAAGGTTAAGGTTAAGGTTAAGGTTAAGGTTAAGGTTAAGGTTAAGGTTAAGGTTAAGGTTAAGGTTAAGGTTAAGGTTAAGGTTAAGGTTAAGGTTAAGGTTAAGGTTAAGGTTAGGATTAGGGTTAGGGTTAGGGCTAAGGTTAGGGCTAAGGTTAGGGCTACGGCTAGGGTCAGGGTTAGGGTTAGGGTTAGGGTTAAGGTTAGGGTTAGGGTTAGGGTTAGGGTTAGGGTTAAGCTTTGGGTTAGGGTTTGATGTTAGGCTTATGGTTATTACAAAACACTTCAATTCCATGTCATTTGTATCGAAGCTTTTTTGCTGAATTTTCAGAGAACGAAATCGCTTCTTTTATTTGAGCTTAGTCGCTTTTATTTCCTTTTTCAACTTCTGATGTACTTTTTGATTCGAAATGAGTTGTACGGCTAAATCACGATGGACAAAATGATTTTGATTCCGTTAATGTAATAGAATTGTTTTTTTTCATAATCTATCAAGTTTTTCCCGATAAGATTGCAGGGGCTCAGCGCAGTTGGTACAATTTTTCCATCTGAGGCTTCACAGAAATCAGAAAACTAAATTTTCAAAATCCTTCACTGCCGGACTTGCTTGCTTGTTTGCTTACTTGCTTTAAAGTGAAAATGAACTAACTTTCCGTCATCCAATCGAGCTGAAATTTTAAATATAGGGTCGCTCTTCATGACAATGCATTCTATTGTAGTTTAAAAAAATTAAAAAAATTGTAATTAAAAATAATATTTATTTTTGTTTTAAAACAAAAACAATTTAAATACAATTATATAGGTGTTTAGATATATAAATTCCAAAAATGTCATTTAAAAAATCATTTTTGCAGCTTCTGAAAAGCCAGCAAATCCTGAAATATAAGAGACTAGATATACCCCGTCAAAAATCACTGATTTTTTGTTTTTATAGAGCTGTCGGATAATAAATAAAGTTCGTTTACCATTTCCACCATTATTATAGGAAGTGTAATCAAGTCAGGATCTCAATCGCTGTAAATGATTAAATGTGGCAATTAGAAAATGCTTCTGCTGGCTGCTGATTTCTACCTGCTCAGCAATATAAAAAAATTGTTCAATGCTTTAGTTCGAACCTGGTTCAAGCAAATTAAAATCACTACATTTTATGTCATGCATATTTTTGAACAACAAATCCAGCATACTGTTTAATGTAATCGGATAAATAAATAAATAACTTATAAATATAAATAATTAGTAAAATAATAATAAAAAGAGAGCGTTCCAGAGTGAGTCAGTCAGTCAGATTTCAGTGTAAATATATTATACATACTATATATATTAGTTTTAGGTAATTTAAATGTCAGAATCGACGACAAGCAACCATTTTTGGCTTGGTCTAATATATAGATGCCGTCAAAACTGTGTGGTTGCATTTTTCGAAGATATAAATTTTTACAAGTATTTGTTAAATTGACTTTTATAAGTTTTGTTTTGAGCCTAAATAAAATTTTGTATTTATTACAATCGAATGTTTAGAAACCATTAGAAACATTATACTCTGCAAAATACATAGTAACAGCCTCAAGAACATTGAAAAATAGGAATTACATTTTTAATATTGTTTTAACAATAAAATTAGACAATGCACTGCAATTCAAAGTTGTAAAAAAATAGGTTACACAATTTTGTTTTACCATCCCTGAAACAATTGTGCAGAAAGTAAATTGTTTGATCAGTGCATGCTTTGGATTTTTATCGGAACCTATTTGTGTTTCTATAATCCTCTTTAATTTTTGTTAAAATGTTTTTTCGCAAAGTATCTAGGTGCTTGAATTCTGGTTGCTTATTAAAATCTGGATTAAATGATTACAAAGGTAAGCGAAAATTTGAGTTTAGTTTTCTTGACCTTTTCACTTTTCACTTTTCTTGAGCGACCGAAATTATAATTATAAATTATAGTTATTATACTATAATAATAACTATAATAATTATAGTTAGTAAGTACTAAGTTCGTTATGCAAATCAATTAGTAAAAAATATTCTACCTTAAAGTTTTTAATTTTAGTTTCAATATATTCAGCTTTTTAAAGAGATTTCACATCTCACTGTCACTACAAGCCATATGTGCTGTTGAGATCGTCAGCTATTTATCATAATTATGATAATTTTATTTTATTATAAACTATTGATTTCTTAGTATAAACATTTCGGTCAATTTCCACAGTACTATTTTTAGCCATGCACACTATAAATATAAACTAGTTTTTTTAAACCAATAATTTACACTTCAGGAGTTGGAAGCTCAAGAAAAATTAGTATATTTTCATCATTGCAAGAAAAATGGCAGCTAATGAGTGCTGCCCTCGTTGAAAGACCTC
Organism: Erpobdella octoculata; assembly: GCA_963978895.1. Classification (NCBI taxonomy): domain Eukaryota; kingdom Metazoa; phylum Annelida; class Clitellata; order Hirudinida; family Erpobdellidae; genus Erpobdella; species Erpobdella octoculata. The sequence goes on from OZ022239.1 coordinate 4,281,281, forward strand.
CGGTCATAACGCAGGAAAAAACAAAGCTCGAACGTGAATTTTCAGATCTTCTCCACACGATCGAAAAAGAATGCAGCCTGCTCTCGGATCACGAACTTCGTCACCTGGAAGACCAGTTGCGTAAATTTATTTTATTTTTACTCGATGTGGACGCAGATCTTGTTATTATATTAAATTGCGATCGTAGGAAAATGGCTGATAAGAAAAATATTGATGTGGAAAATGAAAAAGTTCTGATAACAGCTCAGGAAATAGAGGATGCCTGGCAAGATGAATTCGATGCTTTTCAATTTGCTAGCAGATTAACAGGTTTGGACATTTTGGAAAATGAAGCATGTTCTAGTATAAAAGATTTTCTGTTATTATTAGATTTAAATTATTTTTTATCAAGTTTTTTCTATTTAGATAATGAAAATCATTGTCGTCTTTGCACCCAAAAACAAAATGGTGCAGGCATCTAAGGTGACAATCTGCAATTACCCGCAAAATACCTATCTCTGCACGTGCCTCCACTAACTATGTGCCATGGGGCTACATAGCACCCTTTTCCAGAATAAGAATTACTAAAGGTTTACCCAGATTCCAGTGGCACTCTTAGTTAATGTTGGTTTGTTTATAAGTACTTTGGGTCTACAGAAGGCTGCATAAAAGCAAAGTTGTTTTCAAAGTAAAGGCGGGTTAACAACAGTATGAGACAGTTGCTCTTAATTAATCAATGGTTCATTGAATGTTTGAAGCCAACCAACATTCAAACCATGTGCCTGGTTGTCTCTGGCTTGTCCGCAAGGATTTACACAAGTATATTTGATAAAACAGTCAATCTTTGCCCATGTAAACATGCCTTTAGGCCTTGTCTTGTCTGAATTAGGTCAGAATGTTTAAACTAAAGTAATAAAAATGAAATTCTTGGCCACTGCTGTGAGAACGATGACTACGTTGAATATTTAGTAGTTATATTTTATATTATTAAAAAATAACAGATTCCAATAAAAATAAGTTTTTGTAGCTTGAAATTTTATTGTGCCAAGATTTGTAAAAAAAATTTTGTTTTTCAGAAGCGGATGCAAAGAAAGATTTGAAGTCCTTGGAGAGGAAGCTTGATAAAAAGTTAATATTACTCGTCGAACAGAAATTAGGAAATTCCAAGCGCTGGGTTTTGCCAATGGGTTTACTAGAAGAAAATGAATCGATGCGACAAGTTTGTGCCCTGTGTTTTGTGAATATATGTTTAATAACTATTACAAGTCATCGATGGTGTGCAAAACCCAGTTTTGTGTCGAATAGGTTTTTTTATGTCTTAGATGAATATAAATTGAAACAAAATTCTGCTTCGGAAGAGAACTGCCGTCAAACTGGAGGCCTAGATGTCATTAGTCGGGCTTGTTAACCGTTCCATCTAACTGCCTCATTAAACCACATTCCAGCCTCTTAACCTAGACAATTATTTCAATTATTTGCAATATTTATTATTTAATTGTTTTGGTTATTTTTTAATACTGTTTGATTGTTTCTAAACATTTTAATAACTTATATCATTTGAACCAATAAGGCTGCAGAGAGAATTCTTACAAATTATTACGGCCCTGAATTCAAGGCAGAGTTCATTGGCAATTCCCCGTGTGGTTTTTTCCAGTATAAATACCCCCCAAACACCCGCAAAGACTACGTTGGTGCAAAAGTAAGGAGTTTATTTTTCATGATGTTCTAAAAAATAAGCCAACGAATTTGAAAGTTACAGTTTAATGAATTCATATTTTCAAACTTTTCTTTTTAGATTTTCTTTTTCAAAGCCCATTACATCTCTGGGCAAATGGTATTGAAAGAAGAATCACCTGATTATAAATGGGTAGCAAGGAATGAAATTAGAAGTTTAACTACGACATCGTATGGAACAAAATTAAAGAAAATGATCTATGAGTAAATCAATACTTTTTAGTGTTTTTTCATTAAAAAAGGTAAAAAATCATAGTTCTTTTGTTTACGTTATTCTGTCTTATATTTCCATGGGGCATGGCCATCATAGCGATGCAACCATTGGGAAGTGTCTGGAAAAGGTAATGCCGATAGTCGTTGTTTTTCCTCTCTCACCCCAGCGTGTTCTCTGTACGGAATATGATTTTATTAAACCAGATTAAATTGCACATTCACAACCATATCTCGTCTATTTCATTCGATATTTGAGAGTCAAGGTGGGGCTCATCGGCTGAGATTTATTTCAAACACCAATTCGCATGTTCCTTTAAATGCTTTTCTATTTTTCCTATCTTCTAGCAGGCTGTTATTGATCATATCAGCAAATTACCTAATAACCGATCGAATTACTAGCGCAACAAAAACTACTACATTTACAACATTGACATTATTAGATACAGGCCGTTATCCAGGGCGTTTGGCTGTAGTATATTAGTATATAATTAATTTTTATATTCATGCATTCTGTTTCTACCTGTTTGGATCTAATGGACTTGTGAAAATTAAAATTGTTTAGAGTTTCGAATAGGGTAGGGAAGAATTCTTGCTACAATGTGTCGAGTTTTCAGAAAGCGCTTGATCTCGTTGCAAAGTGGAATAAAGAGCTTCCAGCTCTTTAGAATCATAGACGTGTTTTTTCAAAACCATAAGACGATGAAAAATGTGGATAAAACATAGCGTGTCTCTTTTCCAAATCTTGGATTTACCCACCTGTGTTTTCTGGTTCTTAAGAAGAGATGAACTCCGATACTGATATTGTGATCAAAATTAATGGATTATCTAATGAGAAGTAAAACCATGAAAAAGATCTGCAAAATGGGAACTACTTTTTTAATTTAATCGGTAAAAAATATGATACACGGAAAACAAATTCACGAAACGTGCTTAACTCGTTTTTTTCCTCAAAATTGTTTAAAAAACTTCACAGCAATTCATAACGATGTACACTTGAAAGGTGTATAATAACAGGACGAACAATGAACTAAAAAGCTTCAGACGGAACAAGAACGTGAAATGTAAGTGTATAACATTTAACAAGAACACTAACAGTTAAAACAGGCATGTGCAGGTGTAAAAAAAATTAAACACAAACCAAACAAATTCATCGTGATGGCTGGTCTTACAAACATTCCAATATAAAACTTCCCTATTTATAAAGCTGTTGCAATTATTGAAAAAAAAATCAATAATTTGGTGTAATTTAAAAAATGGTGTCTGTAATAAAAAGGGTGCCAAAGAATCGTCGCCAGATGCATGAACGCGACGGAAAATAAAACTCTAAAATATCAAATGTTCAACAGCTGGTCAAAACTCTGGCCGAATAGTGGACTGTCTTTTCCGAAGAATTCGACATTCTTGAACTGATCATCTTCCTGGACAATCTGAAATAGAATCGTACGTAAACAGCACGGTCCCTTCGCATGATCCATGTATTGTTTGCCAGAGGCTGTGATTTAAACCTATTGGACAGCTTTGGCTTCTGAAGCCGCGGCTTGATAAACGCAAATGTGGGGCCTAGGTTGATAATTTTTTGAGGGCTTTCTTAGGCCCATACCCTGAATATTCTGGAGCATCCAGAACCCCACATTGGGCTTACTTAGTTATCCTAATATGTTCCTATCGGTTATCTCTCTTTTTCATAACAAATTACATGAAAATAGGGATTTACTTATCTCTAGCTCCCAGCTGATCATTTGACCTTTGTTCCGAGAAGTTTGCCAGCCCTGCTTTAAGGTTTTGTTCTATAACAAAATTAGAACTTCCAAAGTATACTTACCGGATGAGCGCACGACGTGCTGTTTTCGCTGTTCTTCCTGAAGAAGAAGTCCGACAGAAGCCACGGGTCGGAACTTTCATTGATGAAAACTAGATCCTTGTTAGGAACAGCTATGAAAATAAAGATTTCAGTAACGATAATAAATAAATGTAAAGGGACTATATAATAATGGAAGAAACAAAACAGAAGCACTGGAAAAAATTACATCGATCGATCGCTTTCTATACCAACCTTGTTTCTGCAGCTTGATGCTTTCCATGGTTGAGGTTGAATTTTTCTCTTCCGTTGAGACGCTCGCTGCTTTAAATTCACTTTTGGAGGTTGAAATGTTTTATTTTTAATTGTTAAAAAATAAAATTTTTGATTGAGCAAGCGAATCGTGTGATTCAAATGAACGAGTTGAAATGAAGGAAAAAAGTTATTTTGAGCACCCGATAAAATGAAATGCTTACCTGCTCAGTGACCTCCAGCATTTACGTGGCACACGGTGTAGTACTTGATTTGCCTTTCTAAAAATGAAATGTTAAATTCAACTTTCAACCATGTTTGTTGTAAAGCTAAATTTATATTTATTAATTTAAATACAAAAAACAAGTGATGTATATTTTTTGACAGATAATGCTCATAACAATCTATAAACAAAAGCATATGGTGCTTGATTAATATAAGCATGCTGGATATTACAAAAAATTTTAAAATCAAGTATTAAATTTTATCGGTTGGTATTTTTAATTTAAGTTTCACGCAATACAATTTTATAAACACCAATAAGAATAATTTCTGAGATTTCAGAAAAGAAAACACCCCAATTTTATAGACAGCATCATTTTAGGTCAAAAGCATTACATACATCACCCCGTCACACTTGGTTAGCTGATATAATAAGTGTTGTAATGGTATTTAACCTTTTTCTCACGACCTTCAAGTCCGTAGGGTTGAATGAGCTTTCCGGTGTTAAGCCGAAGCTTTGGAAAATAAATCACATGATTGTGAGTAATAAAAAAAAGTTTGAAGCTAAAAGTTTGTTTTAATTCAAAAACCTGCCAGGGCTAGAAATCCCCTCATCATCGCTGGCATTGATGTCTTCATTGCAGCATAGGAATTTGCTTATGAAATCTTGTGCTTTCTCTCTTTCCTAAATCATCATTTTTGCAGCAGTTTTTTTTTATTGTTTTATCGAGATAAAAATTTTCTAAGCAAAATTTCAAAATTAACAAACCTCGTTGTGCCTGATGGCAGTTTCAAAGTTCAGCAGATTGGTTGATTCTGACGGGCTGAAACTGACCACAGTTTCTGTTTCTGTCAAAACTTCCTCCTGGACAGTCTAGATAACAATGAACAAAACAAATTTGCATAACAATATAAAAATAACGATGAATTAAAATACTCCTTGTGACATCTACATTTCCAAAAGCTTAAACAAATTTTCTTAAAATAAAACCTGGCTTATAGCATTTGATTTTTAAATAAATTAAAAATTGAATCTCCCTGACTATGTCCTCCAAGTCCACATATATGGGGATATTTTCAGCATTGTTCTGAATGTTCTGAATAGGCTGGAGTATTTTTCCTATAAGCGACACTGGTTTTGTGCTGACGTTTGGCTTTGTAGCTTTCTTTGAGAGTAAAAAAACATTTAAACAGTTCAATCTATGAGCATGGATGTAGCAGAATAAATTTTTACTAAGACCCACTTTTTTTTATAAACTCTTATGAAATGAAACAAGTTATCAGATAGCTAACTAACCAACTCTAAACTATTAAAGGAAAAAATAAATTTCCTATTCATTAACTAACCATCAAAACTCTAGGGAATCTGTTTCTTTGCCTTGCTTTTCTGTAATAATTAATTATGAAGAAAATTTTTCAGACACTCAGTTGTAGGAGTTAATGAGAGATAGCAGCATAAGCTAAGCATTTTAGGTTTCACTCCTATTATAATTATTCTGCCCGATAGAAGTACCAGAGATATTCATTAAGCAATTGAAACTGAAATGAAGTTGGTTTTAATGCTATAGTTAATTATTAGGCCATGATTTTTAAAAGTGATCCGAGTCATAAAATATAAGATAAATTTCTTACGGTGTCCCTCGTGGTCTTCTCATCTCTTCGCTGATGAAGGAGGTCTTCAAGGAGCCGATTTCATTTTCACACCACTGATTCACATCTTCAATGCCAAGTCTATAAGCTATATAGAGATCAAAGCAGTTTTAACAAATCACTAATCAACCCAATTTAATTTTATTTAATAACTGATGAAAAATTATACTACCTCTTGCCTGCAGTAACGAAACAATCGTTTTTTCTAAAAAATCAAGATGCTGGGCAGTTGCTTCAAGGATATTTGCCTGATAATACGAAGACGAATATGATTGAGTTACATTTAATTTAGATGCAGTGCATTTGATGATTTTATCATGTAAAAGTAAATACTCACCTTAGACTGCTTTTTTATAGCTCTTTTGCTCATGGGAACGACATGAAGAAGAGTTTCAAAGCAATTGGCAATACTTGCTCTCCATCTAGAATCGAAATGGCGCTTGCGAGCTTTCACGATGCTTTGCTTTTCAGGATCCATTTATCCGCGTGTGAATACGACTTAGTTAGTATGTTTTAAAGAGGAATAGCAATCGAATCGCACACCCAGCCAGTCAAAATCTCCAAACGATCACTCGCAAGCGCGGGAGCAGACACTCCACCAAAAACATCTAAACTAAATATTTTGTCGATATTCATTAAAAGGCTTATCTATCGTCGTTTTTTTAATGAAATAATATAAATAATAATGAAGTTGAAGATGACGTCTAATTTAAGGTACTCGGTCATGCATTTGGACGACCTAGACATCAGACAATCATAATTAGGCCTAAGCCAAATCATTACGCAGTCGTCTGCCCAACTAACAACTAAACTAAAATATATACAGAAGAAGGCGTAATTCGCGACTCATTTTTGCTCATATAATATACAGAAGCAGGAGCGCAGCATATATGGGTATTTTCAAGGGGGAGGCAAAATATTTTCGCCATTTATTTATTTAGCTAGCAGGGTTACCCGGCATTGCCGGGTTTTTTTACTTAGTTTTCACTCTTTTTTGCCAGTACAATCTATGATCATAGAGATCGGCACCCATAAAATAAATAGCACTTTTCCTAAAATTTTTAATGAAAACTATATAGGTTGGATTATATTGATGAGAATTAGATACATCACCAAAGCACATTACAGTACCATTTTCACACGGTATCATTTCTTTCATACCCCTACTTTATAAGTAAATTAGTAATGAGCTATCCTCAGTGCCAGGAAAGGAAAGTGTGAGGGGTAGTCGTAGATAGGGGCATCACTTGGAGGAGGCATGGAGCGGTTGTTTCCATACTGTTTTTTTTTATAAATTGAGAAAAGTATCTACGACTACCTCATGTTTAAGGTTTTAGAAAAAGTAAATACAACTACCCCCACCTGTTCATCATCTAATTTTTAAGAAAAAGTTTAGCATTTGTATAGAATTCTGGAATGTGCAGATTTCTCAAATATTTTGCCCCCCTTACTTCTGCTGAAATGACGCTCTTGGTCGTAGATAATTTTTAAGATATTTTTCAAAAAACTTCTCAACATTTCGTCTTAAAAGCTGATGAACATAAAGAGGGGTTAGTTTGTATGACTGTAAGTAAATTTACAAGACTTAAAAATCTTTTGTCCAATATACCTATTTTTCAAAATATTTTAGACTGTTTCGCCAGATTTTCCCAAATTTAGAATCTTGGAAACTAGCACTCCTTGTACCGATTATGAAATCTTGATTACATATTAAGTCATCTGAATTTTGGGAATCCCTTATAGCCTGAACCCAACCGTGGAATTCGAGTGTGGCAACCACATGCTGACTATGCTTGTAATGGTAAATTATGCTTGTGTTAGCAAATTAGTAAGCTATAGGAAGACAATTATATTGCAGTGCTTTGATTAGATTTTATTTCAATTAGAAGAAAACATAAAGTAGAAAAACTTGTATGATATTCACAAGACTAAACTGTCTCAAACTAGCCAATTTAATTTAATATCCCTGCAGGGTATATTAAAAAAATTTCTCGAGAAATTCTTCCGACATCACTTGCTCCTCTTCTCTGAGAGAATGAGGATTGTCAGGAACTGTTTGATCGTGAATTTTTGACTTTCCCGAACTGCTACGCGGGGACACTTCAAGGTTTTGGTGAGGTACGGAAAACCACGGATGATCCAGAATTTCGTTGACTGTCAACCTCGCTGAAGGATCTATCCTGAGTATATTTCGGAGAAGACATTTCACCTTCGGAGATAAATAATCCGGCAGAACGAACGCACCGGAACGAATTTTTTTAAATAAATTTGGAATATCGTTGTCGTGGAACGGATATTGGCCAACCAGCATGGTGAACAAAACAACGCCTAAGCTCCAGACGTCAGATGCTTTTCCAGAGTACCCATTGCTAGAATGAAGTATCTCTGGACTAATGTATGCTAAGCAGCCATGTTTGTCAAAAAGTGTATCGTCATTTTCGTCTTGTAATGCAAGGCCTTCTTCCAAGCCCGTCAGAACCAAGTTTTTCCTGAAATTAATTTAAAAAAATGCATATAATAGAGACACTAAGGGGGCAATCAGAAATCCACTTAAGAAAACAACATCTTTAAAATAATTTCTGCGCTTCTTTTCACTCTCTCTTTACATGTATAGAAAGTCCTATATGGCACTGGTTGGAATTCAAAACACCAAGCTTCTGATAACAAAATCCATCAAATAACTTTGCAGTACTTCATCTCATGCCATTTACATTAATTTGAATACGTAAAGCAGACACACAAATAATATACTCAACTTCATAGCTCAAGCCTTTGCAGTTTTATATTTCCGCACAATTAAGAAACATTAGATCATAATAAAAACTATAAAAACAACTCACTGATTTTCATCTGTGAAAACAAACTTTCTTAATTTAATGTCTCTGATGATGACATTGCTGTCGTGACAATGCTTGACCGCTTCGACTATTTGCTTGAATAGAAAACATGCTTCGTTTTCTTTTAGCTTGTGCTTTTTTCTAATAAAAAGATGTAGATTTTCAAATGTTTTATCGAAGAACGCATAACACTTTTCAGGCGTGACAATTAATTCACAGATATCGGCTATATTCGGGTGATAACCAGTTATGAAATATGGTGCAAGAATGCTTCTGTAGCTCTTAGCTGGAAATATCTAGAACAATAATGAAAAAAAAACACATCTGATGTAACTTTACGATTATATTTTATCTTTTCGGTTATAATTAAAAAAAACCTCTAACCTTAACAAGCTTCTCTTCGTGAGTTTCAGTGTTAAAAGCTCTACAAATTGACGACGGTGTATCAGCCTCGGCAGAGACTTGAATCAAGTATTTTCTGACTTTAATAACTTGACCAGCCTGTTCGAGGGTTTTGCTGAATGGCGAAATTGTATCATTTCTTATTTCCGGAGTCAATGACCGACCAGGCTGAGAAAAAAATTCCTTAAAAACATGAACTTTCGACGTCGATTTCGAAGTTGAAACACGAGAATTGGTATTCATGAAATCACCACCTTGATGCTGTAAAACAAATCAGACTCAACATTACAAAGCAGTCAGTCCGAAAATGAGTTTTATAAGTATATATTCTTGGGTACTTCTAGTCTAGAAGATACTTGGAAACATATCCCATAGATATCAGATCACGTGAGATTACACTGTAAGAATTAAAGACAAAGGGAAGATATATCTGATTGGAGTCTCGTACGACGTACGAGAAAGGGCTATGAGGCGGCTTACGAAATACTTTCGATTGTTGAGACACATACGCAGCAGACTACTAACGGTGAGTAGACATACATATGCGCACTAAAATGATGATAACACGAGGCCCCCCAATAACACATCACGGGATTTTATTTATCGAAATAATAAAGTTGATTTTGTACCACTTTTAGCGTGCTTTTAAAAGTCACGACCACACATCCTGGAGATCGACTTTTATTACTTTAAAAACTAAAACGAGAAAATGTTGAGTATAAAAACTCGAAAAAAGGGACAGAAGCGTTTTAAAATTCAAGCGAATGATCGAATTTTTGAACGACTTCAGTGATGATTCTAGACAACTCCGTGTTTACACGTAGTCTTAAGCACCGCCCACGAATGACATCATCTTCGAAGTTGTAAAGATTTCATTGGCTCGTCATTGTCAATTTCTAATCATAATCTAGTTTTAATTGTTATGTCCGGTTGTTTTAATTGAGAAGATTCATGGTCATATTTTAAATATCTTTACTCGAAATACTATTAAATCAGAAAGTGTGATGTTTGCAGATCAATTAATTATTTAAAAAAATGGTATAGCGCCTCCCTGAGCTCAGAGGCCACCTCATAGGGCCACCTATTAATGTCAGAGGCACTCCGCTACACAGTGGCATAACTAGGGTTTTTGACGCCTGGGACAAGGTCTAACAATTGCAATCCTACAAATTCCCATCTGTAAACATTTCCTACAAAAATATCTGATGACTGCGAGAAGGGGGCAGTCCTAATAAAATAATTTTTTTTCGAAAAAAATTTAAAAGCCTTATACACTTATTATGTTTTCAAAAAGAGATGATAACCGAAAAAGAGTAGTTGTAGGTACTTTTCTACAAGTTTTGCGTTCAAAAAGGATTTGTTGGTTATAAAAGTTTGTAGTCCTTTATACTAGGTATTTTCAGTGGCACATCCATAAATTCCTGGTGGGGAGATGCAGGTATGCCACTTTCAAATTTTTAAAATTTTTTCCTTACAAAAAAGCTGATGACCATGCGAGAATTAGTCGTAGGTATTTTTCCAATTTTTTTAAAAGAGGGTTGTAGGTAGTTTTTTCAACAATTTTCCAACTAACTGCAGTCATTTACAAAAAAAATGGGTAATCTACCCACAAAATTTTAATCGATACTCTGGCTCAACCTTAGATACCTGGCCATTTTTTTCTGTACAGTATACAGGCTAAATATGTACAAATCCAGGCTAAAGTCAGAACTCACATCTCCATGGAAAAGTTCGAGGATGCGCAATCGACGGTCCAATTATTTCGCATATAGAATCGTTAACCATTGTTTTATTATCATTACGTTTTGTAACACAGATTTTATGTTTGTTAGAAACGTACTTATCATTTCATGCAACGAACAATACTGTGCTTATCACCTATCCCCCCAAAAAACTCTGAATTTCGATCAATTGAAAATACATTCTGATATATCCATGGGGGGTCCGGACATGTTTCCTTATAATTGAGCCCAAGGAATTCTAGAAATCGATGCCTGAATAACTCAACAACGCAAAGGGGTCATTCATTAATTATATAAGGACGATTTTAGCCATTTTGGACTTCCTTACCCATATGCAAAAAAACATAAAATTTCTTGGGCTCCCCTCCTCTTTTTACGTAAGATTTTACCTAGTTTTCCCTCATAGTTAAATGTTGTTAGAAGAGGATTAGTTACACTAAAACTCACAATTTGACATAAATGAAAACCAATTATTTCATAAAAGATAATTATTTAGTTTTTTAAATGTATTTTATAAAAGCGTACTTTTTTTAAACGCTGTCATAAGCTGCTATATAAAATTTCCAATTAAAAATTTCCGTGGGGCCTGCAGCTGTTTTTTGCGGGGCCCATGACTGTGGACGACGGGAAGTTTTTCGCGGACATCAAAGGACGTCTGAAGCTAAAGATAAGCGTGTAAAAATCTTAAAGGTACTAAACTTTTAGTGCTGTCATTTCAAACCTCAGAACTTCTAATTCGGGACAAATCGTTCATTATTGTAAACTGTAATGAGCCTATAATGACATCTTCATAGATAACTGATTACAAGAAGGCACCACACCTGACCCAACAAATCAAAGAAGCACACCTTTTCATAATTACACTGAAATCGGGCAAAAGAAAGGCTAGCAAATAGCTCAAAAGACCTGACTTGGTCAACTACTATGCTATTTGCGATTGGACAGCTGGGAAGAGTCTATATGGAATAAAACTGCACAGAAACCCTGTGTTTACCTGAGCAGACATATTAGTCACTTTAAACACACCATATTTTAAAAATATCATTTGAAGGGGTGGAAGAAGAAAAGATAGTGGATGTTTGAAGATCATAGGCATAGAGTTATCAATTTCCAGGAGGGGCAGCTGACCACTGTTGACCCTCCAAACTCTGCGCCTCTACTTTTAAGAGTCGGTGAATGCCTGCAAGTTATAATCATTGACATATATGGCCTGAAATGCAATTGGGGAGACAAGACACAACTCATTATATGAAAAATAGCAAAATAGTTTGGATGTTTTCTTTAAGTACTGCTTTAAAAATAGGAATTTCACAGAATGTCATTACTTTTGTAGGATCTTAGCCTGGAGCCGAACCTTTCTCAAGCAAGCGATGGCTTAGTGAGCGTAAATTTGAATGACCTTGAATGCAAGGTTATGACATTCACAGGTTTACGAAAAGGGGCATCTCATAACATTTTTACTTATTCAAATAACACATTCATTCCATATATTTCAAGCACTCTGCAACGCAGAGCAAACAAATCAAATTTTATTTGAAGTATTATTTTTCAAATGTCACAAAAAAGTTTAACAGAAAACAAATTTAAAGCCAAGACAAGTAATTTGAGAAATTGCAAGCAACAAAAAACGCAGAAACGATCGTTGGTAATACCAGCACATAGAAAAGATTTGCATCCACGGACGTGGGACACAACCATCCGTCGCACGATAATAAATCGACGCTTTGAAACTTAAGCACTTCTGTTCAACCGGATTTTCTAATGTCGAAAAACATAAATGACGATGCAGAAATAAAGAGACAACGGAATCCGACACGCACCCACACACACGAGCGCTCGCACAACGTGTTTTACGCACAAACAGGCAACAATTAATCGCAAAGAGTACCTCCTCGCTCTCGTACAGCAAAACAAGAACGCGTCCGCCACACCAGCGAAATGAAGCTTAAAAATAATAACGGAGAGTCGCAACAAACAAAAAACAGCGAAACAATCGGAATGTCGTTTACTTATTATTATCGTCGGCGACGTATCTGCCGATGAAGGAGCCGTCCTCGTCGTACTTGAAAGCCTCGTTGTCGTCATACTCGTTCAGACTTCCGTCGCCGAGGCTGCGACCCGAACTGATCAGCGATATGTGGCTTGCCCTCGACAGCTTGTTTGAACTGCAGGTTATAATAACAGTTGTTTTAGCTAAATTAATTTATAAACATCAGCCTGTTATGTTTTAAAGAGGTGATGAAACATCAAGCAGGCTCCATACGTGCTCCTACTAGCATGTTTGTCGATTATTGATGCCTAATTATAAGATTGAGACTCATGTACATTGCCTGTGTCATGTCTGTATTAACAGGCTCATAAGAAATAAACTGTTATAATAATAATAATAATAACATTTAAATAAAAGATTGTTACTCATTTACATCTAATTACAAGGTTGTGACTAATTTACATCTAATTACAAGGTTGTGACTCATTTACACCTAATTCCAAGGATGTGACTCATTGACATCTAATTACAAGATTGTGACTCATTAACACCTAATTACAAGGTTGTGACTCACTGACATCTAATCACAAGATTGTGACTCATTTATACCTAATTACAAGATTGTGACTCATTGACACCTAATTACAAGATTGTGACTCATTGACACCTAATTACAAGATTGTGACTCATTTATACCTAATCAAAAGATTCTGACCCATTAAAACTTATTTACAAGATTGTGACTCAATGACATCTAATTACAAGAATGTCACGTCACTCTACAACAACGCTGCCACAAAGCAGTCAACATGGCTAATTGGTAACAAAACAGACATGTTCGTAGCAGATGATAAAGAAAAAGTTGAATTTGAACGCACTACGAATTGAAATTAACATTATGTACTCATAATTATAATTATAATATAAAATTTTTTTAAATAATAACAATTTTTTTACAATCTAAAAATTTTATTCAATCTAAGAATTTTATTTAATCTAAGAATTTTATCTAATCTAAGAACTTTATCCAATATAATAAAAGTTTTTATTAAAACAGCAGTTCATTGAAATCTATTAAAAAAATGCATTCAATTTTGTTGACAATATTTTAACAAGGACCCAATCTTCCTCTCTTAGCCACTTTCAAGTCTTTTCTGTTAAGTATTCTTTTGCTAAATGCTTTTTCCTACTCTGGTCCCTATCTCTGGAACTCTCTTCCTACTTCTCTTACTAAATTTACTTCTCTCACAGTTTTCCGTCGGGGACTTAAAACTTATTTGTTTAATAAGTTCGTGTCCGAGCGCTATTGAACGATAGGAAATAGGATTGTTTGAATCAATTAATGACTTTTAAGCTATCGATAAAATCACCAAGAATGATTTTAATAACCAGAAATTTAGAACCATTTTTTTTCCAGTTGTTACACGAATAAAGAACGTTCTCATGAGAGCTTGCATAATAAAACATAATAATATTTTGTTTCCCGAGGTCTAACTAGCATTTGCATCGTGTAGATAAAAGGAAGAAATAAACAAAATCCTAACGGTCTGGCGTAAGTCTGAAATCCGTTGCTTTCCAATTCCTTGACCGGGTCGTTTCCGTTTTCTCTTTCTTTCTCATCGACTGCAAAAAATTAAATGAAAAAATAATAATAATAAAGACTTTTTTCACATGCACTATTATAACGTCACCACGGCGGTATCCGGACGAGCACACATAGGACTTTCACGCATAGGACTATCCCACATAGATTTTTGCTCATAGGATTAGGATTAGGGTTAGAATTAGGGCTAGGGTTAGGGCTAAGGTTAGGGCTAAGGTTAGGGCTCGGGTTATGGTTATCCTATGAGTGATCGTCCTATGAGTCACAGTCCTATGTGCGGAAAGCCTATGTGCTATAGTCCTAGAACCCACCCCGGCGACGCAGGAGTACAGAATACTAAACGACCAACCTAAGTACGTCGCACGTCTTTTCTTTCCGCAGAATGAGATAGCAAACAGTAGAAAAACGAGCAGTAACATCGCCGCACTCACGAGAAAAGCTATCCAACTGAGTTCTGAACGCTTTGGCTTAGGGGGAAACGCTAAAAAAAAAACGGTTTAAAGGTTTATGTTAGTCGTAGTGTGAAATAAAATGATTAAAATAAAATATTTTGTTTGTTTTGAAAAGACTTTCTGCATGATTGATGTTGCCCGAGTACAAAGCAGCAGGCTGCCCGTGTACTGGTCACGTGTCTCTACCACTGGAGACTTGACAAATAAATTTGAATTATAAAGCACACATGTATAGAGAAAGTTGTTCGGACAAAGGGAATTCGTTGCATAATAAGTTACTGCGTGAAGATTCACTTTATTACTATGAAAAAAAGTTTGTGAGCGAATCATCTTTCATATCTTGCGCGTCACGACCCGATATATAAACTACTTGAAACAACTCAAACTCACAATAATATCCAGCTATGATAGAAAACGTCTTTTCATCGGAACTGTAACCATTAGTTACCTTGCAAGAATAATTATCAAAGTAATCAACCCAAGAATATTTAGGTTTAATGATCATTGTATCATTTGTCAGTGAAAAAGTGATATCCGCTGAAGGATGGATAAGGACGGGCCCGTCAGTGGTGTTGTACCAAGAAGTCTGCACTTTCGTAATTGGGTCAGATGAAGCAAAGCATCCTAAAGTCACGTTTTTATCATATCGATAATCGACTGAGATTGCTAACATCCAACGGTCCGGAAGAAGTTTTTGACCATTAAAGAAGCTTGTTATTTGGGTTTTTTCTAGAAAATGAATTATAAAAATATTAATAATAATAATAATTAAAAAAAAGAAATCTGCAGAGGATGGAGAAAACAACTCACGAAGGACGTTGACGTAACCCATTCTCACAGCAGTTCCATGATCGTTACTTGCCCGGCACTTGAGTACGGCAAGATCAGATTTAACGTCATCGCACGACTTGCACGCGTTTTCTATGGTGAGCGTTTTTCTATCTGGAGAGAATTTGTAGCGACGGGAAAAACCTGAAAAGGTCAACGAAACTCGTATTCAAAAACGACAAACCGAAACCATTTTAAATCATTTTATCTGAATTCAATACAAAGTAAATAGCTATATCTTGGCCGTCATAGATTTCTGAGAGCAGCAGAATTTGTTCGTTTCTGCAGATATTTCAGGGCCGACTGATGATACCCCTCTGTTACATATTATCTTTTTTATTATTATTACAAATATTAATTTTCTAAGAAGACCAGAACGCATATTATCTTTTTTTTATTATTACAAATATTGATTTTCTAAGAAGACCAGGAAACCACCTACACTTCAAATCATCCTCAACTCAAAATTGTGCCAGGACAGCCAGGATGCAATGGCAAGAAATTCAGATTAAAAATGTATCTCCGAAGAGAAATACTTCCCGACTTCTTGCCCATTTCTACTTTTTTCTATTTTAGAAAACTCGAATCAGTAGATTAAAAGCATCTTAAAAAAAGAAAGAAAGAAAAAACTAGATGATTTAATTCATTAAATTTGCATTCTTCAAAGAAGAGCTGATGAGGCCGGTCGACTTGATAGACATTCGAATGGATAACTTCTAAGTTGGCATACTGGTTGCAACATCAAAACGCGAGCTACGAGATTCGGTATTTAAAAGCTGATCTTTACTACAATCGAATAGAAGAGTTTATTTCACAAATGCAGCAAGGCTACATTGAAAAAAAAAGACGAACAACCCCCCACATGGTGGTTGACTAAAATCTGCTTCTGACAGTTGCTTGATAATCGAGACCCCCTAGAATTTAGAACAACCTGACATAGAATTTAGAACAACCTGACGCAGAAAACTGAGGCTCCTAAAGATATCAAATAGCGATGATCGCATTCAGAAGTAGAAATATTTATTTATAACGAAATAAACAATCTTAGTTTGGAATATAAAAAAATTAAACAACAACAATAAATAAATAAAAAACAAAAGATAGCAGTCAAATAGAAAAAATAACCATCAGAGAGTAACTCCTCATTTCTGTACCACTCGATGACGGCAGGTGGGAAAGAACTTGGAGAGCACCTGATCGTCACGTTGTCTCCTTCGGTTACGTTCATGTCGCGAAAGTTCGAACTTGTCCGGTCAAAGTTCGGACGTTCTAATGTGATTTTGAAGCAAGCAAAGAGAAAAAAATACATTAAGCATAGATTTAAAAGTGAGTAAACATTATTACCGCACAAATGTGTTATTTCTCGCCTCTTTGCTTTATTTACATCAGAAAAACTAGTTCCGTAGGTATTTTGCATAAGTTTAATACATTAGATTCCGAAAAACGATTATCTGGTTAATAGCAGATGCTAAACCACTGACAACTACTATGCTTCTACTGCTGCTGCTACTACTACTACTACAACTACTACTACTACTTCTTCTACTACTGCTACTATTACTACTACTACTACTACTTTTTCTACTACTACTTCTTCTTCTACTACTACTACTACTACTACTACTTCTTCTACTACTTCTACTACTACTACTACTACTACTTCTACTACTACTGCTACTACTGCTACTACTACTACTACCACTATTATATTTTAACTAAATATCATTAAAACCTGAATTCCACATATAAAACACGGCCAAACCTTGAACTTTGACTCGGATGTCGTGGAAGGTGCCGTTTGTATAAGTTTTTCCAGTGCAACGATAAGTTTCGTTGCCCGTCTCGTTGAAAAAAAGATCCAGCTGATGACCGTGCGCTGTGAAATTGTCGTCTCCTAATTTGGTCCATGTGATCCTTGGCAACGGGCTAAAAAAAATATCAGACATCGGTTGAACGCTTCAAAACGAGATAAACTCCTGAGAAAAGAACCAAATAAAAAATCTTCCAAATCATGCTGAATAGAGTTTCACGAACGCAGAATAGATAATTTTTTATAAGGATATCTCGTTTCCCGGATGACATGTGACGACAAAAAAGCACTTTAATAAATTCATTCACCTTACTTCTACAACTTCATAACGTCTCCTTACAATAAACATCAACGGTGAGTCAAATCTAACTGTTCTTGGATGCATCTGTGGCTCACAAAGAGACCGCGTTCATGCGACTTCTTCTTACAACTATGCAGCGCTTGTCTATTCGGTTGTCAGGGTTAGGAATCATTAATAACAAAAATGCAAGACCACTCTTATCTTCTATCACTGGGTTAACACATTCAGCTAATTTGTACTAAGTAGTTTCCATTTAAAAATCAAAAAGTGTGCTTACAATCCAGAGAAAAAGCACTTCAGAGACAATCCAACACCAACCAAGGCAACAACTTCGGAACCAGTCGAAAACATCAGCTCAGGAGGTAAGATATGATCATAGGGCATAAACCATGAAACGGGCGTAACTGAAAAAACAAAAAATAAATAAATTTCGAACAAAGAAGTGAACAAATTTATACACTCGCGCATGACCTATGCTCACTTATAAACGAATACGTTTATACAACTCAATTATAATTCAACAAGAACAACTAAGAACAGACCAACAACAACAACTCACCCTGACGTTTTACATCGACGGTGTAACGATCCATTGTCATCACGGAGTCCGTCATCTTGACTTTGTAAGAGCAGTAATAGACGTTGCCGGAATCTTGGTCGAAATCCGTTTCGTTAACGTAGGCAAAGTGAAGATTTCCTGTAATGATTATTATTTACATGTTTTAAAAAAAGATTCAGCTATTTCCATCATCATCATTATCACCATCACCACCACCACCACCACCACCACCATCATCATCATCATCATCATACTCATCACCATCATCATTATCACCATCACCACCACCACCACCATCATCATCATCATCATCATCATACTCATCACCATCATCATTATCACCATCACCACCACCACCACCATCATCATCATCATACTCATCATCATTATCACCATCACCACCACCACCACCACCACCACCACCACCATCATCATCATCATCATCATCATCATCATCATCATCATCATCATCATCATACCCATCACCATCATACCCATCACCATTACCGCATCATCACCATCATCATCATCATAAAACCAACCTTCATCATCCATTTGTATTCGTTCGGTTTGTTCAACAGGGAAAGAAATGTCGTCTTTCTTTCTTTGCCACGAGACGGTCGGACCGGGGACGGAATAATACTTGCGACACCTCAGTGTCAGAGAATCAACAGGAGCAACATTCTTTTCATGGTTCAACTGCGAAGGGTCTGTCACAGAAATCTGCCTGACTGGAATCGCAGGGGACTTAACTTTTCCATATTCGTTGGAAGCAGTGCATCTATACTTTCCCTGTATTTCAGTCGGTTCGCCTTTCGAAGCGTCTAACACAAGATAAGATCCTCTCATTTCGTAATATTCTGCGCTTGTATTCAATTCTTCATTATTCCTCTGCCAAGTTATCCTAAAAAAACAAAACAAACGTACCGAACGAACGAACATTCCAACGAAGAACTCAAACAAGCCTCACTTACTCTGGCTTCGGAATTCCATCCGCTTTACAACTGAGAGTGAGGAGCTTGTTAGGAGGATTGAGATGGAAGAGGCCGCTCAAAAAGAAGAAGGTGTCATCGAAATCTCGTAAACTCGTGAAATGTGGCGGAAAACTCTCCGTGGCAACGACTGTTAGAAAGCATGAAAATCATCAATTTATTAGGAATGAAGTAGTAGATACTGAACGTCAAGATGTAACAAGCAAAGTCAGTACGTTTTTAATAAGTTAAATTTTACTAATTTAAAATATATAAATTCATTAAATTTGATTGGCAGATTGCCTCTATCCTAATCAACTCAATTCCAGGCGACCATTCTAGACGAATGCCGCTGAGTGGCCGGTCGAGCCATTCCACTATTCAGTCAGATGCGGGTGATTTAAGTGGTCGTGCACTGGTTTTTCGAAACACAAGATCTTGTGGCATGCTTAGTTCCCGTTCAAATAGACCTCTACTTGGAATAACCCTCAGTTTTTACACTGGAGAGATCAACGTGTATATATATATATATATATATATATATATATATATATATATATATATATATATATATATATATATATATATGCCACCAGGAGCAGTGGAATGTTTGTCCCAATCAATCCGATTCACTCCCGCCAACTTAGACAAATGCTGCTGCGCTTATGCAATGCTGCTATGAACTTGATAGTTAATTAATTTATCAATTAATTTTTATTTAAATGTTTGCTGCATATTTGAAAGATCAGCATTTCTAGAGTTTTAAGGTTCGTCTTCATTTTTGTTCATCGAAAGGACACGTGTACTTGCGGCAAAAATTAACAGAAAACATTCAGCAAAAAAAAGAAAGCTATGGAAGTATTTTTCTTTCATAACCTTAATGCATTCATTTAAGTGAAAGGACAAAATAATTTGAATAATAGAGATGCTAATCAAATCATTTCAGAAGTTTGGTTTTTGTACTATAACAAAAAATAGGATTTGAGTTCAGTTCGGTCCAGAAAGAGTTTGAGGCCTGGTGGATTTCAATCTCTAATTTAAAACTTCTCCTTTAATACATCAGTGATGTACAAAACAAAATAAATTTTTGCTATATATATATATATATATATATCATCACGAATACAAATCAGCCTTCTATTAGCTGTTTGCAGTTTGTAAGAAGTTCATTTTAATTATGGAAAACTACAACAAAAAATTGCTCAATTTATTAATGAACCATGCACTCAACAAAACCATTACGATTTTAAATGCCATGGCTAATTTTTGTATCAAGTTGAAGATAATTTATTAAAACCATGCAAATATACATGCAAACATACATGCAAACTGGTTGATAGACAAGAATAATTATTGAATTATTAATTGTTTTTATCATGACCACCTGGGAGAGGGTAGAAAACCATTAAGCATTAAGGGGGGCAGTGCAAGACTCCATGAAGGCAGGGGGGGGGGGTGCGGAGAAAATAGGGCTGCAATTGCGCATCTCACTTCTACCAATTATTTGTTAATTGCTCCATGATTTTCTTCAATTATTTTTCCAAATTATCCAAGATTTGGTATTTAATTCAAGTGCTACGGTTTATACACGCATAAAATCCTGAACCATTATTAATTATAAGTGGAATCAATCAACATCTCAAGTAACAAACAAACAAGTGGGGTTGTGGGTTAGATATACTAAGACTGCCCCTCCTCCAATATATTAACCCCTTCACGAAAAGAAACAAAAATATAATCTGTATCACATAGTCCTTTAATTGCACATTCATCATTAGTCATAGCTTCTCAGTTTAAATGAGTTCAATTGAAAATTAACGAACTGCTATAAAATTTTTAAAATCATCAGTCCTGTTTATTGTCAATTCAAGAGAACCCCCCCACTCAATCTAACAGAACTACCCCCACTCAATCTAACAGAACTCCCCCCACTCATTCTAAAATTCAAGCTTCTATAAGATGTCCCAATCTGAGACTGCTAAAAAAAAAATTTGCTACGATTTTGTAATAATTTATATTCAAGAAAATCTCTTAAAACTGCCCAACTCCCTGCTATAAGGCAAGCTTATAAACGGGGAAAAGGAAATAGTGCTGGTGACCTCACCTTGAAAGGTTAAGAAAGGTCTTGCTTTTGAAAAGCAACAATTGCTTTTTATTCTCTTATAATAATTAATAGTCTATCAACAATGCAGTCACATCACACTATTAGCACTGGTTTGCACCATACATACACACACATACATACACACACACATACACACACACACACATACATACACTGTAAATGATCTCAATAACATATTTACACTACCATTACACAAGGTGTTTGTTACTTTAAAAACTTTCTAAGTTCTCAGATATTGTTGATTGGGTAGGTAACAATGAAGTTTTGTTTGTTCACATGTGAAACAAATGGTCAGCAATTATTATCACTATTTATATCTTAACACGTGGTTGGTGGATATTATCACTGTTCACATCATAACATGTGGTTGTTGAAGATTATTATCACTATATATATATCATAAGATGAGGTTGGTGATTATTATCACTATTTATATCATAAGATGTGGTTGTTGATTATCTCTATTCATATAATAACACATGGTCCAAATTATTATTACTATTTACAATTTGATTTCAAGATACACATCTAATTGCTCTCATAATTGGTTGAGTTAAAAAATCAAAGAGCCACCGAAAGTTGACAGACACCTCGCTCAACATTCATTTTTACACCAGCCACATTTAACTGTAAAGTTTCATCACTGCAAGAAGCTACTATCAATTGCTTTGTAACAACAACAACGATGAAAAGTTATTAGGGTGACTTACTGGTTGAGAATCCGAGGAAGATGTCTGCACAGAAGCAGGTGGCGATGAGCATCCAATGCATGGTGCCTGCTGATAGAAATGAAAGTAACTGAGTAATTATATATGTTCACTGTTCAGCTATTATGTCATGAAATATCAATATACCTAGCATGAAAATTTTAGTGAACATTTCTATTTGTAGGAATAAATTATAACTTTTAAAAAACAAACTTTAATTTGTTTATATTTACACGATAAATTTAATGAATTCATATTTGGAGTAAAAATTAGATAACTTTCATTAATATGTCTTATATTTAATACTTAATAAGGTAGAGGGGAAAACAAATCTTTAATAAGTTTAGACTTTATCAGCATGGGGTTCTACAATTGATGATCATAATCTAGGAATCAATCCTTACACAGCCTTCAATCTAATAGCAGAGCTTAAGCTTCAATGAAATGACAGAATCATGGAAATCTAAAATAATAATATCAACAGCATGCCAGCATACTGCACTCATCTCCTGATAAATAAATCTCTTTCTCATCCTAATTAGGTTATTTCAAATATTCACTGTCTGGTATCAAGTCTACTTCCAGGAGCAGATATGAAGAAAAAAATCCTTAAATATTGCACAGTAATTTGATCTCATTGTTTCTTTAAATTAGTCTATTTATTTAAACATTATAATTAAATTACCAAATATCATATTGTCCTTCCACCATCAAAACTGAAAGTGAGCCATCTTCCAATGATTTATTTATATATAAAAATAAATATTATCATCATCCTCATCATGTAAACTTATAGTCTTTCAATAATAAATACAATATATGTTCTGTTTGAAAAAAATTAGGCTAAACTTGAAACACAGCAAAACTAACCTGTGAAAACGTTAACAAAAGTTTTTAATGATGATATCATGTTAATAATAAAATAATACATTCAATAAGAATGCTATGAAAAATTTCTTACACTTACCTACCTGCTGCTACTCCACCGCACCACTGATATCTCCACCAACTTTTTCTTACTAACTCGCCGAATACTTCAAATACACTCAGCAAATTAGGAATCAAGAAATGGAACTTTTTCCAACTTTGAACTACACGTCGCTTGAAACTAACTAAAACATCACCATTTTGTCAACCTCATGTTACAGCAGGACATTATAGGAGGTTCATTCAGTTCAGTTAGAATTTATATTACAGGAATCCACACAAGTAACTTACTAACATCAAATTTCTGATGTTCTGCTACCAAATTTTTCTAATTTAAAGAACATTCAACCGAAAAACAAAACCATTAAAACCAGAAACGCTTTTCAGTTCTCTCTCGCACGCAGCGCGCAGACGGACAAACGACGGCAAACGTACGACTGACCGCCCGCTTTTATCAAGCCGTGCTTCCTCCTGGGATGGCTCCTATTGGCTGGTCATAATTCATGGATAATTTCTCTTTCTTTTTTTTTTTAGATTTTGAATTTAAATGAGATTTAAATAGCGATGATAATTATGCAATCTTGTAGTACTAATAACGAATTATTTGTTTTAATCACGGGAGCAGAAGGAAATTATTGCGCGGCAAAATATTTAAAGTAATTTATGAATTAAAGTTCGATTGCCAAAAATGTGTACAGGATTTTACAATTAGAGAAAATATTTATATTATGATGAACTTGTGAATTCTGATTTCTACAAAAAAATCTTTTGGCAATTCGCCAAGAGATGAGATTCCATATGATATACAGAATAAATCTATGCTACTTACGACTGCAATAATGGTTCTGGAATTTTATCAATCAGCCATCATGTTTCATTTTGAGGGCGGTTTAATCAGCTAAGTTTGGGTGATAGGGGCTGCTATAGTGCTATGGCTACTACTAAGGCGTTGAGCGAGCGTTGTCTGCATGGTCTAATTATTTTGCAAACTGCATGATACGGCCATCCCTAATTTCTTTACAATAAAATTATATTGATTGCCTAAATAGGCGTTAAAAAAAGTTTATGCGGTAAGGGGGGCAAATCTAGCGTCTAGCGTCTACCCGAAAAAAATTTGAAATCGAATTTCTCTCTGCCCCGTCTCCTACGCCTATGATTACGGTCATTTATTTATATTGAACTACCTGTTAAAGTTTAAACAATCTTCATTTTATTTTAATTATTTTTGGTTCCGGACATTAGATGACATTAAAAGTTTTTCACTTTCGACGTCAACAGCATTGAAGTTGAAGTTCAACCAATTTAGACGTCTGAATTGGAGCTAC
>OZ022239.1:4308207-4403207 GCA_963978895.1 Erpobdella octoculata
ATTTGACTCATTAATGACGCGTTTGTGGCATAACCAATTCAAAAAATCTTTCTGAAAATATGTGTTAACGTTATTAAATAAATAATATTTTTAGTATCTTTCTCTCTACTCTCTCTCTTTCTTTCTTTCTTTGTTTCTCTCGCTATCTTTCTCTTATTAATAATCTTAAATTTATTATTATTACTATTTTGTTGGGCATATTAAAAGCTAAAAAAATTAAGAAGTGTTCAATTTTCATTCTATGACGTCACTCCTCTTTTTATGACGTCACTCCTCTTTCTATGACATCACTCCTCTTTCTATGACATCACTCCTCTTTTCTATGACATCACTCCTCTTTGCCGCTCCTTTTCATCTGACGTCACTGCATTTCTTCTGACATTACTACTTTTCCTGACATCACTCATTGACGCCACTTTTTTTTTTGACGCCATTTTTTCTAAGTTTAAGAAAACCAGCTGAATGAGTTAGTTAAATCCCTAATTCAAACCACCTCACCCGACTCAAACTAACAATCCTCTACGCTCTACTAATTAATCTTTTATAAAGGTTGGATCGAATCATTAAAAAAAAATCAACAATTAACTTTAAAAAAATATGCTTGTATATTTTTAAATAGTTATACATATAAATTAAAAAAAGATTAAATGTTAGCGTTAACTTGTGATCTCTAAGATGGTCTTTCCTACGGAATGACTTGCTGCAAAGCTGGCAGACGAACGGCCTCTCGTTGGTGTGTATGCGTACGTGTATCTTCAAGTTGTACGATTTGCTGAAACGTCTCTGACAGAACTGGCACACGTGGTCTTTTCTATTTTCTTTTCTTTGTATGAAATATTAGTAAGGGTTTTTAGTGACCTGAGACAAAGTTTAAATAAATCCATGTGCTCTCCTGCTCCCCCTCCAATTGACGTTCCTGACACCCACTCTTGGGCCATCAGCTATTTTTAAAGACAAAAGTGCATACAGTTTTTGAAAATTTGTTAGGTAAAGTACCTACGAATAACCCCCCCTCGTTCATCAGCTATTTATAGAGGAACAGGTTTACTTTCTTTCAGGGTGCCAAAAACCCTCGCTACGCCACTGCATACTGTAATTTTTAAAAATGCTATTTTCTTGTTTTCATAGTGCATTATTATTTATAAAAGCGTATTTTCAATTTATTATAATTATAATAGTAATTTCTGCTTTTTATTCTACCTTGCATTAAATAATCAGAAACGTTTAAGCGATTCATAAGAAAAACTCAAATAATCTGCGTATTCATCCAATACTTACTATAATTTTTTATTGTTATATTTGTCTTAATTTAAGACAAATTGCCATCTTATATATATAGGCATCTGTGCCAAATTTAAGAGAAACGGAATACGGCTGGTCACTCCCTCGCGCGTACACCCCCACTCCCCCCCAAACGCACGTGTATATTTAAATTGAAGCGTACAAGTTTGTATTTAATAACACCTGGGCTACTTTTACGATGACATCCCGGGATTTTAAAACCCCAAGCAGAATGAAGACGCCCCGATGGTCCCTCGATTTCTCGACGCTGTGATGATAAAAAGTGTTAAAACATATTTTGCTGTATCTGCACTGAAGGCACTTACAATAATTGTTGTGGTGTTTTATCGTCAACTATAAGAGGTTACTTTAGTTCACCTCATTTCAGTTTTAATATCTTTAATGTGGCTTGAGTCCCCAGACGATAGAGTACTGCACGGGGTGATTTTTTCGGCCCGGCCCAGCCTGGCCCGTCGAAAACTCGACCGGACCACCCGTCTAATTTGGACCCGATCCGTTTCTACAGGTCTAAAATCTTTATACTTTGCACAAAAATCTTGGCCCGGATTGACTTCAGGCTCAGCCCGCTTGAAAACCTAAAAATCAAGACCCGACATGTGCAGTACCTACTCTACCAGACATATCGGGCGCAACCGGTGCAGGCAATACCCTCGAAGAAGAATATTGCACAGAAATTTGGAAAATTTAGGGAATTCAAACCGAATGAAAGAGAGAAACCAGTGTGGTGCTGATCCAGTCAAACTTGCCTTTCCTGCTATAAACTTCCCTGGATTAAGGACTACACTTTTTTTTTGAAAGTTTATGGATTATTGGTGTTATATGCTTATTATTATTATTGCACATCGGTAGATGTAGTAAAAGATTTCTAATATAAATTGCTACACTGCATTTGCCGCGCGTGTATTATAAGGCTGTCCTGAAGTTTTTATGATAGGTTTTTGTGGAAATTAGAAATGAAGAACTTTCTGATTCATCCTCAAAATTGGAAAGATTTGTTTATTGATGTAATTGAATAAAAACTTATTTAGAGTAAAATAATGAAACAAATTATTTTAATAAAAAATGTTCTTAACTTAACTTTTATTGGGAGCTTCGTTATATTAATTGGGACGCAGACACAAAAATTTCAACAATGCATCTTGTTTCATATATCGATATATATATATATCTTTCCGGTAGAGATAGTTCGGAATTCTCACCTTCATAGCCCTAGAGAAAACTAATTTTGTTCCGCTAAATTAAAGAATAATAATTTATAAATTGTTTTATTAACGAATAAACACCAATGAAAAATTATTAATTTTTTAAAATTAATTTTAATTTAATAAAAAATTTATTTAATTTTTTTTCTCACCTGTTTATTAAAGGAAGTTTTATCGTTTCCGATTCAAACAACTTCCCTGCCGATACGGATGTCTGCCTGTGGAAGAACGGCGCCGAGGAGGCAGTGCCGAAGAAAATATCTCTGGTTGACAGAGATCTCACGGTGCAGTAATCATCAGGGCTGGTAGAACTCTCAATGCTTTCATCTATTACAGAGGTCACGTGATGATGATGCTGATGATGATGTTGATGGCGGCGACGATACTTTGAAAATATTTCTTCTTCCCGTTGGATTTCTTTGCTGATTGTCATAAGCGATGGTCGGTCGGACCGAGGATCATCAGCTGCCGAGGTAGAACATCTGACCAGTTCGTAATCGGTCAACAGTGCCGATTCGGCGAGACGAGCGAAATTGAACTTTCTTCTTCTCAGGACGAGTGGAAAATCAAGGTTATAATCGTTGTCTGAAAACATGCACGATTTCAGGGCTTCATATACGTAACGATCAAAAAAAAATATTTAATAAAATTTTCATCTGCATTTCGAAGGTTTTTTGTGGAAAAGTGTCTCAACTTCTCAACCTGGCGAAAATTAGATAAATTGAGGAGGGAGGGAGTTGAATTTAATAAGATTTATGAGTACTAATTAAATTCAATTGTTACAAAATTAAAAACTATTAAAGTAATTAGATTTTTGATTTTTAATAAATTTTATTTTTATTGGTTCAAAATTAACGCGTGTTGACGGCGAGGAAAGTTGTACAAGTTGAACCTTGGTGGACAGTACACTGAGTTTGTACTTTACTGTACAACTGTACATAAACAATACTACTTACTTTCCCGATATCGCGTTGGCATTGGAGACTCAACAAAAAATGAAGAAAAATCTTGTACTGGTGTCGATAAAAATTACCAATGTTTGATTTAAATTTAACACTTATTTTCAGACTGAAGCATAAATACTGTAGCGCTTAACGAACAAGTTCACAGCAAAAAAAACAATGTTTCCTGGTAATTATACTTGGGTTAAAATTTTTAATTACAATTTATTTATTTACTTTTATGTAATGTATCAAGTAATTTTTCTTTCTGTAATCTGTTAAGAGCAATTTTTTAACTAAGCAATAAATGTTTTGTGGAATTCTTTCTTAACTGTAAAGTCTTTCAAATGTTTTTAAACATTTGAAATTTGAAAGACCAAATAAGCTTTATAATTTAATTTTTAAATTGGTTTACCTTCGGCACAAGAGTTTGAATCAAGTGTGTCCAGTTGATAAAACCTACTTTTTACAATCTCTTGCCTTCTCACAAGTCTTGTTTTTGTACATAAGGAGCAGGCTGTTGGTTTTTATTTCAGGAATTATAAATTATTATTAATAATAAATTTAACTATTTCATGAATTATAAATTATTATTAATATTAAATTTTATTATTTTATGAATTATGAATTATTATTGTTGTTATTATTAAATTTTATTATTTTATGAGTTCATTTTTGGAGAAGATCAATTCAACTATGAAAAAAATAAAAATACCAATGGTTTTGCCTTTACGGAATACTTTCAAATAATCCATGTTTAAAGAAACTTTCAAGACAATTTTTTCTCATCAATGAAAACAAGCACTTAAAACTTTTTAAATGTTTTTTTGTCACGAAATCTTTTTCAATTATTTAAAAAATTCATTTATTAATAACAATAAAAAAGAATTATTTTCAAGCGATACAAAATACCAAAAACGATCACAACGAGTTAATAATTCAATGCCTAGGAGTGCGGAATTAAAATTTCTTTCTTTTCTTCTTCAATATTTATTCAAAGCCAGTCGTAATTTTTCATCGGCTCAGCTCGTCGAATCAAAATCAACTCGACTGAAGAACAGAGCCAACGAAAACAAGCCTTCTCTCTTTCTACCATCCCCGTCTTGTGGCTGTTAGTGAAACTGACAAATTTTATCTGCCTGTGTCACCAAGTACCTATACCGCTAGCGGCGTCTAAAGTTTAGGCAATGAAATATATATATAATAGTTTTTTTTATTCAGATGTATAATGGTGACAAGGTTAATGATAATGGTTTTCGGTTACTGTTCAACGTCAAGTCCATGTTGTCGATTATCTGTCGTTTAGTGTTCAGGTACATTCACATAACTGATTCGGCCAGAAGCAAGCGTTTAATATGGGACAGACCAGCAATCGTTCACAGTGACGCGCCCTCTGTCGAGATGGGGGTTGTTTTGTTGAGTTATTGCCTGTTAATTTGGCATTTAAAAACATGAAATAAGGCTATATTTTCTTAGATTTAGTTTAGCTGGTTAACTTCAGCTCACGCAAGTAGGATTTTAAACTGATCGAAAAATTATATATTCTAGATTATCTTCCTTTGCGAAATAAGATTTTCACCTTACTTATTAAAATGTTGGTGGCATTTTCCCCAACAACGTTTTCTTATGGTTGACAGTTCATTTTGTAGCGCTTAACTAAGAATTTGCTAGTTTGATCAATTATCTTTTTTTTATAGAATTGTACTCACTTACTTACTTATTTATTAAATACAAACAGCTGCATCATCTGTTTGGAACATTTTTATTAAGCGAATATCATGGTGAGCACCTTTGGGTCTACGAAAATTCGTTCTACACGTTTGAATGATTGATTAATTAATTAATTGAATTATAAGCCATCAACTCCAATCTTCACTACAAAATGTCCTGACCATAGATATATCTATGGTCCTGACGTCTTGGCATTATCCGACAAAACCAAGTCGTTTTTAAACGACGCATTTTGAATGTCAAACTGGCAGTTCAGAGTAAAGTACGGACTTCGTTAAAACTTGATTATTGAACATTGCTTTCTTACTTAATAATCCATGCCATATGTTCCAATAAATATTCAATTTGTTTCGGACGCCCAGAGAGCATGCTCTCGACCAGGGAAGAACCACTCACTCTCGGCAGTGTTAAATAAAATCTCGAAAGAAGTTCAAGTAAATATGCGCAGACACATGCTAACCATTAAGAAGATCCGTTGGTTAATGGCTCGGAAAACCGATGCCGAACTAAATTTAAACAGTTTACACTGAGAAGCGATTTGATTGCTAATTAGAACTGAGAAGACGAATTTCGTGTTATTCCACAGCGATAGAGCTACAGTAATTCTAAGAGGTTTAAATCAAAAATCTCACAATAAGCTTGATTTTATGCTATGTGGTGTATAAAACTGCACACTTGTAGGAATACATTAAACTTATTTTAACTCATTATTATTTTATTAATGATAAAGACCAGTTAAATTAGCCGATTTCACATCATGGTTTCCAATATCTAAATTCCCATTATAGAATTATTATTACCATCTAGTCTAACTGTCCATCGTCGTCGTTAAAAATTAAGTGTTACAAGTTTTTCATGAACGAAACAATTAAAGAATATTAAATAATTAATTTTTATTTATTTCCCGATCAAAACTGAACGTCATTCCATCCTGCGTCTGCTGGAGATGCAGTCCAGAGAACCAATCGTGATTGAGCATCTCAGAAGCTGAAGCTCTTTCGTCTGGATTGTAGACCAGCATTGGTAGGAGGAACTCGGAGAATTCCGTGGCGTCTCGTTCGTTCCATCTGTATTTCTTCAGAAGCAGTTTCTTGATTGACGTTCTTCTCTCGGCCGGACACCTGAGACAACCTGAAGAGATTCAAAAAGTTTGTTTTCAAGTTTGTTTTCAATCAAACTTTTTAACTTTTATTTAATACTTAGGCTGGTAGATGTAGATAATTTGCTCACAAAAAATAAATTAGTAAATTAATAAACCTTTTTTATTGAAATATTTCGCGTAAAGTTTTCCCTTCACTGCAAAAGACTTCGGAATTTCTCCAAGAATTTCAACAAACGAGGCAATGTGATGCTGACTTCTTGTAAATTTCCTACTTGCACTTGGATCAAATAAAAAATTCCCGGTAGCCAGCTCAAAGGCCTGAAAAAAATACAACCGTTTTATTAATTAATATAAATATAAATATTAATTAATATTAATATAACTAGCTAGGTCAGGTCACCCGGCGTTGTCCGTGTTTATTTAGATTTTTTTCTTTTGTGTGTGTGTGTGTTTGTCTGTTTGCTTAAAACTTTTTTTGGTGGCAAATGTTAACCATCCCATTTTCCATGCAGATATCCTTATTGGTTTAGGAGTTATTAAAAGTCTTTAAAACTTTTTGTAATAGATTTTTATAAGCAATTTAATATCTACTTGTTTATAAAGTTCAATAAAGTATTGATTCTTAATCACGTTTAAATAAGCCTGAAACTAGACTCGCCATGCATGCAGCACTCCAAATGTCAGACGGAGTGTCGTATGGAACTCGAATGATGCGGTACTGAAGAGTCTGTATGCCGCTCGAGAAATGTCGGTGCTTCATGGATACCAAATTAATATATCTTGATTTAGTATATTTAGTATATATTTTATAGTAATTAATAATATTTCACCAGCAGACAGCAAACTAGTAATTTTATTAAACTAAGGAAATAAATTCTACCAACAGCCTCCTTGGTCCAGGGGCATTATTTGGAGATAGGAAAGGGGCAGTTGCTCTTCCAATTATTTATAAAAGGTTTTGAAAAATCACCTACGACTACCTCTTGATCATCAGCGATTTATGGTATATGATTTATGGATATAAGGTTTTGGGGAATATTTTTGAAAAGTACCTACGACAGCCCCCCTCCCCGGTCATTTAATATTAGAAATATAGATTTTGGAATGTGTGGGATTTGGAAATATTTTTTACCCCTCTATGATTTTGCTAAAATGACGTTCCTGCCTCGGTCATGCCTCCATAATTGTACGAAAGCCAATTGTAGTGGGGGCTGAATGCCTTAACAACGCTAACGTTTTGATGATTGGGGAGAGAATGGGGGTAATCGTAAATAATTTTGAAAATATTTTTCTAAAAACCTCTTAACTTCACCTCTTAAAAAAGCTAATGATCGGAGGTAGTAATCGTAGGTAACTTTCAAGCATTATAAGAATTTTTGTTCAAAATTTTCTATTTTTTTTAAATTTCTTGACTGTTTTGTCGAATTTCAAAACATCTTTCTGTAGAGCTTCCTGTTTCTAAAACATCAGTATATGTGCTAAAGACGACATAAGTGAATGATAAGGGGACTGTGTGGCATCGGAACTTTTTTGACAGCTCCGTAGCATTGAAAATAAACAACAAATCAACCAACCGTCCAGCAAGCATTTCCAAGATCAGCAATTTTGATCGGAATGGCACACTCCTCCCTGGACGGATCTTTTCCATTGTACAGAAGATCGCTTGCTTAAGTCAATGAAATATCATTTTATAAATTTAACATTAATGCAGTTTAGAGTGGTTCAGAAGACTGAAACCTGTGTGAGAACCACTGCAACAATTAGAGGCAGCTGCGTGCCTCCCCACACCCCCCTACGGATGTTGGTGACGCCGGTTAGATTCGAACCGCCGACTTTTAGGCCAACAGGCGAACGCTTTACCGCAATACCACTTGAGCCCCGTACATTTCAATATATTCAAGCTTATTTAAATCTACACGTGAGAGATAATATTTTTAATTATAATTAAAAAAAATAAATTGGTTGTTTTAACTGCCAAAGATTTCACAACCAATGTAGGTACACTAAGCTCGAAGATACAGAACTTTTTTAACCAAAAGAAATAAAATACTTATATAAACGGTAAAACCGTGTAAGACAAACTTATAGCTAAACACAAACTTTTCATATACATTGTACAAATCGGAATTTTCCCATTTTAATCATAAGTCCTTAAAAGTCCTTTCTAGGCTACTGCTTACCAAATCTAGAATGTTTATTTGACTAACATGCATATGTTGAAAGATAAAATAAAATTTGTGGAGTTTATTATTATTATTTTATTATTATTATTATTTTATTATTATTATTATTATTTTTTAGTTATTTCCTGAACCTACCCGTCACTCCAGCTTACCGTCTAAAGAACTGGGTTGGTTCATCAATCTGTGAATGGTCGTGAGTTTCTCGCAGACGTCCATTTCTTCACAGCTAATATCTTAGAATTTAAAATGATTTTATTTATCAATTTATTTTTTAATTTCATTTATAAAAATAATGATATTGATAGAATAAAATTTCTAAAATTTATAGCTTCTGCAGCTTAAAAGTTGAAAATTGAATAAAAAACTGAGAAACATAAAAAAATCTGACTCTTCTTGTCTTTAACCGTGTCTCCATGGCTTGTGTCACTTTATAATTAAAAAGTTTATGAATGAGACAAATTATTTTTTATATTCATTTATATAACAACTAAATATTAAATATTATTTTATGATAATTTATTACTTATTACACATAAAAAACATCATTTTTTGCTTTAAGCGAATAAAAGAAATAGTTTGCCTCAAATCTATGCATTATTTTATACAACGAATATATACCTGGCGCTTAAGATGTCACATTTGTCTTTTAGCAATTGTTCCAAGTTTTTTTTTAGACCTGAAATATGCGTCATTGAATGTTTTAGGAAATATTTTATTCTAAAAAAGTCAATTATTTATTTAAGCCCCGCGAATGGGATTGTGTAGTTGAGGCGGTAAATCACATGGGTAATTTTTTTAAGCTATAAATACTGTTGAGTCGACTCACAGACTCCTGTGTAGTGAAGTTCACAACTTACTTTTTATTATATAACACTAAGAGTTTGTGGTAAGTTCTTGCTAGTCTACCAGCAGTAAAATCCGGTCTCGCTTAATACGAGCAATTCCCAATTTGGATGAGAGAGGGGAGAGTGGGGAGACGACAGTATAAGCTTGATCAGTTTATGATCTGCAACAGGAAACACTTTGGAGTTTTCTACAAACCTTTTTTCCTGTCTTTAAAGGCTTGGCATAAAAAACTATTAAAAATACCGGCAGAAAATAACATTCATTGACACCATAATTTAGTAAGTAAAACCGTTTTTGGAAAAACGCGAGTTCTGCATTCTGCATGTAGCTACCTAAACAAATATCAGATGTGCGTTTAATTTAATTTGAAATTAAACCTTAACACTAACCTGCATATTGGTGCGATGTTATCATGTCTGAAATTTAATTTTTATGGATTTAATTTTGAAATAAATAATAAGCAATTACAATTATTTGTGGGAGTCATAAAGGTTGAGTTTTTAAGAATAAAAGCAAGTTTTTTGTGGTTTATCGATGTTTCTTTTTATGCATTTTTTATTTTTTCAATATTGCTTATTTAAATATAATAAAATAAATGAATAAATAAATAAATAAATAAATAAATAAATAAATAAATAAATAAATAAATAAATAAATAAATAAATAAATAAATAAATAAATAAATAAATAAATAAATAAATAAATAAATAAATAAATAAATAAATAAATAAATAAATAAATAAATAAATAAATAAATAAATAAATAAATAAATAAATAAATAAATAAATAAATAAATAAATAAATAAATAAATAAATAAATAAATAAATAAATAAATAAATAAATAAATAAATAAATAAATAAATAAATAAATAAATAAATAAATAAATAAATAAATAAATAAATAAATAAATAAATAAATAAATAAATAAATAAATAAATAAATAAATAAATAAATAAATAAATAAATAAATAAATAAATAAATAAATAAATAAATAAATAAATAAATAAATAAATAAATAAATAAATAAATAAATAAATAAATAAATAAATAAATAAATAAATAAATAAATAAATAAATAAATAAATAAATAAATAAATAAATAAATAAATAAATAAATAAATAAATAAATAAATAAATAAATAAATAAATAAAGGAACGAACGAACGAACGAACGAACGAACGAACGAACGAACGAACGAACGAACGAACGAACGAACGAACGAACGAACGAACGAACGAACGAACGAACGAACGAACGAACGAACGAACGAACGAACGAACGAACGAACGAACGAACGAACGAACGAACGAACGAACGAACGAACGAACGAACGAACGAACGAACGAACGAACGAACGAACGAACGAACGAACGAACGAACGAACGAACGAACGAACGAACGAACGAACGAACGAACGAACGAACGAACGAACGAACGAACGAACGAACGAACGAACGAACGAACGAACGAACGAACGAACGAACGAACGAACGAACGAACGAACGAACGAACGAACGAACGAACGAACGAACGAACGAACGAACGAACGAACGAACGAACGAACGAACAAACGAACGAACGAACGAACGAACGAACGAACGAACGAACGAATGAATGAATAAATAAATAAATAAATAAATAATTTTATGTATGAAAACAAATATATATATATATATAAACAAATACATAAAAATTACAATAAAAATAGTACTCGGTGATAACGTCGTGGGATCGACCATGGCACTAAAGAGTTGTGCGGCGGCATGCCAGACGAACTTCGGTTGAGGTACGATGAGTACGTTTTCCGGTTTGAGGTCGGTGTGAATGATTTTGCATTTCTCGTGCAGATATTTGAGACCTTCGAGAATCTTTTTTAATAGAATTTTTTTTTACTTCACTCATCGAATTCAGTTTTTTTTAAAGATTTTATAAGTGCTATCTTTAAAAAAAAGTTTCAAATTATTATTATTTTATACTTAAAAAAAGACTGATAAGTACTTTATACAAACCTGGAACATGATGATTTTAACATTTACTAATGAAAGGCCTTTGTATTTAGACTGTACAATGAGTTTCAATAAATTGGGTCCCAGAACTTCAGTAACGAGGCAGTAGTCTAAATATAAGTAGTCGCATTATTTTTCTAATGAGAAAGTAATTATTAAACGTTAATTTTTTTTTAAATATATAAGTCATATACTACTTACGTTTACCGAAACATCCGTGTATTTTGAAACTGTCAGACAACTGGATGATTCTTTCCCTACAAGGATCAGACCTGTCTGCCTCTGATATCTTCAATATTCAATGGTTAAATCTTCGTTTTTACGAGAAAAAAATAACTCCGGCAAAGAAGGTACAGAAGTACCTAGCTTGATGCGACTTCTCGCTCACTATGTAATATTGGTCGCATAAGCGGGAAAGCCGCATAACTGAGAGTTGCATAGGCCAGGTCCTACCGACCTACTGTATTTGTTTATTCACAAGTTAACTATTTATTTACTTCTTTAATCTAGTTAACTAATTAATACATTTTGCATATAATTTATTCATTTGTTTTATTTATCTCTATATCAGATTATTTATATCTTGTTAATTTAAAAAAAAACATCGGTAAAAATCTTCTAATAAAACTTGCACATTTGAGAAGTTTTATTTCATCTGCTGCAGCCTCCGAAAATTCAATCCCCGATTTCACGATCTTCAAAGCGGCACAAGTTTTCTTCCTTGAAAAAAAACAAAACGATTATTTTAAAACAACATGGGCAGTCGGGCCAGTCGGCAAGAAAAAAATTGCTCTCAACTCGATATCCCAGCAGAGCCACACCGTGGAAAAATATCCCCAGCCGAGTTTTCGCACAATCCTGTAGTGGTGGTTGTAAATGTTTCCAATTTCAACGCAATTGTATCCACCTGGAGATTAAGTTATTGATAGAAAGTTAGTTCGTTGATTTATACTTAACACCGGTAACGCAAAACGATTAAACGCTAGTAGGTATAGTGATACGATTGACCGGAAAACAAACCAGCGACTCCCTGGATGAAACAATATGATATGCCATAACTGCAGTACATGTACAAATACATTTTAAAAGTATTTCAAATACAAAGCGCTAGTAGTTTTCTTAAAGGTATTTCAAATGCTAATGCGGAATACTTTACTCTAAGTATTTCGAATACTAATACAAAATACTTGACTCTAAGTATACTTTAAGCAGTAATACAAAATACTTGACTCTAAGTATTCTTTAAGCACTAATACAAAATACTTGACTCTAAGTATACTTTAAGCACTAATACAAAGTACTTGAATCTTTAAGTATTTGAAATACAAATGCAAAATATGTCCGGTGTATTTTAAATACGTATTTCAAATGCGAGTATTTGAAATACGATCATGCACTGCATAACTGAGTAACTGTTATAACCTTGAACTTAAGGAGATAGTAAATATTTACCTGCTCCTCTCATTACATATCACATAATAATATTATGTTCTTCTGTCGACAAACTGACAAACAAACAAACACCTTACGTTTCTACCTTTGCGGTATTCGTTCACGTTCTCCTGTCCGTCGCAGTCTTCTTCGTTGTCAGAACCATCCGACGATGACGAGGATGATGACGACGACGAATTCGATGATGAGATGTCATGATCTATGTTTCCATCTACGTTTTCATCTACCTCGTTTTCTTGGTCGTTCTCATCTTCACTTCCTTCTTCGCTTTCTTCTTCACTTTCTTCTTCTTCTGAACACTCGATTGGCACCTGCGAATCTAAAAACGTGAATATGTACTCGTATATTTAGAAAAATAGAATTGTACTTAGGTAATAATTTTTTAGAAATGTGCCATTTTTGCTGAATTTAGACACATAAATGTATCACAACAATATAAGTATGTGTAGTTATCTGGCACTCTTGTGATAGTTCTGTCTACGTCTTTTGTTATTTTACTATATTTTATTGTTATTATTGTAATGTATTTTGTTGTATTGTATTGTGTACACGTTATTATACACACAAATTAGTCTGAAAAATTAAAAAAATGTATAACTATAGCAGTATAATATGTATCTGCGCAATTTATTATACCTAGACCATCGCAAGCTGTTTTGAAAAAAAATAATTGTTTTTTTATTTTATTTTCTGCCATTGAATACTATTTTGTAAACTGACCATCAGAAAAGGACAGTTCGTTGCCGCTTGAAGTTTCATTTTTCGGGGATGAGCTCATGATTCTTTATATTTGCTCATTTACTCTTTACTCTCACGTTCATTGTTTTGTCTGGCTTGTGTACACACACATGGATTACGTCAACTCTGCGTCAAATAAATAAATAAATAAATTTACAAATATATAAATAAATAATTTTATTCATGTATAATTTTTGATTATTATTATAAGTCTGGTTATGCAATAAAATCGTTGGTATAGGTAGGCATATGAGATGAATTGGTAGGTTAGGCTCATGAATACTGAGGAAACAATCTTTTACGTTTATGAATTGTGAATTGTATTTTGAAGGACTGTAAATACAAATAAAAATAACTATTTATTAATTAAAATGGTAATTTGTTAGCAAATAATAAAATAAAAAATACCAAAACACTATAATTAAAAATTAATGGCAGACATTTTTTACTACAACAATGAGATTTTGTGCTGCGTTTAAAAAAACTATTTATATAGAACTTAACATGAACGAAGTTTAATGGTTTTTTTTCATTTTGTACATACAATTAACACATTTTCAGTCTAAAAAAACTTGTTGACGGAACAAATTAAAACTTGAAGAATTTGAGAACAAAAATCAATAAATTCTATATTGATTAATAAAGATGGAGGACTATGACTAGGACTATGACTTCAGTGATAACGAATAGCAAAAGGGTGAAACAGCCTAGCAATTGGTCAATAATGCGAACACCTGTTACATGCACATGTGTATAACTAATGCGATGTTTGTTACCACCAGCATGTTGAAATGCACCTTCTCGAGAGAAAATTGTGTTTTAAGTATTCTCATTTGTCAGATCTGAAACAATACACAGAACATATACAATAATATAGACCTATTTGTAAGCTAATAAACTGTTGTTTGTATACAAAATATTATTTAATTACTCGTATGGAATTATGATAGTTCGGGATCTTGAATCCTCTTATATCTAAAGTAACGTTAAAAACGCCTTCGAAGCAAATAAAAATGGCCGCCACGAAGGCTCGTTGTTTGGTGAACATCATCTTTTGGATTATAATTAATTTAAGAATTTTATCAGCTCCCGATCCCACAGTTGATGTTGCCCTGAACAAACCTGTCACAGCAAATGTGACCTGCGGTATCAGTGGTCCTGAACGCTTCTTCAGTCAACGGTTTGCCGGCATACAAACTCAGGCAAATCTGGAAACGTGCCACAACGTTTCCATATATCGGGCTGAGTTCATTGTAGATGGAAATGATCAGACGTGGTGGCAGAGCACCTCGAGGATCAGTTTCATCAGATCTGGATACGGCGGAGTGTCGGGTAGGCCGGAGGCCGAAATCGCTGTAGATTTACAACAGGTAGTAGCTGTTTAACTGATGAAATTTTATTAATAAACGTTTCAATTTTAATTATTGTTTTTTTTAAACTGGCAGACTTTTACCGTAGAAAGTATCGTCTTGAAATTTGGAGAATCGCAGAGACCCGGTAGAATGGTCTTCTACAGAACCACGGATACATCTCCTCAACTTCTGCCGTGGTTCTACGTTGTCACTTCGGCATTGGATTGTGCAGGCAAGTACTCGACTCAGATTTCATTGCTGCCAACGACAGTAGACTCAAGACCTTGCATTCCGTATAGTGGACCAGCTGTTCTAAACGAGGAGGTATGAGTTTGGAAATTGAAACTAGATCGGTTTGAATAATATATGATTTGCATTTATATGAGCTGAATGGCGATATTAATTTAAACACATATTTTGATTCGGGTTGTATTTTTAAACGACCTGTCCCTTTAAACTTTGAACAGAAATAGAGTTAGGGTTAGGGCTAAGATTAGGGTTAGGGTTAGGATTAAGGCTAGGGTTAGGATTAGGGCTAGGGTTAAGGTTAGGGTTAGGGTTAGAGTTCTTCGCCCCTGAATACCCATTGCTCAAAAACGTGCTGCCAGAAATTTCAATTTGCGTCTTTTTTTACATTTTCAACAAGTGAAAAAACATTACCGATATTGCAATTTCTCGCAGAGCCTTTTTAACAGCATCTTCCTATACAACGCAAGCTTCTTTAACGGCCCTTTGCTGAATGCTTTAAAAACGTAGGTAGAGTCATAGCTCATATGAGATTACGTCATGAGATTGTGACAGCAGACGTAGTTATAAATTGTTAGTTGTTGGGCATCTATCTGTCGCACTTTTTGTTATTTGGCAGTTTGCATTGAATTTTAGATTGTTCTGTCATGTTTTTTCCTGGAAGTCAAACAATTTTTAAAACAACAAAAGCAAAAATTAAAAGAA
Organism: Erpobdella octoculata; assembly: GCA_963978895.1. Lineage (NCBI taxonomy): Eukaryota > Metazoa > Annelida > Clitellata > Hirudinida > Erpobdellidae > Erpobdella > Erpobdella octoculata. The sequence goes on from OZ022239.1 coordinate 4,324,019, forward strand.
TTGTATTGTGACCTTTCTTCCTTTATGGAAGCAAGTCTGGCGAAAATGTTTTGACACTTGATTGTCAATGAAATTATTTCCATATACGACTTTTTAGATTTAATTGTAAGGTAAAGCAACTGCGGTTTTAGGTCGTAGGCTAAGGTTTATAAGCACAGGATCAGCTCATGCGTATGAGATCATACAGTTTCACCTGCCACCCGCTTGTTCATCCGAAGTCAGAATGTATCAAACTTTATTCCTTCACATTTAGAAAACTGGTTTTCACTTTGACAAATGGGGGAACTGATCTGATTAACCACAATTTCGTTTTAACCAAACCCATAAAAATTTGAAACCATCGGTTTTCTTAAAATGTATTTCATGCAGTTCTAAAACTGCCTTTAACTTTACGAATACATCATAAATTATGAATTATACAATATAGCTTTTTTTCATAGTAATAACTAGAGTACTACACGGGACAATTTTCCGGGACCTGTCAACTAATAACTCATAGGTTAAAATTCCCGACTCAGTCTGGGCTAATTTGGGCCCAGTCCTGGCCCAATTCTTACAGGCCTAAAATCCTTATACTTGACAGAATAATTTCAGCCCGGCCCGTTTGAAAACCCTAAATAGCCGAATAATTCGCGTCAGCCTGCTCCGTCCGTCTCCGGCCTCAAGAAGCGTTAGATTCTTGGTTTGATTAAGTTTGCCTTACATCTGAGCGGAAAATACGCTCTTTGGAAAGAAATTCGACTACCAAACAAGCCGTCGTGTGCTTTCTAGAGTTCTTTCTAGAGTATCTCTACTCTAACAACCTGTTTCCAGCCATCCAGTCGCTTACGGCTTATGACAAATCTGCTTCAGTCGACAGATAAGGACATGTTCTCGCATTTTTTCTGTTTGATGATATGACTGCAGCATTCGACACCGTGGATCATGGCATCCTGTTGCAACGACTTGAGTATCTTACGGGTTCGACCAAACTGTCATCAACTGGTTTCGGTCTTACTTGGAGGATCGTGTGTTTCTGGTCAGGCACGACAGCTCGTCATCTTCAGCCGCATCCCTGGATTGTGGCGTTCCACAGGGTTCAGTGCTGGGCCCGCTTCAGTTTTCTTTGTATGTTGTAGATATCGGACGGCCTCCAATACCATCTTTATGCAGACGACACTCAGATTTTTGGGCATTGTTCTCCGGACCAAACAGCAGAATTACCCGTAAAAATATTAGCCTGCGTTGAGGACGTTAGTCGTTTGATGTTCGAGAACCGCTTGCAACTCAAGAAAATAATTAGTTTCTATTTATGCTCAAAACAACGTTTGCTTGAGCTTATTAAGCCCACAAATCTCCGATTTTTGGCCAGATGCTAGATTTACCAAAAACTACAGAGTATTAAATTGTGTATCAGCGATGGTTTATTTATTTTACATTTTATTGGCAAAAAGAGGAAAAACTAAGCCTAAAACCCTGGCAACACGGGTAACCTTGCTAGTAAGCTATATAAATGGTGGGGAAAATTTGCTTCTTTCCTGGAAAATGCTGAATTTACGTCCCTGTGTTCTATTCCTGTTCAGACACATTAGCGTTGGCATAATACATAACTATTAACTACTAAATCTTTCTTTAACGTTATACCTATGCTGAAATGGGTAGAAATACTACTTGGCTGATACTAACAAAGTAGTATTTTTTTTTTTTTTTTTATAATAGTTTATAGTCCTTTACACCAAGTGTTTTAAGACTGAATTGGCTGTATGTAGGAAGCACCTAAGTGTTTCCTGTCGTGGATCAAAGTTTGGTCCTTTTAGCTGTCCCTCCTCCTTTATCCAGGCTTGGGACTGGCCCGCAATTAGCGAGGCGGAGTTCAACAACAAAGTAGTAAAATGAACTGAACTTTTATTAATTACTAATATTTGATTTTAAGGTGACTCTAGATTTTTCAAAAACCCCAGGTGTGATCAAGGTTTGCTCCGTTTTTTTTCATTTTTTTAGTCAACTTCATGAATTGACCAGCTTCATGAGCATGTTTAAAATTTTTAGGCATGGAACAGTATTAGGTCCTTGAGAGTGGAGTTTTACGACATTGACCTCACGCTGGGTGCAAGCGCTGGCTCAAATGAATTCGTAAGTAACAATTTCATCAGAGGTATTTTACACACATATATATACACACAACATGTTGTCTTGTTGTTACAATGTTCAAATGAAAGTGCAAGATAGTGTCTCAGGTGGTCGGCAGAGAGCGCTATTCTACCGCGAAGACCATTTAGACCATATAATTTATAATTACATTAAATGTTCCTCCGTGTCAATGCATTTTGATTATATATATATAATTTTTGTTTTATTTGTTAAGTTTGAATGCTTTTTTATGATAGTTTATAGTCCTTTACACCAAGTGTTTTAAGACTGAATTGGCTGAGTAGGAAGCACATAAGTACTTTCTGTCGTGGATCAAAGTTTGATCCTTTTAACTATCCCTCCTCCTTTATCCAGGCCTGGGACTGGCTCGCAATTAGCGAGGCGGAGTTAAAATTGTTCATAACCATAATTCACTTTTTACTGGCAGGTGTTTATATTTTTATATTCTTTGCTGTCGTGCGATCTCTTCTGCTACTCGTCTGAATCTATTAGTTTTGTAACGTTTTAACCATTTCATGTGACTTATTGTACTTTTTTCAGCAACATTACACTCTAAAGACTTTACACGTTTATGCAAAATGCCAATGCAACGGCCAGTTAACAGACTGCCTTGTTAACAACGTGACCCAGAAGTATGCCTGTGTTTGTGGCGGCAATACTATGGGAGACTCCTGTGAGATGTGCTTGCCACTATTTAACAACAAGGCTTACGCATACGCGCAGCCATGTCAAGGTTTTTCACATTTTATGTTTCGTTTTTTATTTATTTTTCACTACATATTGATCTTAAACTTAAAGTCTTAAAACGTTCATTTATGCAGTATGCAATTGCAACAATCATGCAAGTTCTTGCCATTACGACGCAAATTTTAACAACGGTAGTGGCGTCTGCGATCAGTGTCAAAACTTCACTGCAGGTCTGTAGCCATTCTTGTCATAATCTAGATTTAGTATGTGTTTAATAGTGAATACAAGATTTTAATTTTTGGAAAGATTTATTAAATTAAAAGATCCAGTGTAGACATTTTTAAATATGTATAAGAAATAAGACAGTAATAAACTAATAAACCAAGCGTTTACTTTCATAGTTTGGATATCGCATGTGCGTTACAAAAGAATGTTTTTATTGTTTCGTGTTTAAAATGAAGTTAGAATTTCGTTTGTATTTGTTGAAAATTTTTCAATTCAATTTTTGGCTCCTTCATCACATGTTTTCCAATGACTTCTTGTCAATCATACCTGTATTTTTACTACAGGGGCAAATTGCGAGAAATGTCAGCCCAATTATTATCGTCCAGCAAACATCCTAGCAACCGATCCTAATCCTTGTATACCTTGCAATTGTTCTGGAATTTACGTGGACTACGGATGTGCCCCTATTGCAGATAGCAGTACTGGAATGGTAATTTTATTCATTAGTTTTATATATATATATAAATATATATTTTAAGGAGTCAACAATTTGTATAAATTTTAGTTTAACTTAATCTAGTTCAAGAATATTTCATGTTGGATTATATAATAGGCTCCAGGAGATTGCTTTTGCAAACCGAATGTGGGAGGAGCTAAATGTGACCGATGCAAAGAAGGATTTTATGGACTGAGCATCAGTGGATGTACAGGTAAGCTGCTGTGAGTGAGATTCAGCCGGTCGAGTTTTAATATCGACTAAAGTGTTTTTGTCATTTCTATTACTCACAATACCTTTTAAATGCTGCATTAGCTTACGCTTTAAGTTATCCCATATGTTGGCCTTTCAAATTCATTAAATTTTTAGAAGATTGACTGTAATTTGTAAATTATAATTTGAATTAAGCTCAAACTGTTTTGTTTAAGTTTAAATTAATTTTGATTTAATTTATTTATTTAAATTAATTAATTAATTGCTATTTATTTTAATTTAATTAGTTATGATTAATTAATTAATTAATATTTATTTTATTTTAAATAATTTATATTCATTTTAATTTTATTATTTAATGAATTTATATTCATTTTAATTAATTAAATTAATTAATTTATATTAATTTTAATTAAATTAATATATTTATTTTAATTAAGATATAATTGTTTTTTAATAAGAAAAAATTATTATTCAATAAAAAATAATTATTATTCAAAAAAAAATTATTATTCAATAAAAAATAGATTGTGGTTGTCAAAGAAACGGAACTCTGGGAGCTTCAATCGCTTGCAACGAAACAGGAGTGTGCAACTGCAAGAGATATGTCTCCGGACCTCGATGCATCAGCTGTATGGATGGATATTACAACTTGGACTCTGGCAATCCAGACGGTGATTAAATTCCGTGATCGTTAATACCACATCGCTTAGAAATAGAAAAAGTTTAATAATTGATTTCGTGATTTTCCATCAGGGTGCAGTCCGTGCGCATGCGACGTCGGAGGAGCCGTGAATTTAAATTGCGACAAGATTTCCGGTCAGTGCTACTGCCGGCAAGGTGTCAAAGGAAGGGCTTGCACAGAGTAGGTGTCGTCTTGATATTTGTGTTTGTTTGGCATTTTTTTAAAATTTATTCGATCAGAATTTTGTTACTTTAAGTAAATACCCATTTTTAAGTTAGTTTTTTTTTAATAATTTTAAATTTATAGCTTTTTTAAATCGTTTTGTTTTACACGTGTATAAGATTTTAGGACATGACCAAACAATAAGTAGTTTGACTCAGAATGATAAATTAAACTGAAAGAAAAATGGTTTTTAGAATAATGGATGGATATTATTTCCCATTCTTTCACTTCCTTTATGCCGAAATGGAAAACCTGCAGTCACCCTGGGATAAAACCATTCCTGGCTACAGTGGGTTTGGATATGTCACAAGCTTACCCGGGGTTTGTGGTGACTGTTCTTAAACTTTATATGAATTTTTTATCTGCTTTTTTTATATTTAATTTAATTCAATTTCTTATAAACTTTTATATTATAATAGTATTTTATAATTTTATTGTTATTTTTAATTAATTGAAATGTATTAATTCAACTTTTGTGATATTAACTGCATTGTGTGCATCTTGCAAAATGTTGTGCATTTTTTCATACTCAGCTATGTTAGTTTTAAATGATGTTATAACATATTTTTTGTGCGTGGCGTATGATAGGTGCCCCTCTCAGCCACTATCAGTTTTGCTGCCATGAATTCTCGCGGCTCAGACATGTTCAGGATTGTTGCCAGATATTTTTCCGCTACTGATGTTTCTGGGACAATGACTGGAGCTCAAAGTAATTTTGTGGTTTCGTACAATAAATAAAGCCTGTCCACATTGACATAGGTACACCTAGGATTTTTTTTGGAAGGGGGCGTTTTGAAAAATTTTTAGGCCCTAATAACGTAATATTTTATTTCTTATACAATTTAAAATAGTAGAAGTTTTTAATGCAGGTAAATCACGTTTGAGCGTAAAAAACAGAATAATTTTATTTTATATTCAAATATGTATATATTTTCTAACATGACAAAAAATTCTCATATTAGACAAGCCATTTTTGCTAAAATTATCAGTATTATTAGTTTTTCAGCCATTTTATTCAAAATAGTGTCCACTATTTTGGGCAAAATGGTTTTAATATTTTGTTTGATTTCTTATTGTTATAGAATTTAAATTTAATATTACTTAATAATTAAATTATTTCTGCAGATGGAATCATAATTTCTACAAACAGTTTCACTTTGAGTGCCTGCGTCGGAGGTTCTTGGTGTTTTTCACCTACCGGGGACGTAAGACTCCCTCAATCGCCTCCTTCGTCCGTCATTTCTTTTACGATTCCAACTGACTCAAAAGTTTTATTTGTAAGTTTGAATTTATTGAATGATATTCTACTCTCTATTAAAAATAAAATTGGATTTAAATGATTCTAGTTTTATATTTATATTATTTCTCATATAACTGACTAGAAATATGAGCTTTCAATATGTTAATGCCATAAGCTCGATTGAAATGAATTTTTTTTTATATGTTTCTTCTGTTAGGACCGAGTGGCAGCTGTTCCATTGGAGTTTTTTGATATCACTAATTTGCTCGGTGCATCGCAAAATGATAATTATCAAAAAGTGTGCAATGTTCGAACGAATAATTCTAAGTAAGGTTACATTAGTTTTTTTTTATTGTTAAAAATAATAAAAAATTATTTGGTCAAAATATTCGATCATTATCTGCAAATTCATTTTTAATCCAGCCAAAACAGCCCGCTCGGAAGCGATTGTGCCAAATACGCTTTTACTGTTTCTGTCGCCTACCTCAACGGGGCTCTGCCATGTTACTGCAACTCGTTGGGTGGCAACGACACAAATTCCTGCCTGCCGTACGGGGGGCAGTGCTTTTGCAAGACTGGGACGATGGGCAGACAGTGTGATCAGTGTTTGATGCAGTTTTACAGCCTCGGTCCTTTTGGATGTCTTCGTGAGTTGTCTCTTTGCTGTAATTTATTTTTATATTTGACAATTTAAAAATAAATTTTTAATTGATCTTCTTTTAATTGTTTTTATTGGCACATTTCTATTAATTTTTAATATTGAAGAAGTGTCAGTTAAAAATATAAATCGATTCCAATAGTTTAAACTTTTGGAATTGATGCTTAAAATAAACCATGCGCATCTTATCTAGAGGAATTCCCGAAAAATTATTTTCACAGCTAAGAGCTGTTCCTAATACGCTACATCTTTTGTTTTTACAGTAAACAGAGTTGTTTTCAATAAGAGAGAACATATTTTTAAGTCACGTTTAATTTTAAATTCTAGAAATATATAGAAAATATTCTTCACAAGACATTTTACATTATATTGATACTTTTTTTTCTAACAGCATGCGGTTGCAATCAGACGACCTACAACATGTGCGACTCCGTGACCGGGGCATGCCTCTGCCCTCCAGGAACTGGCGGAGCAAGCTGCAACATTTGCAATCTTAATTACTACAATTATGATCAAGTCAGAGGATGCCAGGTGAACAAGAGACCATTTTTAGAGATAATAAAATTTTATATATTTAACATTTAACATCTCAACAACTTTACCATCCCATACAGCCCTGCAATTGTAATGGACTCGGCTCAATCAGTCTCAGCTGTGACGTGACAACTGGAGCTTGCATCTGTAAACCGGGGGTGACGGGGTTGAAATGTGACCAGTGCATGGATGGATACAAAGGCATGTCCGTGATCGGATGTTCTCCATGTAATTGTAATCCGGTCGGGTCGGCCAATCCGGTTTGCGACAAGGTGACGGGAAATTGCGTCTGCAAAGTGAGTTTGTAATTTAATAAAAAAAACTTGATTTATTTACAGTTTTTTTAATTTTTTAAAAATTTGATTACATTTGTGTTTCTGTCAGTTGTTGAAATTATTATTTTCCAGACAAACGTGATGGGCACTCTCTGTTCTTCGTGCAAGTTGAATTCGTTTTCGATGAACCCGACTTTCATTGACGGATGCCTAGCGTGCACCTGCATGGGGGTCTCCGCGACTTGCTCTCCGTCCAATTGGTTGCCTTCGCTGTTCAATTTTAGACCTTCACCTTCGACTCTCATCATTCTCGACGCCAACGGGAACGCCCCGCCAAGTTCCGTCGCCTCGAGTAACTTGACCAATTCCGGGTTCACTCTAGCCAGTATCAATGTGCCTCCTAATTCTGATTTGTATTGGTCTGATCCTCAGCTGAAAGGAAATCTTCTTTCATTTTATGGAGCAAGGTTTTTTTTATATATATTAATATTTGTTTCAAAATTAAAGACTTACTTTGTTGTATCGATTGCCAGCATAAACTTTCAAGTTCTCTGGACTGCGGCTGATACCTCCGTTCCGCCTGCGATACTTCAAAGTTCTTTGATTGTTATATCGAAAAATGGTAGCGTGATTGTTATTGTTATATTTGGAAATTATTTTTTATAAATATTTAAAAAATTATTTTTAATAAATTTTTCAAAAATAATTTTCAATTAATTTTCCAAAAATAATTTTCAATAAATTTTTCCAAAAATAATTCGTACGATTAAAGGTCAAAAGATAAACTTCCTGCTTACTAACTACACCATTCCACCTGCTAATACATTAACGGCAGTCAGAACGACACTGCTTGTTGAAAGCACTCAAACACCTGGACTGAAGAGAGACCAGATACTTACAGCTCTTACTGACGTGAAAGCCGTTCTCTTCCCAGCTGTTTTTAAACCCGCCATTCATCAGAGCAGGTGATATCTTAACTATAAAGTTGATAATGAAATTATCATATATCGAGTATACAATAAAGTATGAAAGCTATTTTTTTTTTAAAACAACGCCCACATATTAATGTACTAAAAAGTTAAAAATAATATTAAAGTGAACATATTAATATTTTGAACTAAACTTTTGATTATGTATTTGTTAATTATCTTGCTTGACTGACACCTCCTGATCGTATGGGGGAGTTAATAATATTAATATATTATAATAGTAAAACAGTAATATAATTTAATATTGAAATAGTAATATAATTTAATATTAAAATAGTAATATAATTTAATATTGAAATATTAATATAATTTAGTATTAAAATAGTAATATAATAGGCTGTCGAGGTTGAAGTAGTAAAAATAATTTTTCAGTATTGGAGACGTCAGTTACATTCAGCAGCCTGCTTATGTCGAACAGTGTTATTGCCCTGATGGTCACGATGGGAAGTCTTGTGAAGTTGGTTTATTTCTTAATTTTAAAGAGTTGTTTATTTTTATTCTTTAGTACTTGTCAGCAATCAGTAGCTATTGGTGTTTTTTATTCTTCAGACTTGTTCAGTCGGTTACATGAGGTACAACATCACGGGCCAAGGTTACCTGGGCAATTGCAAGCCGTGTGATTGTAATGGAAAGTCGTCCTCTTGCGATCCCCTGACCGGTTATTGTTTCAGCTGCCAGCAGTTCACCACGGGTTGGTTTTACTCCCCAATCGAGAACAGACAGTTTTTTTATTATTTGAAAATGCGCCAATTTTTAAATATGTTTTTTTTTTTTTGTTTACAGGAGCCTTCTGTGAAAGCTGCTTATCTGGTTATTATAGAGATCCAGCCCAGGGAAGTTCAGGTCCGTGTCTCAAGTGTCCCTGCGAAGGACCGAGGGTTGGGTCGAATGATTGTGAGTTTAGAAATTCAAGTCTCGTTTGCTCGAACTGCTCCTCTGGATATGTTGGAGACCAGTGCAAACAGTTAGTTTTTGTCTTCAAATAATCAGTTATAATTAGTTTTATTTTTAATCAGGGCTGTTAAGAGATCTTTAGCTGTTTGTACAGAGGTGTCATTAACTGGTCATCTGCGACCATTTGAGGTCATATGTAATGTAGCTCAGTGGTACCATACGGGTCAATTCTTCATCAGTAGTTGTACCATAGACTCCTTAAAATAAGGACTGACGGCAGCCAATCTCGGGTCCGCGAACTTGGGTCCATTGGTACTTGTACTTTTTTTATTGTAACTCTGTCAAAAATGGTCCGTTTATTACGAAATTTTAAATACAAGTTAACAAAAACAACTTATTTTGTTTTTTGTTATTATTATTATTATTATTATTGTTATTATTATTGCTATTATTATTATTATTTTACAGGTGATTTTACATGCCTTAATTAGCTAATGCTGATGCATGTAGTCTACTGGATTTTTTATTACAGTTAAACTTATGTTATTTTATGGTCCAGTGTTTTTATTTTAGAGGTCTCTTATTTACAAAGCATTTAAATATGTGATTTACAATTTTGCAATTAGATGACCGTTTTCAGCATTACTTATTTGAGACTTTTATGTACAGTCATCTAGATCAATGTACAGGTCTATGGTATGACGTCATGTATTCTACTATGTAAACAATGCAGTGCTGATGTCATCAAAAGAATTTAAATTATTTTCAAACACTAATATTAAGCACGTAATTTTGTATTAGGCCTATTATAAATAGAATGCCTAAGAGATGCGCTGTATATGGTTGCCGGGGCAACTATCGAGGCCAACCATATAGTCAAGTTGTTCGTTTTCCGACAGAAGAAGCTGAACGTGACAGATGGGTTAAGGCAATGCCTAATGCTGGATCGAGCCTCACTGGTCGTCGTGATTTGTATGTATGTGCATCACATTTTGACTGTGAATGGGTTGTGTCACGAGGAGGAAGGCGTCCAACAGACCCTCCATCAATTTTTCCTGGGGTTGCAAAGTCCTGTTTGAAACAGTCTCAGCCCAAAAAACGAACAACTTTATTGACATCTAGTGCTGCACGGCAGCGAGAAGAGATTCAACGCCAAATGCAGGAAAACAACATGACAAATTTTGAGACTTTCATCCAGCAGCTTCCAAAACGTTACCCTCACTTTATTATCAACAATGATGGAGATGAGGTGTACATGACCCTCTTAAATGACACAGCCAGTAAGGTAATTCAGTTCTTGTGGTTCAGAAAGGTTGAATCACCATTTGGTTTTCTGTATGTTGTTCGAGTTGAAAAGGACAGTTATGAAATTCCTAAGCATAACTTTACACTGAACAAGAACAGTCGATTAAACACTTGGTCTCAGTTATCCGACATCTTTGATGTTATAAATAAGCATGCAGCCGATAACTTTGATCGTCTGAACAAAGTCTTAGATGAACTGAACAGCATGGAGGACTTGCATGCATCATCACATTTCCAGTTCCTGTTGGCGCAACTGGAAATGCTGCTAATGCCTCCTAATAAACTGAGGTATACTAAGTACAGTCTTATATTTGCTGCCGAACTTTTGTGTGTGTCACCTGCTGCATACAGAATGCTGCGTGGGTCTCGCACTGTTATACTGTCAACTGTTTACTTCGTTCATACTGCCGTTCACATTATCAGCAAACTTATTCAACCAAAAGCCAGTTGTCGTAAATTTGTTGCAACATTACTGTCATATGTTGATGCACCGATAGCCAACAACAATTTGGCCTGCCGTACAGTTGTAAATGTTCTACTCAAGGCTCATGTTATTCACCATAGTGACAGAGAGCAAGAACTGGGTTGTTTGAGACGCAGGGAAAAGTTACAGTGAACTGTAGGCCCTATAGGCCTCCAAAGAACTGAATACTGGTATTACGACACACATTTAATACATTGTTTTGTATAGATGAAACTTAATTTTGATTAATAAAATTGTCAATAGACAAGATACAGTAACAACATTAGCTACATATGTTAAAGTTGTTTTTGTTAACTTGTATTTAAAATTTCGTAATAAACGGACCATTTTTGACAGAGTTACAATAAAAATACTAAAAATACCAATGGACCCAAGTTCGCGGACCCGAGCATAGCTGCCGTCAGTCCTTATTTTAAGGAGTCTATGAGTTGTACCATACGGGTCAATTCTTCATCAGTAGTTGTACCATACGGGTCAATTCTTCATCAGTAGTTGTACCATACGGGTCAGCTGTGGTTTAGTACTACTTTCACTCTACATCAGCAATAGAACTTTGAAGTACTCATATGTGCTGCCACATACTTTAATTTAATTTATATTTTATTATAATTTGATTTTCATTTTAATTAATTCAATTGGCCTGTTTGTCAAATCAAACTGGAAACAAATATTTTTTATTTTCCCCTATCCAGATGCGCTTCCAATTATTACGGCGACCTGGGATCGGATTTCATGGGAGTTTGCAGGCTGTGCGAATGCAACGGTTTCAGTACCACTTGTAACTTGCAGGGTCAATGCCAGAACTGCTCAAACTTTACTATTGGAGATAACTGCGAATCTTGCATTCCCGGAAAATATCATGTTCCTGAAACCAGCCCCTGCATTGGTTAGTTGGTCATCTATTTATTTTTATAGACAGAAAAAGAAAGAGAGAGAGGAAGGAAAAGAAAGAGAGAATGAGGGAGATAGAGAAAAGAACAAATTAAAAGAGACTGATTGAAATGAGTTGTTTTCTTAAAACTAAATCTGATGTTAATGTTTGTTTCTTAATGTCATTATACATACATCATTGTAGATTGCAATTGTAACATTACTGGATCTATGAATACTGTATGTAATGTCGACACCGGAGACTGCACCTGTAAGTACGGAGTTAATGGTTCGAAATGCGATAGATGCCAGGACAACTTTTACGCTTTCTCTGATGCGGGTTATTCTTAAATTAATTATTAATATTAATAATAGCGTATTTTTTAGCATATAACGCTCATCTATGGAGGCCTGGAAAGAGGTTAAAAAAGATGTGGCTTTTTAAATAAACACACTTTGATTGGTAAAATTTATTATAATTTATATTTTATTAAAATTACATTTGACATATTTACATTTTCTGATTAATAAAGCAACATTATTTTAAAAATTTTTTTTAAATTTCCTTTTTTTGAATACATGATAATGACTAAAACAGGCTGCTCCCCGTGCAATTGCAACGAATTCGGAAGCTCCAGTTTACAATGTGACGGGAACGGAGCTTGTCCGTGCAAGAACAGCACAAAGTCCCTCAAGTGCGACACGTGTGAAATTGGATATTTCGGAATAAAAAATGGAAAGCCTTGTGAATGTTGGTCGTCGTTTATTTAAGCAATATCGTCGTTTATGTATTATTACATATGGTAATATGTATCATTACATATGTTATTAGGTATCATTACATATGTTATTAGGTATCATTACATATGTTATTATGTATCATTACATATGTTATTATGTATCATTACATATGTTATTATGTATCATTACATATGATTGATTAGGTTTTATTACATATGGTAATATGTATCATTACATTTGTTATTTTGTATTATTACGTATGTTAATATGTACTGTTACATATGTTAATATGTACTATTACATATGTTAATTTGTTTTATTAAATATGTTTTATTATATATTTTAATATGTATTAAAAACCTTCTGATCAGCATTGCAATTGTATTATAAAATCACTTTAAATTCGTTGTATTTACAATGACCTACTTACCGCTTGTTCAGATTGCAACTGTGAACCTCTCGGGGTCAACAACAGCAATCCTGGATTGGCTCAGTGCAACAATGAGACAGGTCAGTGTACGTGCAAGTTATACGTTACGGGCAGGCGATGCAATCAGTGTGAATCGATGTACGTGAATGTGACTCAGATGCTGGACTGCACCGGTTAGTGTCATTGTGGCGCTCCCGTAATGGACTTTGTCGATAAGGGAGCGCCTAATCAAATGATTATTTGATTTGATTGATTTGATTGTTACGTAATGTCTTGTCGTAACATTTTTTATCTAAATTTACAAAATAATTTAGTTATTGATAATATAATTATATTATAATTGTTAGTTTCATGATGCAATATGTTTCAATTTATCTATGTAAATGTAGAGAATTAGTTGGCAGATGTGAAAATGACTCGAAAGTTATTATCAGAAGCAGTCCTCTAAAGAAACCACTTATCATTTATGATGCTAATCATTAATATTAATAATAATAATTTATTATAATATTTCAATGAAGTAACTGTAAATATTTATTACAAATAATTTAATTACAATTAATTTGGTTTTTTGAGTTTGAGGATTTTGCAATTCATTATTTTAGCGCCCTTTAAGCGGCTTCTGCTGCACTATACAAATTGTCGTTTTTAATTAAATTAATTAAATTATTTAGCATTAAAAGCCATTCCTGGTGCCGCTGAGGTGCATTTCAAGAATTGGCACCATAATTTTATGACCTCCACCTTTAGCTTTTAATGATTCGCATTTGTCCAAATCGTGATAATTATTTCAAATTTTCAGCCTGCGGAACCTGCGAATCATCGCTCGGCAATGACGTTATCGTCATGGAGAACACCACTATAACGTCGTACCTGTCGAAAACCACAGAGCTCAGTGCGCTGCACGATTTAGACAGCGAATTGATTTTGGTTCAGGGGTCGGTCGATGAACTTTGCAACATGTTGGAAAGTTGCACCGCAAACAATTTGCTTACCAGATTTAAATCTCTGCTTCAACTTCTTAGAGAGCAGGCTGCAAGTAATGAAACGAAAGCAACGAATTTGAGAAACAGGGTTGGTTTTTTTTTTTATTTCTTTTTTAATCGTATTGAAGTTAATTTAAATTGTTTTTTACTTGTTTAATGAAAAGAAAAGTTATTCAGTAATGACCTTTTTGCTGTTTATATTGATTCATTGGGCTAAATATAGCTATTAAAATGACACGTCTGACACACTCATCATGACCGGTCTAAAGTCGGTCACATTTTCATGCTTCCAGTGGTCAGACTTTTGAAATTTTTGAATAAGTATTCGGAGTTTGATCGTGAAGGTGTTTCCTGAGAAAACTTTTTTTACTGCTATAAAAATCTGGTAGCAAAATACCAACTGTACTTTCGAACAAATGTTTTTATCAATATTGGAATATATCGGAGATGTAACTCAATAATATGAATTGTTGAATTATTTGCAGGCAACGTTGGCAAATACGAGCGTTGTCCAAATAAGCAACAACTCAACAATTCAGATGAGCAAACTGAGAGACATAAAAACTGATTCTGAAAAAATTGAAAGCATTTACGGTCAGCAGTTGTCCGTTCTGCAGAATTACATTGTAACTTTATCGAGCTTCAATGAAACGGCTTTCAAAGTAAGTCTCAAGCATTCTGTTTTTGACACTGAATTGAAGTCAATATTTAGACTGCAAATCAAAGTGGATAATTAAGAAATTTTTATTGAGAATTTGACATCGAGACGTAATTTGACATCGAGACGTAATTTGACATCGAGACGTAATATGACATCGAGACGTAATATGACATTGAGACGTAATATGACATTGAGACGTAATTATACATCGAAACATTATTAGGTATCGATGTGTAATCATCATTTGAATTAGTTATTATTATTTCTTTGTTCTTCTCAGATCTGGCTGGGTGCACCGTACAACGGCTCGAGCACTTCCGGAATTACGTGGAATTACGGTAATCTTTTCAACAACGAGGTTTCAGCACTCGACGCTCTTTACAATAGAACGTTATCTGATATTAACCGAGCAAGCCAATTACTGGTGAACCTCAATAGCTCGGTAAATTAACTTGATAAATAAATCAACTAACGGAGGCCAAAATGTAGAAGTTATATCGAATGCTTTCTCTTATTTTTGGTATCAGTTTGGAGATGCAACTCAGATGCAAGCAAGTCTTCTGACTTCTCAAGTCGTTTTTGACGGCACGACTAATCGTATTAGAGTTTACAATTCATCCATCAGCGATTACAATACCCAACTGGCCAGCCTGCTGTCAACCATAAACTTTACCATCGTTAGTTAATTAGTTAGTTAATTAATTAATTAATAATTAAGTTAATTAAGTTAATTAAGTCAATTAATTAATTAATAATTAAAGTTAATTAATTAAAGTTAGTTAATTAATAATTAATTAATGTGTGGATCGATAATCGACGATCAGACAGCCAGATACCAGTTCGAGGCCGCTTATAAAGCCGTGGCCAGTTCGGTTCAGTCGACGAATGTTCTTCTCTCGAACACGGCCTCCATGCTTGCCAGGTGCCAACAAAACCTTCCGGACGTCGTTAACCTCATTTATGGCAACTACACGATCAGACCACAAGTTTCCGTGGATACGAGTTTGAATTATATCTTTTATTTATTTGTATATACATATATATTCAATTAAATTCATTTTATTTGGACAACAAGTAGTTCAAGATGATTACATTAAAACAATATAAAAAACAAACAAGTCCAAAAGGGAAGAATCCAAAGGGACAGTTGTTCCGCTAGCAGATCACCCAAAACAAGCAAAAAAATCATTTAAGAGCAATTTGACATCAAACTAAGTGACATGATAAAATATAAAGTAAAAAAATGTATTTTAAAAATACATTGAAGTCAATTATAACAAATAGTTTTTTTTAAAGTATCAAATTAGAGTTTTGCAATATTCTATTAAAAATTCAAATTTGCTTGAATCGCAACAGCTGTCTTATTGAATAACCAATTATAACGGTTTCATAAAGATTTCGCCGGATGGACTGATGCGTACAAGAAGGTCAACGATCTTCTTCAGTTTCTGTCGTCTGCTCTCAACGGATCTCTTCCGAGGATTCCAGACGCCGAAAAGAAAGCATCGGATCTCAGTTTGCAGGCCAAAAATATTTCAAGGTTTCGGAATGCTTATTCAGAGTGATTGATAATGGTGACAATTAATATATATATTAAGTTAATGAGTTTCAGAATATTTATTCTAAGTGATAATGGGGACAATTAATATAAATATTAAATTAATGAGTTTTAGAATGCTTATTCTAAGTGATAATGGTGACAATTAATATAAATATTAAATTAATGAGTTTTAGAATATTTATTCTAAGTGATAATGGTGACAATTAATATAAATATTAAATTAATGAGTTTTAGAATGCTTATTCTAAGTGATAATGGTGACAATTAATATAAATATTAAATTAATGAGTTTTAGAATATTTATTCTAAGTGATAATGGGGACAATTAATATAAATAATTGAATTACTGATAATGGTGGTAAAAGGTTATGATGATGATGACGATAATAATGATGGTTATGATAATGGTGGTGATGATAATGACGGTGCTAATTATAGTGAAGCGATAATAATATAAACGACATTAGCATTATTACCAATAATAATTTATTATCATTAATTATCTGAATATTAATGATAAAATAATTAGAGAATCGTAGGCCATATCGACCACGATTGAAGTAATGAAGAGTTCTAAAATGCTGCTCAAATATGATTTAAAAATTGCAGTGCATTTGAGACCGTCAGACCGAAGGGTCAACAAGCAGTTGACATAATCAACAAGTTCCAATCGGTCATCACCACTCTCACCAGTGCACTCGATCGTGCCAGGAATTATAGCGCCACCTTGCAAGCCGTTGTCAAGTAAGTCTCTGTTACTAATGATTAGTTATTCATTGATCGTGTGACCTTGTTGGTGCTTATGTTTTGCTTGACCATTTCTCAACTCGATTAACCTACTAGCCTTTCTTGATTAACGTATCGATTTTGAAAAATATTGAATAAAAATGGTGGGTTGTGTAGTTTGAAATTTCAACAAATGTTGTGAAGTTATTTTACAACAAAATTTCAAGTAAAATTCAGGGTTCTTAGAAAATTATTACTGTTCCTTGGGGATTGAAAGTGATTCTCTAAATTGTTATTTAGGTTGATTGCTTTTTTTTGCAAGTTTTCTGCAAAAACTTTTTTTTCAAATAAAGACCATTGCATATGGGAATGGGAAGTTTATATTTTTAAGGTGATGCAGTGGTAAAAGAAGATTTTTGCAGATTCGAACCTTAAGTTCAATTAGTATTCCATAAAATTTAAATATTTTAAAAGAACTTAAACAGTAAATCCTTTATTTAGTTAAGAGAAGTTAGACTATTGCCCGGACAGTTGTCAATTTGAACTTAAACTTCACCTGGTAGCCTATTTGACTTAACCACTATAAATATCAGAGATAATTTGCACTTGTTAGCCTCGATTGATCGATTGATTTTGTCACCTACATTTCAGCTACCTGAACAGTGCTTCCGTGGCAGATTTGTCGGCTAGAACGAACCAGATTTCTGACATGGGCAACCAAACCAAACAAAGTCTCAATGACCTCATGGCTTCTTCTACTTCAGCCGGTATTATATGATTACGTTTTTAAATTATTTTCTTTTTCGCTGAATCCATTTGGTAGCTTTAAAGTTTTTTTTTAAACTCAAAGGACTATCGAGTGGTCTGGACGCGGCCAATTCGAGTTTCCAATCATCGGTTCTCATGTGGGCGGACACCGATCAGAAGTACTCCAAGTTCGACAACGATTCAACCCAATTCTTTATCTCAGTTACAAGTAATATCAACTAAGAGAAGACTTGATGATATTTTTTACAAACTTGTATTTAGGTTACAATCTGTGTGTGTGTGTGTGTGTTTGTAGGTTTCTCTGTACGCAAACCTTGCAAGTAAAATTTAACCAGCTTTTTTGACTAGCTAGAAAACTTAAACTTTCAGCATAGTTTCATATTGGATGACAATACATAATTCAATTAAAAAAAAAACTTAATTTGAACATCTTTCGTATTTCTTAATCGAGTGTATTTGAAATAAAAGTTTGTGTTGAAAAACTCGTTTTTTCGTTCACTTGTTTGTATTTATATTTTATGTTTTCAAAAATATTTTCATTGCTCATGTTTTCTATATTTTTCTCAACAGGTACAAAGGAGAGTATCAATACGAACTACATCTTGGGAATGAGTCTTTCCGAATCCTTGAAGGCCACGACCGCCTCAGCTCGCCAGCAGAACCTCTTATTGCAGGCAGGCCTCAACTCGACTGCAATGAGCATTTCAAATGCCAACAACATCACTACCAACTCGCTTCAAATGCAGGACCAGTTATTCAGCAATCGTATGTCAATGCAATGTTTTTATTGTCTGCTGTTAATAAATGAATTAATAGGAAATCAGTATTTTAAAATATTTCCTATCAGATATTTGTACCATTATTTTGTTGATCAGTTAATTTTGAAATGCCGAAATTCAATGTTTGATGAATAGTCAAAGAGTTGCAATTAGTAAACAGTTAAAAATTTCGATTATCATTTGTCACCCCTCGAACTATTAAGAGACATGAATTAGGTATCCACATTCCTGCCAATGAAGTATTTATAGTAACGGCGCTATATAAGTTGTCAAATAATAAAGTAAAATAATGAAATAACTCAGAAAAAAATAACAGAACCATGTTAACTACATGCACTTATGCGTCGCCTGCTTAATCTCTTACTGAATTCATTCCCCTTGAAGTGACTGCCTTCAAAGCACAAATGGACCAGGCAACTCAGACCTCACTGACCGGCATGAATGCGAGCCAGATCAGAATCTCATTGTCGCGGCAGGATCTCGAAAGCCGATTCTCTCGTGTCAACGACCTGCTCACGCAGATCCAGACCAAGTTAACTTCATTGGAGCAGCCTGTCTTCTTCCCTGCCAACACATACGAACAAGTTGTTCTATACATTTTTTTTCAGGGAGAATACAATTATATAGTATACCAATAATTATACATTAAATCATTAGTTATACATTAAATCAATGATTATACATTAAATCAATGATTATACATTTAATCAATAATTATACATTAAATCAATAAATATACATTAAATCAATAATTATACATTAAATCAATAAGGATACATAAAATCAATAATTATACATTAAATCAGTAATTATACATTAATTCAGTAATTATACATTAAATCAATAAATATACATTAAATCAATAATTATACATTAAATCAATAATTATACATTAAATTAGTAATTATGTATTAAAATTTGATTTTTTTTATTGTTTACAAACGATTATACAATAATTATAACGTAAATCAATAATTATACATTAAATCAGTAATTATGTATTAAAATTTGAATTTTTTTATTGTTTACAAACGATTAAAATTTCCAGGTGTCCAATCCAGATTTGAACGTAAACGAGCTGTACAACTCGATCGGCCTTGACTTCTCGCACGCGAGGCAACCTCGCGGCGTTCTGTTTTTCGTCGAGAACACTCTGACTCGTGAGAAACTACTCGTGCAACTCATCAACAACACCGTCTGCTTCGAATCCAGCAACGTCGACGTCAGCACCCTCGTGTGCAACTACGCTCAGATCCTCCTCGGCAACTGGTATCGGGTTTACGTTACCAGGTAAGTCGAACTGGTCCATCTTATGGATCTAATATTCAATGATGGTGTTAAGATGATTGCTACATGGTGTGGGTTCATCAAATGAAAATGTTGATGATAATGATGGTGATGGTGGTGGTAATGGTGGTGGTGATGTTGATAATGTTGATGATGATGATGAGGATGATGCATTTGTTGCTGCATTCATGACCAATCGACAGGTACGAACTCGATATAAAGTTGACAGTGATACAGCTATCGACAGGTGGTGGCATTACGGTCCAGGGAACTGCTACATCGACCAATAATCTTCAAATTTCTCTAAACTCTCCGATCTATGTCGGCGGACTGCCTCTAAATGCTGCTAATGTAATTATTGTTTAATATTTTATTAATAACTCAAATAAAAATCTCTGATGTTAATATTCCAGCTGAATTAATTTGTTATTGTATATATATATATATATATATATATATATATATATATTTAAGGTTGTTATTTCCACGTACAAGTTACTTCCACGTAAATAATTCCGCAGATCAGAAAAGTGTACGACACTGGAATCGGTTTCAACGGCTGCATTTACAGGGTCCTTTACAACGGAGCGACGCTGCCCGTCTGGCAGAGCATACTCCGGGCAAACTCGTCGGCGACGTGCTGCAAGAAGCCGACGGTTCCGTCGAGCGAAACTTCCGTTCCGAACTGCATCACCGTCCTGGCTTTCGGTTACGTCGTCTACTCCCCGAGGGACAGTTTTTCACTTACCGGGCAAGCGCAGGTCTCGCTCCAGTTCAGAACGTTCGCTCCGCAGGGAGTCGTACTCCTCTCTTCTTCTCTCTCGACGTCGGATTATTACGGCGTGTTCGTTCAGAACGGGAAAGTTCTCTTTTCTATTTTCTCTCTCGGAAATTTGGTGTCCGTCGCGACTGAAAAGGCTTACAACACCGGAGATTGGTTCAAGGTTGAAATTTTTATTTTAAACCATTTTTGACACGTGTGACAATGTTTTTTTATTTTAATTAACGAATTAAAATTCTATATTTTCACACGTCTGTCTATGCGTGCACATTTGTTTATTTATATTGTAATTTCGTAACTTTACAAGCATGTTTTTATTATTATTATTATTATTATTATTATTATTATTATTATTATGATTATTGTAATTATAATAATAATTATTTAAATTTCAGTTCACTGCATCTCACACGCAGTCTGGAATGACACTCCTCGTGGAATCCGTCGCCACTCCGACGCAAAGTGAAAGCAAATCGACGACCGGTCCGATCAATCTCGCTTCTCTCGCTGGACTCGGCTTCTCCGTCGGTGGACAGAATCCTACTTTTGAGTGACGAAAAAATTATGAAATTTTTGTTTGTTGATAATTCAATAATCTAATTTTATTTTTCATTTCAAGTTACATTTTAATGGTAAGAAGTAGCTGTTATTAATTTTTTTTTAAGAGTTGGTGGTTACTTCACTGTCTTATTATTATTATTCTTGCCCTTATCTCTGGAGTTCTTCTCCTTCTTCTATTGCAACTTCTTCGTTACTCACTCCTGAAGACTTTCCTTTTAAAATAGTTCATGACCGAGTGCTATTGCATGTCTTGTAAACAGCGCTATGCAAATATTGATTAATGGATTTATTCATTTATATCAGTTGAATGAATTACCATAAAATAATTAGGAAAAATTATTCCTTTCAAACAGATTCTAATGTATTCTATTATGAGAGTTACCACTTGTGTATTATCGATACTTAACGGTGAGTGAGAGTAGAATGAAGATCGTAAAATTAAATTTTTGAAGGAGAGGACCAGTCTCGTACGGATTCGCTGGAAGTCTCAAGGAGTTTTTCCACACCACGACGTTCTCATCCACCATGCTGCCGGACAGCTTGACGACAGGGATCAACTCCAGCAGTAACGTTGATCTGACCAAGTGTCTCGATAAGGTTGTTTCCTTTATATTAATAAACATTTTTAACAATTAAAACTTTGTTTACTTTAATATTAATAAACATTTTTAACAATTAAAACTTTGTTTACTTTAATATTAATAAATATTTTTAACAATTAAAACTTTGTTTACTTTAATATTAATTAATAAACATTTTTAACAATAAAAGGTTGTTTACTTTAATATTAATAAACATTTTTAACAATTAAAACTTTGTTTACTTTAATATTAATTAATAAACATTTTTAACAATAAAATGTTCTTTACAATATAAATAAACATTTTTAACAATAACAGTCTAATAATTGTTCTATTGTATAAAATAGACTGACGTTGTTGTTATTATCTTCAACATTCCAGGCTCAATCGGGTCTCGGATTCGTAAACATTTCATCTTATGCTAAAATAACTCCGATGATCACTCCGATTCAGACGTTGGATTTTACATTCATTACGAAATCTTTCAGTGGTTTATTGTTTTACACATTACTCGAGAAAACAAACACGGTGTGTTTAAGCGGTTTTATTTATTTATTTATTTTTTATTTTGTTTTTTTTTACTTTTTATTGTTTTATTTACTTTTAATAGTTTTATTTAATTTTAATGGTTTTATTTAGTTTTAATGGTTTTATTTAGTTTCATTTACTTCATTATGATTTTGCATTTTTTTAATATTTTGTCGAAGAATTTGTATAAATAAATTACTGATTTATCATCAGGATGGGAATACGTTTCTGTACATCGCGTTGTACAACGGCGACATCTTCATCATATTCAACCAGGGTCAAGGAGTGCAGCCGGCCTTCCGGACGAGGAACTTGTACTTCAGTGACGGACTCGAACACACGGTTTCTTTACATTTCGGATTTACGAACAGGTTGGAATCGGTCGAAAAATTCGATATTCGGATCGGTTGGTGACGATAATGATTTGAGTGAATTAATTATGTTTGAAAAAAAATTGAATTAAATTATTAATTTTGAAATAAAATTAAATTACGAAAAGTCCGAGAATGAAAGTGGACAATCTTGAGACTCACGTAGGAGCGATGACGATGGACCCGTTCATGAAATTACTGGAGAATTACATCTACGTCGGTGGAGTGCCGTCATCCGTCGGATTGACTCCGGCAAACGTACTCCCCGTGAAACTGTCATTTGTCGGAGGCATAAAATCGATATCAATTAATGGAATGTTAGTGTCTTATTGTCCATCATTTTGCTGTTAGTTGTTTTTATAAAGGGTTTTATAGATTAGAATATTGTTTCCACTGATGTCGGTTCTATTGGAATATCATATTATAAATATTATATCGGGATTTTAGCTCATTCGGTTGACTTCAAGGCCGCAGCATAATTATTAGTTGTCATCTGTTTTTGTTTGTTTTGTTGGTGCTAGAAAACAATCTACCTCATAACTATTATTTTCAATTATTTATTTGAAGTTATTGTTATATTCTAAATATAATATTTTTAATTTTGGTGCATTCTTATTATTTATTTATTACATTTTTATATATATATATATATATTTTTAAATCCTTTATATTATTTTCGATTGTCTTCCCGTCTGTCTGTCTGTCTGTCTTCCTGTCGGTCACAAACTTTGAGTCTCAAAATTAACTCACTTCCCGTTATCCGATCGAGCTGAAATTTGGCACATCGACTTGGGCTGCGAGACAATTGAATCTATCAAAATTTCAGTTTGATCGGATATTGTATAATTAAGTTTTTCAAAAAATTCAATAATTCAAAAAAAATTTTCAAAAAATTCAAAAATTTTTTCAAAAATTCAAATAAAATAAAAATCTAGGATCGTATATAAAGGATTTATAAAAAAAACTTTGTTTTTATGGGTTAGTTTTTTTATATTTAACCACATTTTTATTGTAAAGACTTGATTATATTCTCTTCTACTACAGACTTGTGCAGTTTTTCAATCCCAGTGTTTTGAGTGGCCAGTCATCGAAGGGCATCTACTTGAGCGGCATTCAGACACCTGTCCCCCCTGCTCCGCCCCCTTGCAATCCCTGCCCAACGACCACTCCGACACCCACGTGCATCATCCCCTCCACGGCGGCTTCATTTCTCGGGGATAATTACTTCAACTTCGGTGACGAAACGGAAAGCTACCTTCGGTACAACATTGCCGGGGATGAAAGCTCATTTCTTTCGCAGTTAGTCGTCTGCTCATTTTTCTGTTATTTAATTATTGGCTTTTTTTACGTATATTTGTATATGAATTAATTTCAATTTCATGACAAAGAATGTGACAAATGAATTGGAAAAACGTTGTGGTGATTGTGATTGTGATTTTAATTTTAATTTGTATATAAATATTTAAGTATAATATAAGTATAATGAAAGTTTGTATGTATTATTTTTAATGCAATTTACCAATCCACATTCCCTGATTGAAAAAAATACATATTTTTATAACCTCTCCAGTCTCTACTAAGTTCTTGTTTAATGCATTAAATTACAATGTATGTGTACAAACACACACACACACATGCACACGCACATACATACATAATACATACATACATACATACATACATAATACATACATAATACATAAATACATACATACATACATACATACATACATACATACATACATACATACATACATACATACACACACACGCACACATACATACATACATACATACATACATACATATATACATACATACATACATACATACATACATACATACATACATACATACATACATGCACACATACATATACATGCTATTTTTCCAGGTTTGTGGTGTACTTGAGCTTCAGGTCAATGCAGCCCGATGGAATGCTCTTATATCTCACCAATTCAGCCGTTCTAACGACTCCAGATTATTTTACCGTGTATCTCTTTAAAGGAAACGTTTACGTGATGCTGATGAGCGGAAATTACATGAAGAGCGTAATTTCTAAGCAGACGTATTACGATGGCTTGTGGCACAAGGTAGAACGGCTTTCGATAACATCATTAGTTTTATTTCTGTTGTTTTTTAAAGACCTTCTTGTCATAATATCACTCATGTTTCTAGCATAAATTATCTGAGTTATTATCATATTAGTTACAGTACTCATTTTTTATGCGTTATCTTATTATTTAGATGATTTATGATGATAGGCGTAGAAATATTTGCGAGCTGTCGTTTCTGTTTCCGGAAAATGGATTGCCCGAGTTGGTTTTTTCTTAATAATAATAATAATGGTTATAGACAACACATTTAAACTTGTGTTACCTGGGATGAGTGAGTGACTTAGTTGGTTAACCAGTAGCGTAAGGGCAATAGCGCTAAAGAAAGTGCACAAGCACTCGGGAGTGTGCAAAACTGTATAACTAAAATGTTTATTGATCCGCATCATCAATTTGTTATTCTTTTATTTGAAAATCTTCGACTGATTCAAAACAGCGTCTGTTCTCTCTCGCTAAATAATAACTTTATTTATTATTTTATTTTTACGTAACAGCTGACGGTGATACGCGTTCAGAATTCGTTGTCATTACTCATTGAGGAGACACAGGACTTTAATAATAATAACAATGTCAACCTAACTTCAATTCCCAACTCAAATCTTGTCATTAGCAGTCCCCTCTACATTGGCGGTGTACCGTTCTCTCTTGCTTCCTTTCCTAACACGATTCTTGTGAGTTTGCATTTCATTTTTTTTTCTTTGTATATAATGAATGATAAAAAAAATAAGAACTTTTTAACATGCTTTTATTAACTTCCACTTGCTCGGATGTCCGCGGACATTCAGAAGCTCGACGTACTCAAGCTTGCACTCCTCCATTTGCCTTGACTCGCTGGAAAATCACTTGTGTTTGTCTTAATGTAGTTTTCAGTCCGAGGTCCTAGGACGTCTGTCTGTCACCGAAGCTCGAGCATTTTATCGCTGCATCGTCTGCTTGTTCCATAGTCATTTTATCCTAGTTGTTTCATTAGACAACCTTTAGACACAGCTGGTAATGTAAAATTGTTGTAATAGTGTCACTTCGCTCAGTGAAACAAATCGTGTTTTAGATGTTTTATCTAGTTTAGTCATCCAATCAAACTATGTGGTCAGGATAGAAACTTAGAGGATTAAGAGATTACATCATTTTATTAACATAAATTGAAATTAATAAATTTTTTATTAAATTATTACATCATTTTATTAACATAAATTGAAATTAATAAATTTTTTATTAAATTATTACATCATGTTATTATCATAAATTGAAATTAATAAATTATTTATTAAATTATTACATCATTTTATTAACATAAATTGAAATTAATAAATTATTTATTAAATTATAACATCATGTTATTAACATAAATTTAAATTAATAAATTATTTACGTGTCCTTTTTTTTGTTGCGAATGACAAGAGCGGAAAAGTTTCGTTCAAAGGATGTATAACCGGCCTGCAAGTTCAAACGGTCAACTTTAAAACCATCTTGTTTCCCAGCAGGTTATTCAAAGCTGTTTTTTTTAAATTTATAAACAAATTTATGAATTATTAAAAAAATTTATTAATGACTAAAAAATTAGTTATTACCAACAAATTATTTTATTAAATATTAAAATTTATTACTTAAAAAAATTATTAATTAATAAAAAAAATTAGTAATTAATAAAAAAATTATTAATTAATACAAAAATTAGTAATTAATAATAAAATTAATAAAAACATTGGTTAATTATTAAAAATTAATTTTTATTCTCATTTCAAATAATATTATTAATCATTTTGAAAGTTATTGAATATTAAATCATCACTTTTACAGTAAGATCATCGGTCGCACTGGAGTTTCATCGTGTCCGGCAGGGTCGTACCTCGGAATGTCTCTCACGTCCACATCTTCCGGTTACATCAGACTGAGTGATTCCTACAACACGAACCCTCTCTACAGTCTTACTTCTGGTTTCAGCATATTCTTGAGCTTCAAGACTCTCTCGAATTCTGGCACGCTCATGGTCGCATGGGACAACCCGTCCAAGTTCGTGGCCGTTTCCCTCGTCAAAGGAGAGGTTGCTACATGTGTATGATTATAAATGTAATCAATCGATGAAGTTACTGTGAATTGAGATGTAATCGATGAAGTTACTGTGAATTGAGATGTAATCGATGAAGTTACTGTGAATTGAGATGTAATCGATGAAGTTACTGTGAATTAAGATGTAATCGATGAAGTTACTGTGAATTGAGATGTAATCGATGAAGTTACTGTGAATTGAGATGTAATCGATGAAGTTACTGTGAATTGAGATGTAATCGATGAAGAATGTTATGTAATTGTCCGCACTGACTTATTTCATATTCGTGTAAAATACTAACTACATACCGACCGTTGTTACAAACAGCTGGTCTAAACATTGTTAAAACTCCACGCGCACTACTTGAATAATGATGATTAAAGTTGATATTATTCTGATGTTGAATAACTAAAAGTATCAATTAGTGGTATTAATTAGGCTATATTTTTATTTTTTGAAATCTTTAAAGTTTTGGTATCTTTTGAATTAATCGACAGATCCAAGTCATCCTGAGTTCGGCTCAGCAGCCGTTCACGTTCACCTCCAGTGCGTTCAGCTCGGCATTCCAGGTGTGCAACAACGATTTCCACAGCGTGACGGTCAACATCGACGCGAGGTCGGTGTCCCTCAACATCGATAACACTTTCATCCAGTCGAAAGACTTCGGCCTGTTCCAGTACGCTGCCCCGCTTAATGTTCCCATCTACCTCGGTGGTCTGAAAGGTATGTGGTCGTCAGTGGGTAGTACCAACTTTTTCAATAATTTGACAATTTATTTTCATCTAGAGATAGCCCGTCAAAAAATGATAGAATTTTTTAAAATGTCATCTTTATATATAATTTTGCAATTGCAGCATCACCTACCAGCGTTACGCGGAGTTATAACATACATACACACGTACGTACGTACATACATTCATGCATGCAGATATAAGAAATAATTAATTTTCAATGCAGAACAAAAATTATCGGATCTAAGTTGACAATACATTATCACACCTAGCTAATTTGATTATATTTTCAGATTCGTTGTGGACCATTCCTGGACTTTTCAGTGGCATTGGATTTACTGGATGCATTCATATGTGTAATGTGAATGGAAATGTTATTTACATCACTCAATCTTCTGATATCAGAGGAGCATTTTCCGGATGCAATTAAATTTTTACACACAATTATTTTTTTATATTAATTGTTTAGTTAATTATTTTATTGTTTTATTATTTCATTATTTAATCAGTTTACTTTTTAAGTTATTCCTCAATTTATTTTAATAACATTCAAACTTTTATACTACAACTACTACTCCAATGAAATGATGTTTTTTTGTTATATTTGTCTGTTGAAAAACTACTGTGTGTTTTTCCAAATTCTCAACGAGTGTAACTTTGGTGTTTTTTTTACTACGATTAAAAACTTAGAAGCTGCTCGCAGGTTACATCACGTAAAGCTTGTAAAGCTTGTTGTTATTTTGTCAGCTTTATAGGTTTTGTCGTATAATTTTGTTCCACGAATTAGTCATCCAAGAACTGATTACCTGTGACAGTTTTTACTAGTTTTTAGCAGAATAGTATGGTTAATCAAGTTTACTGACCATCTTTGGAGGATGAATAATCAGATTTGCTACTAAAAATGCATTTGTATAAACTCACAAACTATTACAGACAAGCGGGGTACCCGGCACTGCCCAGGGTTTTTCTATCGTTTTCTCTCTCGCTCCCGTTTCCTTTACCGTTGGCTCTCCTGCCTTGGCAGAAAGAGCATTTTCTAAACTTCGCCTTATTAAAAGTCATCTCAGGACGACAATGTCTGCCTGTCGTTTGCAAAGTTTATTGAGAACTAGCGGGGCATCCGGGGTTTTTCGAGGTTTTTCTAATGCTTGTCTTTCTTGCTCCCGTTTCCTTCCCACCTCTCCTCTCCACAGACCACAAACCTATCTGCCAAGCTTTTCTATCCAACAGGAACAAGCTTTTCTATCCAACAGGAACCAAAAGGCACACACACAACAGCGTCGGCTCTCCACAATCTCAGAATATATCACCTAGATGCATTTCATCAAAGGAACAGAGAATGTAGTTGCTGATACACTCTCCAGACCGGTTAATGCATTACAACTTGAACATCCTGACCTAACCAGCATTGCTAAAACTCAGGCCAATGACAGTGAAACACAAGACTACAAGGACACTCACCCCACAAACAGCTTTTGGCAGATTTAACAATTCTCTGTGAAAACAGTTCCACCTATCCCCGTCCATTGGTTCCACAGTCTCAGAGACAGTCAATTTTTCGACACCCGCTATACGGCCCATCGTGGAATTAAAGAGTCTACTAATGTGATTGCCGCACAACTCCGCCCCGCTAATTGCGAGCCAGTCCCAAGCCTGGATAAAGGAGGAGGGACAGTTGAAAAGATCAAATATGATATACGACAGGAAGTACTTAGGGACTTCCTACACAGCCATTTCAGTCTTAAAACACCTGGTGTAAAGGACTATAAACTATTATAAAAAAAAAAGATTGCCGCACGGTATTTCTGGCCAAAGATGAAAGGAGACATTAAACAATGGGTCAACAGCTATCTCGATTGTCAAAAAATCAAAGTCATTCGTCACAATAAAAACCAACAGCAACCTTATCCTTTCAATAATCGCTTTAAGACAGTTCACATCCATGTATAGTAGGACGGTTAGGACCACTGAAACTCTCCAAGACACTCGGTTCTCAGTTTACTTCTGATCTGCTCTATGCTGTCACATTCATCGACAGAGCAACACGTTGGTTTGAATGTGCTCCAGTCTTTTCTATTACGACAACAACAGTTGCTAAAGTATTCCTAAGCCATTGAATCAGCAGGTTTGGCGTAGGTACCATTGTGTCTCACAACTCACAACAGATCAAGGTTGACATTTTTAGAGCAATCTTTTCAGTGAGTTATCTCGCTCCATTGGTTTCCACCGACTACATACCGCCGCTTACCACCCACAATCCAATGGACAACAGTCATTTCTCGTAATGAAGAATGGCTTATTGCCCTTCCCGTGGTTTGTTTAGCACTCAGAGCCATTCCAACAGAATGTGGGCATTCTCCTTTCATAGCCATGACAGGCTCTGACATCTTGATGCCTCATATCTTCTTCAACAAGACAATCCCTTCAACTAAAGAGCAAGTCGAATCCATTCAGCAGCTCAGCAAACACATGCGTCAGCTAGATTTCACTACTCTGTCAGAAGGGATTCACCGTGGCCGAAACATTTGTTTTCAAACAGTCCAGCTGCAACCAGGGCAACACATTTGGCTAAGAATCGATAAAGTTCGGCATCCGCTGGAATCTCCCTCAAGGACCCTACAAAGTCCTTGCTGCAAAAGACAACATCGTCAAAATTGAGATGCCATAGATGGTCCCTCTTCTTGTGTGTCTCTAGAACGCACCAAACTTGCACGATTACCTTCAGAAGCAATAAGAGCTTCTTTTCGCGAAACCGTGACTGAATCTTATTCTACTTAATCAGAGCGTGCAAGTTTGCCTATGAAGACGACAACATCCACCACTGCTAACAGCAGCACTCCTGAGTCCTCTACTACCAAGACAGATGAACCACCTCGCACCAGGTCAGACAGCATTTCAACCAGAAGAAGGACTTTATTTATTGATTTTATTGACTCCATCTTCTGTGGGGGGGGCTCACTGTAGTGACCGCACATCCCTGCTACGTGGGGGCTATATAATAACAAGCGACAATCGGGGCTTCCTATTTACAATTCAATTCTCTCTCGCGTGGTTGCCGTTTACTGCGTTTACGATCCGGGTAATGATTATTATCCCGATTGCTTGATAAATAAATTGTGTATCGTCCTCTCGTTTTCTGTGTTTACTGCTTAAAGAAGTTACTTGACAAAGAAAGTCTAGAAAAAGTTCAGCGAAGACTGGCGAAGAGCAACCAAAATGATTAAGGGATTTTCCAGCATTAAAGTACGCGACTTTTTAAGGGGTTCTCAACAAGGAGCCTTTTTCAAAACGAATTGGATGGCCATTTTTCGGCCCTATTTGAAGAATTCGAACCCTTATTGTTGTTTGGCCTGCAAGTGGCACCGGGTGAAAGTGCAAGACTCCGATAGATTGGGTTTGTTGTTTAATGCTAGAGGGGAAGGTGTACTTTCGAAGAATGTCCCATCACGTTTTCCATTAAAATTTCCGATGACAAAACGCTACAAGGGATTGTTACTTTTAAGGGAGATGGGGATTTAATTTTTAATTGAGTGTAGTCATCGAAAAGGGGAACAACGGTGTCATTTCATTTGGGCTGGTGAGCAAGAAAAAATTGCCCAGTCAATGGGTAATAACACATTACCTCGAGAAAAAAATATAGAAGATCTCCATAATATGGACAATGATAAATTCGATTTAGGTAATAGAGATGGAGCCCCGAATGCCCAGGTCTTGCATAAAATTTGTAGCCAGTTTCAAAAAACAAAAAGGTCATGAGCTGGAATTGCAGAGTTTGGTGGTTTTGAAAGAGAGACAGACTGCTGATGATGACTATGTATGCATCCAATGAGTGTCCGCCATCCCACTCTGCGTAATGCTATGGTTTAAAGCAAGCGTCAAAATTTTCCACGAGATATGCTGCACAGACAATTTATTTAGACGCTACTGGAAGTATCGTAAAAAGACGAGAAGCTCCTTTTTACGTATACGAGCTTGTTGTATGCAATCCGGTAGCAGGAGGTCCCCCATTTCCAGTAGCGTCTTTAACATGCAGTCATACCACCGCCTCAGTTAAAGGTTTTTTTAATGAGTTAAAAGTGTTTCTATACAAACCGGTATGGATGGAAGAAGGACAAGCGACCGAGGCTTCTGATTTGCGACGGCTCCATTGTGACTTTAAGGGCATTTTGTGACGCATGCTCCGAAATCATAATGGAGATCTATTACTGAATAGTCACTGGTGTAGCAACCGAAGACGACTTAACGACTCTTGTGATACACAGATGCCTAAGTCATATAATGAAGAATGCAAAAAACTTGTGCAAGAAAACGTAAGTTAATTTTTTTTTTTAATTTTTATGTAATAATAATAATATAATCTGTCTTTTTCTTAATAGATTGTCAGGAGACTGGAGAACTGGTATGCGGTATTTTGGTTGCCTTGCAAAGTCGTCTACACTAGTTGATCTTTGTAACTTGCTGGTGAAGGGCGAGGTTGTTTTCAGTCGTCTCTCGTTACACATTTAGAAATCCTGCAAAATAAAATAAATTCCGACAACGTGCAGGACACGGAAGGTGTTATTGACAAAGACTCTGCTGACGGTGTCTCAGAAGAAGTAGGTATGAATTAGTTTTTGTTTGTTTACTTACAGGCACACCCTAGGCTACTATAAATGGAAATAAAATATAATACTATTTTTTTAGGTTTTGATTTCGTCTTCATTCGCAAAATACTTAGAGAAGGCTATTTCTTTAGCACCCATTGTTCAAGCGGGAGATTCTATTAATAGTTTCTACAGTGAAAACTTCATGAAATTGTTAAAAAAAGATTTTTTATCCCATGCTCCTTTGTGGACTGGGATACTACTTGGTAATTTTTTCCCTTTTCATTCGTTTATATCACGAAACACATAAATAATTTAAACTTTTGAAAACCCATTCAGGAGATCTAGGACGATACAGAGAAAATTCAATGTCCACAGCATTTATCAGAAAACCAGTCGTTTTGACAACCCTGCCATAGCTGCTCTTGATGCTTTGCAGAATGGCACAATGACTCCCGAGTTTCGGAATTCTGCAACCTTCAACGGAGGATGCTGAAAGTGTGCAAAGACAGCTCAAATTCACAGCAACAAGTTTACGTGCGGATCAGTCTGATTCCAATGCATGTATCGAACTGCAAGAACTCTTTTGTGCCATAAGCATTCAGTCCGAGTTGCATTATATGCTCGATGTTGCTCTGACTCTGCCAGTTATATCATCAGATGCAGAAAGAGCATTTTCTAAACTTGGCCTTATTAAAAGTCATCTCAGGACGAGTGTGCCTGTTTGTCGTTTGCAAAGTTTATTGAGAATATCTACGAACAAAACAACCACTGCATTTCTTCCAGTAAATGAAATGGTGGGCAGATTTTC
Organism: Erpobdella octoculata; assembly: GCA_963978895.1. Taxonomy (NCBI): domain Eukaryota; kingdom Metazoa; phylum Annelida; class Clitellata; order Hirudinida; family Erpobdellidae; genus Erpobdella; species Erpobdella octoculata. Next base: position 4,356,973 of record OZ022239.1, read on the forward strand.
ACATACCGATCGAAAAATGATTTTGTAACTGCAAACACATAAAAATGTAATTTAGACTGCAACGTTTTAAAATTGTTTAAGGCTGTTTAGGATCTCATATTGCATGGCAACATATCATAAACTTAACTTTTTACATTGTTTTGAATATATATCAATCATATCATATTACAATTTAAACATATCATAAACTAATTTTTTTAACATTTGCTTTAACTAGTTTGAGACTGAGTTTGACTATCTTTAGTTTGCAGTCTTTCTTTTCTATCATTAATAAATTATTAAAGATACCAAAAAAAGACTGCAGACTGAAGATAGTCAAAAAAATGTATCACTGACGGATCATTTCCAACTGAAAGTGACGCAAATGTTAAGGCTCTAGTCGATTTTCCAAGTACTACAGATGAATCATTATCCAAATCTTTAGATATTCTACCACCTCAAGAAGAAGCTCCATCTTCACTATATACGAATGAAAGTTTGACCTCTAAGGTTTGGACTAAGCCTTTGGAAGGGACATTTCCATTTACTATGAAAACGGACGAATGGAAGTCTTTAAGGTTTTTCCAACAAAAAAAGCTCTTAAAACTAATCGGATGAAAGTATTTCAACCATATGTCAAAATTAACAATCTTTATTGTTTTTGTGCCTCTTAGTGGCACAGGGCAAAACCATTAGAATTCATTAAACCGGGATTACTTTTCAATGCAAGAGGGTAATGCCGTTTTGAAGAATGCGAGATACAGATATCAAATGAAAAAGAACTCAAAGGAAACAAGACTTTTTTGAGGAGGAGGCAAATGTCGACCCACAGCCAACTAAACAACTTTGCCGATATATTCGTAGTACTGAAAGAGAGGAAATAGCAAAAAAGCTGGAAGAAAACAATCTTTAACCTAGAGAACGGTATCTAAAAACATTGGATGGGTTGGAATCAGATGTTTTTGAATCTGGTAATAGAGATGATGCCCCGAATCCTCAAGTTTTGAGAACCATTTCCAGCCAATATAAAAAAAGAAGGGGCCACACACTGGAAAAAGAAAGCCTATTACTTTTGAAAAAAGCGCAGGCAAATGACAACTTCGCCTGCCTGCAGCTGGTTACAGCTTTTCCTCTTGGTATTATGCTGTGGTCTCAAGAAAGTTTGAAAATTTCTCATGATTTATGAAAGAGATATACAATTTACCTGGACGCCACAGGAAGCGTAGTGAAAAATGAAGCAGAAGTTGGCTGTGCAGCTGGATCCCCGAACTATAGTGCAAAAACATTTCGTGCATTGGGGTTGTGCTATAGATCTTTAGAAAGGTATTTAAGAAAAAAATATAATGGTGTAAAAATAAATTTAATATTGCAAAAAAATAAAAAAGTTATAGGCGAAAAACCGTCGCCGTCCCTATGTAAATGTATGGAGAGGATTTTTCACTTGCGTTTGGGGCCATGTAGATTAAAATTTTCGACTGCATTGGGTTTGTAACTTAATGCATTAGAAAGACAAATATATTAGCTAAACATAGAAACTAATTTTTTGAAAATAGTCCAACAAATACAAAAGATATGAAGCAAAATATAGATCAGGGTATGTTTTCCGTGTATAAATGTATGGAGATAACCTTAGGTTCTATTTTTGGCAAATCTGGTCCATTTTTAAAAATTGAAACAAGTCTGAATAGAACTTGTTAATTCCAATCCTATGTTAAAAACAAAAAAGATTTATTGTGTTTAAGTTAAAAGTTATACGAATTTTAAAAATCTAACTTTTAACGCGCACGACACAGCATATGGTTACTTAATCGCACTGAAAGATCTGCGCAATGACTCGCGACATTTTGGAGGTGCAATGATTTTATTGTCTGGCGATTTCTGCCAGTGGCGTACCGAGGGGGGGGGGACAGTTGTCCCCGGGCGCAGGGCTGGAGGGGGCGCAATATCAGTGACCAAATTTTTTAAATAATTAAAAAAAAATTTTAAATTTGTTGAGGATCTTTTCAAAAGTTCACAAACTTTTTGACCAAGACGTTCATTTTGACTATTCTTTGTTATTATCATAGATATATATATATTATCATAGATATCTATGGTTATTATATACCATACCAACTATGTTAATGAACTACTAATCAATCATCAAAAAGAAAAGTTGTTTGGATTCTGCATTTCTTTTTTGAAGGAAAACAAATAAACAAAGTGAGTAGCAATGATTATTATTTTCTATTTATTAATATTGTATCTTATATAAAAAGTTTTCTTAATTCCAGATATGTTTGAAAAAAGGCCTAGTGGAGCTCAGCGAAGAAAAAGAAAGGCAGATGAAATAAGAGAAGCTAGTAAGTCCAGCAAACTACTGGAATGTTTTTTGAAGACATATGCCATGATTCAGTGCTAAAAGCAAAGGAAAGATGTGAGCTATGGGGTGTTGCTGTAGAAAGTAGAATCAGGCGACGGAGAAGGATGCCTGGAGAACTTTCCCGAGATGCAGGACTTTCGGCAGAAGAAGAAATTGTTCGGATCATGAAGAGCATTTTAGATCGACTTCAACAGGAGATGACAACAAGGTTTACTCGTCTCAAAGATCTGAACTTCAAATTCGGATTCTTACTTGATGTAGACAAACTTTTGAATGACAAAGATCTTGACAGTCTCCGTCATCATTGTATTGAATTTGGAAATTTTTATGACTCGGATGTTGAAGGAATTGAGTTATTAAATGAAGTATGTGACTGCAGAATGCTCCTTGAGACCCGCCAGGATACTGCACCAAAGACTCCTACAGAACTCTTGTCGTTCATTGTTAGTTACGGAGAAGATGTTTTTCCAAATTTGCGTATTGCTCTACAAATCCTTCTTACCATAGCTGTCTCGATTTCCAGCTGTGAGCGATCCTTCAGTAAATTAAAAATAATTCTTTCCTACCTTCGAGCATCCATGGGACAAGATAGACTTAGCTGTGAGCGATCCTTCAGTAAATTAAAAATAATTCTTTCCTACCTTCGAGCATCCATGGGACAAGATAGACTTAGCGATCTGGCCCTAATGAGTGTGGAGAGGGAAGTTCTTGAACAGATTGATTTTGATGATATAATTAACCAGTTTGCTGCAGTAAAAGCAAGAAAAATAAATTTTGTTTAAAACTCAGCTCAATATGCATATAGAAATTTAAATACCCTGAAATGCATGTATATAGGCGCCAGAGACTGTAGTCTACATGCAAATACTGAGTACGACAGTTATTATATTTTATGTAGTTCGACAGATTTTATGTAGGGGGGCGCAGATTTTGTGTCTTGTCCCCGGGCGCAGAAGACCCTAGGTACGCCACTGATTTCTGCCAAACACTGCCAGTCATTCCAAGATCGACTGCTGCCGATGAAATTAATGCTTCCCTCAAATCATCATATCTGTGGTGCTATGTGATGAAACTTCAGCTGTCTTCTAACATGGGAGTTGCATTGCTGAACGATCCATCTGCTGAAAATTTCTCCATGCAATTGCTCAACATCGGTAATGGCCGTGTTCCTGTCGACAAATCGACCGGATTGATTTCTTTTCCTCCCAATTTTTGCACTTTTGTTTCATCGAAAGACGAGCTTATCAATAAAGTGTTCCCAGACATCATTGCTAATCATAAAAAGAGAGCAATTTTGGCGGATAAGAATAAAGATGTGGATGACTTAAATATTCTAATTCAGAATCAAATTTTTGGTACTCTGCATTCATTCAAATCTATTGACTGTGTAACAAATGAAGACGAAGCCACTAACTATCCAACTGAATTTTTGAACTCCTTGGATGTGCCTGGCTTACCACCGCACAATTTACAACTGAAGGTTGGATCAGCCATGGACGTCTGTATAATAGCTATTATACAGACGTCCATGGATCAGCATATAGTTATTATGCTTAGAAATCTAAATCAACCAAAACTATGCAATGGAACGTGTTTGGTTTTAAAGAAACTAATGGTCAATGTGCTTCACGCGACGATCCTCAAAGGAAAATTCAAAGGCGAGGAAATACTCATTCCGAGGATTCCTATGATCCCAACCGATTTGCCCTTTGAGTTTAAAAGAATTCAATTTCCGATTCGCCTAGCATTTGCTATGCGATTAACAAATCACAATGCCAATCTTTGAGTGTTTGTGGTCTGAACTTGGATAATGCATGTTTTTCTCATGGTCAATTGTATGTGGCGTGTTCACGTGTCGGCAGACCATCAGATTTATTTGTTTTTTCGCCCGATAATAAAACAAAAAACAGTGTATCATAAAGTGCTGGATTAAAGAGAATCGACCCGAGTTCAACCAATGTTTTTCTAATAAACTATTAAAGTGAACGTTTTTTTATTTTTGTTTTCTTTTAAACTTATATATAGGATATTTGTTATTATTGTTCTTTATTGCTTAAAAAATACACTCTTTAAGATGAAACGAAGTTCGCCGGGTCCGCTAGCATATATATATATATATATATATTGAACGTATTTCGGCGTAATGTTTTCTTTTTGGCATGCTCTGTTAAAAATGATAGACCACTTTGCGTTGATACGTTTTTTCGCCAAGCTTTCAAAATCTCTTGAATTCATGATAACTCCGCTTTTTAAATAGATTTATTAAAAACGAGGGCTGACCGATCGGTTTCGCAGAAAAGCATCTTCGGAGCCCTTTAAATTACGAAGTTAAAATGTATTTACTATAATGCGAAAATAGAATGAAACTATAAAACGACGAGAATAAACATTAATGAAAACTGAAATAGAAAAACAACGTATGGAAAGTGGAAAGCAAGATATAAAAGGTAGGTAACTAACGTACAAGATTAGTAAAAACCGAAGCGGAAAATAATAAATCTATTATCCTCGTTTTTAATAAATCTATTTAAAAAGCTGAGTTATCATGAATTCAAGAGATTTTGAAAGCTTGGCGAAAAAACGTATCAACGCAAAGTGGTCTATCATTTTTAACAGAGCATGCCAAAAAGAAAATATATATATATATATATATATATATATATATATATATATATATATATATATATATATATATATATATATATATATATATATATATATATATCATAAAATTTACAAAAATGACAATTAATATCTCGTCGAAGCATATTCTTCTAAACCCACTTTGAACCGTCTATTTTGTTACATGGGCAATTTATTGGACAGAGATAGCTTGGCGTGATCATGGACGTCTGTATAATAGCACCTGGACGGTCATGCTCATAGATATCTATGGTCATGCTTGAGCCTGGCGTGCGCTGATGTGTACGGTAGTTGTCCGACTTTCTTATTGTAGCGTGTAGGTTCTTAAACCGACCAGGCATAATAAATAATTAATTTAAATTTTGAACATTGGAAATTTGTGTTTAATCTATTATACAATAAAAAAGTTAAAAATACGCATCTTTTTTTTATTCGATTAGACTCACTACTAACTACCACTGATCTATATATAGATCATGCTGTAAATAGATCAGTGCTAACTACTAACTCGTGTGGATTATCGTTGCGTTTTGTGTTGCGTTGTAATTTTATTCATTTGTAAGCAACCTGATATTTTTATTTATTTAAGGTTTGTGGAACTTGATTTTATTCTTATTATAATTCTATTGACAAATTAGAATAAACTTGATCAATCTCGGATCGCTGATGCGTTTTGTTACTGAGGTGAATGAAGTTAGCAAGCTCACCTAAGTTAGCAACGAAGCGGGAAACGATGTCTATTTTCACTCCAAATCGCCACAAATTAATTGAATAAAAAATAAACTAAAATTGTCCGCCTTTTCAAACAAATGTTTTATTTTAGAGAAATATCAGCTTGATTAAACAGTTTAAAAACTATTTTGAAATATTTATTGACACTTTGTGAAAAATTCTTTCCACGACTTGACCTTACAAATATGTTACCGACACAGCCAATCAGAAACAAATTAATCAAAAAATAAATAAAATTATCCGCCCCTTCAAACAAATGTATTCTTATAGAAAATTTAACGTAGAATTCAAATATCTAATTACATTTTACCATTTCCTAGTGACAAATAATAATAAACGTCATTTACAGAAATGCTTCCGCTTTCAATCGATCCGAATCGCAAAAAATTAATTAAACAAAAAATAAACTAAAATTGTCCGCCCCTTCAAACAACTGTTTTCTTGTAGAGAAATATAAGCTTGATTGAACAGTGCAAAAATTATTTTAAAATATTCATTGACACTTTGTGAAAAATGCCTTCCACGACTTGACCTTACAAATATGTTACCGACACAGCCAATCAGAAAAAAATTAATCAAAAAAATAATAACATTATCCGCCTCTTTAAACAAATGTATTCTTATAGCAAATTTAACGGAGAACTCAAATATCTAATTACATTTTACACTTTCCTAGTGACAAATAATAATTGCCGAAAATCGTTGCCCGAAGCGTTGCTAACTTCCTGGAGCTTTGTTACTGGAGTGAAGCTAGCCGACGGTCGTTGTATGGCGATAGATGTATCTTAATGTATGGGTGAAGCTAGCAGATGCTCAAATGAATTAATTTTTTTAAGAAGAAAAAGTATCGGTAATAGAAGAAATATACTTTATATAATCAAATATGTAAACAGAATTGTGACACAAGTGTTATTTACCGAAAAAATTGACTTTGATGAAATGTAAACAAATAATGGAAGCACTTCTGTTCCACAGTGAAACACCGCTGAACTTTGACAGACGATATCTCGGTAACTAACATTTACAGAAAAATATTTTTAAATTTTTACTATTCAACTAGGGTGTTCAAATAAGTGTGCAAAGTGTCGTTTTGACACAAGTTGCTTTAATATCTGGCCGACTCAGGAGAAAATGTACGAGTTTGGTCGTCTCTACAGTGAAACACCGCTGAACTTTGACAGACGATATCTCGGTAACTAACATTTATAGAAAAATATTTTTACTATTCAACTAGGGTGTTCAAATAAGTGGGCAAAGTGTCGTTTTGACACAAGTTGTTATGTGTATGTGTATATGTATATGTATGTGTATATGTATATGTATATGTATGTATATATGTGTATGTATGTGTATGTATGTATGTGTGTATGTGTGTATATATATATATATATATATATATATATATATATATGTTATGTTATGTTTTATCGATTTTTTATTTTTTTATCGTGTTTTTACTTTTTATTTTTATTTTTTATTATTTTATTATTACTCTTTTTTTGTCTTTTTCCGGGTTTGTTTACCTGACTTTTTATTTGTTCATTTTTTCACCAATAAAAAAATCTCTGACGAAGGTTGACTGACCAACCAAAAAAATTTTTTTCACTTGACGTGATATACTTCTGGTGTATTTTTAAAGTTTGAGAAAGTTGTTTGGTATTTTGATTGTTTCTTTTTTAGATTTGACGGATACTTATTACATTTTTTTCTTCATTTTCATGTTTAGGTCTGCATAACTTTCCAAGACTCCCAATTAACAATAAATTTATTATCCTACCAGAAAATCCTGTGGCCGGGCCTGATGACAACCAAATTTAGCTTGGGTAAAATGGTGAGTTTCTATTTTATGAGCAAAAACTTTCTAGGCAAAAAGTCCCTACAGTCGCAAAGATGCAACTGCATTTTGATTTGGCGCTAGTAAATCTCTGCCCGCGTAACCGCGCTTTAATGCCCATTTCTAACACAAATTTCAAAATTTATAAATATATTTAAGCTTATTCTTGTAATTCGTACAGAAACAGAAAATTGTTTCGGCTCCTGAAATGGTAGCAGCTGCGGAAGAAACGTTCAAGAAATTCCCGAATAAAGACCGCAGAAGCGCTGAGATTTGGAACGAAGTCCTTCGATTACTTGGCGTTCCAATCAGCCGTAAGCACTGTAAAAATGCAAGAGTATTTTACGGACGTGCATCAAAGAATTTTCAAGAAAACATTGACGATTGTTCTAAAAAATCAATCAATTCTGCGTCAGAGGGAGCCATTACCATGACAAGTTTCCTCGCCGAACATCATTCGACTGAGATTTTGCATGAAAGTACACCTGAAAATGCTTCTCCTGATGTTTGGAGAAAAACTATCGGCGGGTCATCCTATTTCACACTGAAAAAGGAAGAATGGAACTTTTTAAGGGGTTCTCAACAAGGAGCCTTTTTCAAAATGAATTGGATGGCCATTTTTCGGCCTTATTTGAAGAATTCGAATCCTTATTGTTGTTTGGCTTGCAAGTGGCACCGGGTGAAAGTGCAAGATTCCGATAGATTGGGTTTGTTGTTTAATGCCAGGGGAAGATGCACTTTTGAAGAATGTCCCATCACATTTTCCATTAAAATTCCCGATGACGAAACGCTACAGGGGATTGTTACTTTTCAGGGAGATGGAGATTTCATTGAGTGTAGGCATCGAAAAGGGGAACAACGGTGTCATTTCATTCAGGCTGGTGAGCGAGAAAAAATTGCTCAGTCGATGGGTAATAACACATTACCCCGAGAAAAAAATATAGAAGATCTTCAAAATATGGACAGTGACATATTCAATTCCGGTAATAGAGATGGAGCACCTGAAAATGCTTCTCCTGATGTTTGGAGAAAAACTATCGGCGGGTCATCCTATTTCACACTGAAAAAGGAAGAATGGAACTTTTTAAGGGGTTCTCAACAAGGAGCCTTTTTCAAAACGAATTGGATGGCCATTTTTCGGCCTTATTTGAAGAATTCGAATCCTTATTGTTGTTTGGCTTGCAAGTGGCACCGGGTGAAAGTGCAAGATTCCGATAGATTGGGTTTGTTGTTTAATGCCAGGGGAAGATGCACTTTTGAAGAATGTCCCATCACATTTTCCATTAAAATTCCCGATGACGAAACGCTACAGGGGATTGTTACTTTTCAGGGAGATGGAGATTTCATTGAGTGTAGGCATCGAAAAGGGGAACAACGGTGTCATTTCATTCAGGCTGGTGAGCGAGAAAAAATTGCTCAGTCGATGGGTAATAACACATTACCCCGAGAAAAAAATATAGAAGATCTTCAAAATATGGACAGTGACATATTCAATTCCGGTAATAGAGATGGAGCCCCGAATGCCCAGGTCCTGCGAAAATTTTGTAGCCAGTTTCAAAAAACAAAAAGAGGACATGAGCTGGAATTGCAGAGCTTGTTGGTTTTGAAGGAGAGACAGACTGCTGATGATGACCATGCATGCATCCAACGAGTGTCCGCCATCCCACTCGGCGTAATGCTATGGTCAAAAGCAAGCGTCAGAATGTTCCACGAGATATGCCGGACCGACATAGTTTATCTAGACGCTACTGGAAGTATCGTAAAAAGACGAGAAGCTCCTTTTTACGTATACGAGCTTGTTATACGCAATCTGGTAGCAGGAGGTCCCCCATTTCCAGTAGCGTCTTATTTAACATGCAGTCATACCACCGCCTCAGTTAAAGGTTTTTTAAATGAGTTCATGTGTGCCTATACAAACCGGTATGGATGGATCACTATAAGCAATAGGTATAAACTTTAATTGTAATCATTTTAACCAAAAAATCTTTTTTGTCACTAAAATTCTAATTTTTTTATTTTAGGCTTTTCGCAAATCCCGGCCATGTTGACGTATATGACTCCATGACGAGAGATTTGTCAAATTCGGATATCCGGAAAATAGCTTTCGTCAGCAAGTTTTTTAATTCGGGAATGAAGCTGTTTGTTAAAAAACAAAAAGTACAGCAGCAAAGTGGTTCCAACGATTGCGGTCCATTTGCGATTGCTTTTGCTGCAACGTTAGCTGCTGGAAGAGACCCCGCGTGCTGTTTGTACAATCAAAATTCTTTGCGTTTTCAAATCCAGCAAGCATTCCTGACTGAAAAATTTGCCCTTATCGAAACATCATATTCTTCAACAAAACTTCCCCCATCTTCTTCAAGTTTTGATTTATTCTGCACATGCAGGCTTCCGTACGATGAAGATCATACAGAGAAAGCGGAAGATATGATTTCTTGCGACATTTGCAAGAAGTGGTTCCACCGTGGATGTGAGAAAGTAAAAAACACTGATTTTGATCGGAAAATGTTTAAATGCTCATCGTGTACAAATGGAAAAAATGTTCAACTTGTGTAAATAAAACATTTTAGCACTCTAGCTTGAGTTTGTTACTTGTTTTTTATTATCCCGTTTATCTTAACTTGTGTTAAAACAAAACTTTGTACACTTATAATATGACCATAGATGATGTTTAAAAAATAAAAAACTTTTCCAGTAAATCTGAGTTTTTCCTTAAGTCGGCCTGATATTTAAACAACTATTGATAAGCTTAATGAATTTCAGAGAAATGTTGTGTTGATGATCGACGAAGTATATGTTGCCAAGCGGGTAGAATACACTGGTGGTGTAACTCAGGGTCTAACATTAGATGGATCTGAGGCATCAACCTTGCTCTGTTTTATGATCAAGTCAGTCGTCGGACAGTATAAAGACCTTGTTGGAATCTATCCAATGTCAAAGTTGACTGCTGCTAAACAACATGTTTGTTTTATATCAGTGGTTATGTTGCAAAATCTATCATAAGAACCACAAAATGTGATCATTGCAAAGAATCCCTTGTGACAGAGAATAAACTCGAACCAATTGGTATCGACAACATACTAAACTACTCTGCAGCAACTTTGATGGAGTCTATTAATCGTGGCGGTTAATCCAGACCAACAGACTTCACCTTTAGACTGATGATCGACTGCTGGAGAGTGTTTGAGGAAATAAAATCAACCTCTTCATTAATGGAGCAGCTTCTCAACAGCACATGCCAGAGAAAGTTGTTTGGAAAAGTTATGGACAGGGTCGGCTGCATTCAAGCATTTGGTCACCTGCCTATTGATGTGAATGTGTGTGTGAATGGGCATGAACTCAATTCTCTAATCACTAATCGATTTTTAAATTGTGTTGCCAAAAACTTTCTCAAAGATTTAAACACCAACTCACAGTCTAGACAATCTAAGAAACGAAAAATAGCCAAAGTATCTGCTAGAACTGATTATTAATATACTTGACATTTTTATTGCTTTAGTGTCAATTTTTATTCCATATTAATGTTTCATTATAATCAATAAAATATTTGATTTAATCACCACTGTTGTGTTTTAATTGTGTTGACTATTTTCGACGGAAATAAAGTTATTTAACCGTGCATAATCAACGATAAGCGCTGCTGTGTACAGCGCACGGTCGGACAACTACCGTACGCACGCAAACGAGGTTGACCGTCCAGGTGCTATTATACAGACGTCCATGGCGTGATTCAAAACTTGTTACGTGGGCAATTTATTGGACAGAGATAGCTTGGCACGATTCAATGATGTAACCATTTCTAAAATTGACCCAGTCAATCCGGAGATATGCTTTTTCTTCTAAACCCACTTTGAACTGTCCATTTTGTTACGTGGGCAATTTATTAGACAGAGATAGCTTGCCGTGATTTGCCTACACGTCTCAGCTGTGAGATTTCCTTTAAAGCATCTCCATCTATCATTCAGTTGGCATTTTGTATTCGTCGTTATTCTGATCGGTTCGATATGGCTTTGCAAGTTTTTCCGAATTTGAGCGCTTTTAAGCTGAGAGATTTATTCAGAGTGAGAGTCGAGTGCTACAGCAGTTCAATGGGCACGAGAAAACGGTTTGCTGAAAAATAACATGCTGTGTTTATGCGGCAGAGTAATGCACTTAGAGAACACTCCCAGAGAAAGGGATGATTTCCCTATCTGGAGGTGCACTGGTGGACGAGCCTGCAGGAAAAAGAAATCAATTCGAGAAGGTTCGTTTTTTCAGGCGCACACGTTACCATCCAACAAGTCATTGAGATAATGTATTTCTGGGGGTATGAGTTGGACCGGCAAAAATTGATGGAAAGGGAGCTAAGACTTAACAGCTCCCACACTGTCGTTGACTGGAAACAGTTTTGCCGGGACATCTGCCATGAATACTTTGTTCTACGTCTTATTGTACTTGGTGGGCCTGGACGAACCGTTGAAATTGATGAGTCCTGTTTTGTCCGCCGAAAATACCACAAAGGCCATCGAGTCCGGGAGCAGTGGGTTTTCGGCGGTTACGACGTACAATCGAAGAAAAGTTTTATGGTGTGTGTGGAAAGAAGAAATGCCGCAACATTACTTCCCATTCTCTATGTTACGGGCCGTATGTAAAGAAATTGGCAGCGCCCGCCGAATGTAAACAAAACTGCCGGTACCCGCACTTATGCACAAGTGTCTAGTCAGAACGTAGACAATTTCGTTGCTTTGGAAGTGTGAAAAAATCCTAGCAAGCATAGAATTTTCAGAGTAGGTGTAAAATAGTGATAAGAACTTAGCATTCTAAATTCTATAAAAATCGGAGTTGTGTGTCGTGATTTATACGGCATTTTGTTTGATGGGCGATAGTTAGTAAAATTAGTGTCGTTCACTTCTGTCCTTGGCGACTAGTATACGATACTGCGGATTTGGATATCGGAACACACGCTACATTGGATAATGTAGAAAAACAAAGCCAAACCGCTAGTGCTGAGTATGTAGTGGAGAATTTGTCAAAAAGAGACGATAGTTGCAGCGACCATAGTGAAAGCGAGGACAGAAACGGCACAGATAAAGAGTGTGGAACTGGCGAGGTAAGTGCGGGAAAAGGTGAAAAACAAACTCAAGTCTCAGGCTTTAAGGCATGTAAAACAGTTTTATCTGATTTCACCCTTACTACTCAAGATTTTAATGTAGTGTGTCCATCGAAAGGATAAAAGAATGACTCGCAGAATACCGTAAAACGGGGTGACTTTGCCCGTGCGGGTGACTTTGGCCCAAAATGGATTTTTTGTTTTAATTGCGTCGATCTCCTTTTAAAACTGGCGAACAACCTCCATTTTTTTATCAAAACAAACTGTGGTGTGTTATCTAATACTTCGATCCTTCGATTGTTGTTTTTACCGCCGTTTAATAATTTTATCGCTGTTTTTGTGAGAGTTGCGAAAGTGACGATTTTATTTGGTGTGCAAACTTCTTCCTACACAACAACTATTAACAAAGGCAGGTGACTGAAAATTTCCTTAAATGATATTTTGAATATTACTGTTAATGTAGCGTTACATTTATTGTGTTTGGTCAACTCTCCTTTACGCTATTGACCATTAAAAAAAGTGGGGTGACTTTGACCGCTTTGTGGGGTGACTTTGGCCCATGGGAGGGTGACTTTGGCCCACGTTAAAAACTGCGTTTTGGAGCACTAAATAGCATAAATGTCAACATTTTTTGTTGTTTTATTTTACTATGATTATCATTTGACAACAATTAACAATTTTTCAGATTTTATCATGCCTAGAACATATAAAAAAACGCCTGGTAGCAGAAGCTATGGTTCTTACTTGTCGGCAGACTTGCAAGCAGCTTTGCTAGAAATTTCTTCTGGCAGAATGACACAACGAGAAGCTGAAAGAGTGTACAAAATTCCAAGATCAACACTGAAAAACAAAATCAAAGGGGCACATTTTAATAAACATGGTGGGCAGACGATATTTTGTGACGAGGAAGAAGCCGCTTTTAAGTCGTATGTTTTGACAGCCTCAACATTTGGATTTCCCGTAGATAATTCGGATTTGCGGAACATTGTCAAAGGTTATGCTGATAAACGAGGCTTTGACATTAGCCGGTTTAAAGACAATTTTCCAGGAAAAGATTGGGTGAGCTCTTTCTTAAACCGGCACAAAGACCTCAGTGTTAGGCTTGCTACCAATATTAAGCGTAAAAGAGCTGAAGTTGGAGCAGTTGCAATAGAGGCATATTTTGCCAATATGGCTGCAGAGTTAGAGTTCGTTCCACCGGAAAACATCTGGAATTACGATGAAACCAATCTCAGCGATGATCCCGGACAAAAAAAAGTTATTACAAAACGCGGCTGTAAATATCCGGAGCGAGTTCTGAACTCGACAAAAGCATCAATTTCACTGATGTTTTGTGGGAACGCAGTGGGTGAGACACTACCCCCTTATGTCGTTTATAAAGCCGATGCTTTGTGGAGCACATGGGTAGAAAATGGACCACCGCATGCACGTTACAACCGGTCAAAGAGTGGATGGTTTGACACAACATGCTTTGAAGATTGGTTCATGTCACTGCTTCTGCCACGGCTCAAACAGACTGTTGGAAAACAAGTAGTTATTGGTGACAACTTATCATCACATTTTAATGCTACTGTCTTGCAAGTTTGTCAAGATAATAACATCTCGTTTGTGGCCTTACCAGCTAATTCCACACATTTAACACAGCCATTGGATGTTGCATATTTCAGGCCAATGAAAATGTATTGGAAAAAAATATTGACAGATTGGAAAAAAAAAGGTAGAGGTAGGAGAGCACCTTCGCTTCCAAAGGATGAGTTCCCAACACTGTTGAAGTCTCTAATGAAAAAGTTAAATGATCATGGAAGAGATAATCTTGTGGCTGGTTTCCGTAAAGCAGGAATTTATCCGTTAGACAGGTTTCAGGTTTTGTCTCGTTTGCCGTCTTACTGTGCTGATACAGCTACTGGTGCAAGTGAGTTGGTCAGCCAGTCGTTCATAGATCACTTGACACAAGCAAGGGATGGTGGATCAGATGGTTCTGTTCGGCCAAAGAGACAGAAATTATCTGTTATTCCAGGCAAAAGTTTGTCTGCTACAGAGGCGCAAGAATTGTTAACAGTCAATAACATATGTTCAGATGTTGATGATTGTTTAATTAATATTGACACTCCATCAGATGGTGCAAGTACCAGTACAGGCACTTTTTCGATGGATAATCTAGAAACAGCTGAGTCCGATTCTATTACTAAAATTGGAGCGGATGCATGTCAAAAGAACAAGACAAAGCAACATAAGAAAAAATCTCTGTCTTTAGTAGACAATTGCTATGTTATTGTGAAGTCTAGAGATCAATTATATCCAGGACAGGTTATAAAATTAAATGATTTAATATGTTTTAACATAGTGTAACATTTAGAAAATGTTTGTTTTATTAGGTGAAAAAAGTTAGAAAAGCCGGGGCAGAAGTTTGTCTCATGAAGAGAAGCGGACAAAACTGGAAATGGCCGGAGCCTGAAGATAGAGCTGTCTATCAAGAGGCTGAGATCTTTGCAGTCATGTCAGCGCCAAAGCAAATTTCAAGGAGAGGACTTTACTCGGTTCCTGAGCTGCAGCACATTGACTACTACTGACGAAATTAATTTATAGTTTTATTTCTTGCTGCTCCGTTTTCTTCATATATAAATGTGTTGCAACTCATTTTTCATGTTTAACATATAATAAAGATTAAAGAAAGAAAAATTAATGATAAACTTTGATCCAATGTTTTGGTAAAGCAGTTTGCAATATGAATTCAAGTGAAAAATCAAATAAAATTTTGCTCGATATGTTTGGGGACTCTAAACGGTGCCAAAACAAGCTAAATTAATTCTGTAAAAAATGTATTTCAACAAAACATACATAGTATAATGAAAAAAACTGTAAATGAAACTGTTTTGAAGTTAAAATTTTTTTCTGGACAGGTTTAAAGTCGTTGGGCCAAAGTCACCCCTATCAGCGGGGTGACTTTGGCCCAGCCTTTAAACGCGTAAAAATATATTAAAAAATTTTTTTTTTTAAACTTTCGCTAGGTCACGCCATACATCACTACTATGCACACCTTTTGAGCATAATTGCTCATAGAAATATAATTTGTACTTTGAAATATAGGTTGATTTATGTGTAAACTGGGCCAAAGTTTTACGGTATGCGTGACGTTAGCACTTTTTACGAAGTAGTTAAACCGTGCGTGCTATGCATTAGAACAGTACATTACACAAATGAAAACAGGGCAAAAATTAATTTTTTTTGCAAATTTAAAGGTTGCAGATTATTTGTGGCAGTTTTCTATAGGGAAACTTATAAAGTGATAATCAGAAGCAACAGCCCTACCATCAATCACGTCGGGAATGTGACAGGCCGATTGCGTGGCCTCATACGCGATAGAATAAAGGACAAATTAAAGGTTAGTCACCCTAGTGTAGTAAGAACTGAAGCCTTTCGTTTAGCAA
Source organism: Erpobdella octoculata (assembly GCA_963978895.1). NCBI lineage: Eukaryota > Metazoa > Annelida > Clitellata > Hirudinida > Erpobdellidae > Erpobdella > Erpobdella octoculata. The sequence continues at coordinate 4,373,037 of OZ022239.1, forward strand.
ATTTTGAACTAGCGGAAGAAGGAAACCTGGAAAATCTGCATTCTGTAAATGTGCTCCGACAAGCACGAGCAGAAATATTTGCAGAGGAGGATTTTGAGAAAGATGATTATGAGGATCTGTCTGCCATGTTTGAGAGTGAACAAAAACTTCCCTTTAAAGAGCGGTTTCTGTACATGATTGGAAAACCCAGTTTTCTGGTCTGTTTTTCTCATGAACAAATCGAACACGCTTCCCGTCAGCGTGGTGTTCTGCATTTTGATGCGACGGGGTCAGTAGTAAAGAAATTGGATAAGCTTTCTAAAAGAATTTATTACTACAGTGCGGTATTTTCTGTGGGGGGATAGTAGTCCCTTTAGTTGATATAATAAGTTGTAGACACGACGCCGCCACTATAGCTGGATATCTGCTTCAAGTTAAGCATTACGTTTTGAAACATAAACACGTTTGGCCACTTTTGAAGAAGTGGTTACGGATTTCTCGATGGCCCTTGTATCCGCTGTGTTGCAAGGTTTCAATACATTAACTATATCTAGTTACCTCCAAAAGGCCTACGAATGGTCGATAGCAGAAAAAAACCTAAAGACGTAACAATGGTGAAACTGTGCTATGCACATTTAATGAAATGTCTAACTCGCCACTCGAAGCAAAATATCACTCCAAACCAACACAAATTCCAATTATTGGCAATAACAAAGATTATATACGCTGCCACCTTTGCTGCAGCTGACGTAATAATTAAAGCTTTTCTTTTCTTGCTAAGTTGCAAGGGGAATTGCATTGAGAAAGAAAGGTATTTGGAACTCTTTACTGATTCGGAACCCATACAAGCGGAGAACGTAGATAAAGATGAAGAGGTAGAACAAGAAGATTCACCTGAAACAACGGTGTATCAGAGCAGTCCCTTTTTTAAGAAGTATAAGGATTGGCTGGGAGAGCATAAGCATGAGGATTCAGAGGAAAATGAAATTCTACAAAGTGAGAGAATTCAGTTTTATTTGAGTCCAGTTAAAAGATTATATTCAAGGAAGAATAATTAAGTTAAAATAAATTCGAGAAATATAACTTCGACTTTAACGTTACGAATCGCTAGAAAGCATATTCCTCTACGTTTACATTGGTGACCTCGACTTTAACGTTACGAATCGCTAGAAAGCATATTCCTCTACGTTTACATTGGTGACCTCGACGTATTTACGCATTTTCATCCGTAAATATATTTTCTGAAGTTGTTTGATCACAAGTGACCGAATTTTTTTTTCTTTTGTACAAAATGTCTGACGAGAAATTCATTGCGATGGGACAAGCTCTAGGCTATTCCGGAGAGGATTTAAGGAATTACGTCAAAGAGTTGAAAGATGAAGAAAGAGTTAGGAGATTGGAAGAACGCGAGGATAAAAAGGCTCAGCAAGAAGAGCGGGAACGTGAACGTCAACATGAATTGGAATTGAAGAAGCTAGAATTGGAAGCCCTAACAAAAAAAGAGCCAAAAGCGACGGTAGAGGTAAAGATTCCATATCCAAAGTTCTCGGAAGGTGACGACGTGGACGCATTTCTGCTCCGTTTTGAGGCATTGGCCACGGCAAATAATCATCCAAAAAAGGGTTGGGGAATGCTTCTGGGTTCCTTGCTCAGTGCTAAGACATTGGAAGTGTTTGGCCAACTCAGCGAGAGTCAGATGCAAGATTACGAGTCGGTAAAAGAGGCACTCCTTCGCCGTTTTGGGAAGTCGGCAGAAGACTACCGAATAAAGTTTCGAGAGTCAAAGCTTGAGCCAGAAGAGACTTGGGAACAGTATCTGGTGCGACTAGATAGTTACCTCAGGCGCTGGGTGGATCTCGCGGGTACAAAAAACTATTTGTTTTTGTTCCAAAAAGAGCAGTTCTTTGGAAAGTGTCCGTCGGGAATGGCTGAGTATTTGTTGGAGAAAGAAAGCGGTGACGTCAATGAGCTAAGTCACTCGGTCAACAAGTACAATCAAGCTCACCCAGTTAAAAGCTTGGCAAAAGTCGAAAACGCAAGCAGGATTAGCGGAAATCGTGGTCAACCAGACTCTGACTCGGGAATGGTTGGACCACGCTGTTACAATTGCAATAAGCTGGGCCATATGGTAAAGGATTGTCATCACGCTGGACAGATCGCGAGGGACTACAGTCAAGGCCCTCAAGCAACTCCAGTCATGTGCCAAGCGCGTAGAGAGGCCAACTTGACACCACCATGTAAAGATTCTGGAGTAGTGAATGCATGCGCGGTCATGGTGTTGGATGGTAAATTGAATGAGGTCCAATTAAAATGTGGATGCTTTTCACCGGTAGTAGCGGATGGTTGTTTTCACTCAGGAGAAAAGTTTAAATTAACCAGAGGGTTTGTGAACAGAAAACCGGTAAAAGTTTTGAGGGACACTGGCTGTACTTCCATAATAGTAAAGGAATCATTAGTGCACCCGCGTCAGATGACCGGAAGAACAAGACCCTGTGTTTTGATCGACGGCACAGTTCGGGTGGCTCCAACAGCAGTGGTAAAAATCAAAACAGACTGGTTAAGAGGAACCAGGGAGGTGGTGTGCATGAAAAACCTACTTTGCGATCTCGTGCTGGGAAATGTTGAAGGGGTAAGGGGTTTTGATGCAATGGCGGCAGGAAAACGCTTTGGTCGGAAACCACAGAAATCCGCTTCCAACTACGACAGCACTCAGAGGAATGATCGGGTAAATTTTAGAAAATCTTCGGCTAACTCGGAGCTGTATCAAAGCAAGGAAAGAAACACGTCTGCCATTTCAAAGGTAGGAAATAAAGTTGAGGCAAAAGTTCAAGCTTTGAATCCGCCAAAAGAAAGACCAAGGCTCAATCTTCTGCCTAGAGGCCAACATGGAGGGGTGGGAAAGTTGGAAAGTTGAATTCGGCAATCTTCGGAGATGCCCGCCCTGTTGACACAGCACGCAGAGAGATAGAGATTGAGAATAAGTTGAAAGGAAACTATTTCAAAGGCAAGGAGAACATCGGTGCTGACTTTCTTAGTCGTAAAGAGAGTGACGATGTAATCAAGAAACACTGACGCGTTTCTTTTTTCGAAGAGGGGGGATATGTAAGATGAAGATGATTCATCTTACGTATTTTCATAGTATTTGTTTATTTTATTTTATTATGTGTGCATTTTATTATGATTGGATATGTCGAAACATTAAGTCATATATATATATATATATATATATATATATATATATATATATATATATATATATATATATATATATATATATATATATATATATATATATATATATATATGTTTTTATATATATGTATGTGTGTACGTTTGTGTGTGTTTATTATTTTTTTTATCTAGAAATTTATATATATATATATATATATATATATAAATTTCTAGATAAAAAAAATAATAAACACACACACACGTACACACATACATATATATAAAAACATATATATATATATATATATATATATATATATGACTTAATGTTTCGACATATCCAATCATAATAAAATGCACACATAATAAAAGAAAATAAACAAATACTATGAAAATACGTAAGATGAATCATCTTCATCTTACACTCTTTACTGATTCGGAACCCATACAAGCGGAGAACGTAGATAAAGATGAAGAGGTAGAACAAGAAGATACAGCTGAAACAACGGTGTATCAGAGCAGTCCCTTTTTTAAGAAGTATAAGGATTGGCTGGGAGAGCATAAGCATGAGGATTCAGAGGAAAATGAAAACGAACTTTATAACATAAAATTCTTATAAATATTCCTTAAGAAATACTGCCCTTACTTGCCATTGATAGGGTCTTATTTAAATTCCACGCCGGGAATACCGCATTCAAACTCGATGGTAGAAAACCATTTTAGGAACATTAAGCAGGACGTCCTGCAAAGCCAAACAAATCTTAAAATCGGAAGATTTGTTCGGTTACTGCGAAACCATGTAAAAGGTAAGTGTAATGAGATCACAATTCTAAAACCAAAAGGTAAGATTAGAAAGAACCTTAAGGCTAAACCTGAGATAACCAGTAAAGAAAAATGGGACAAGAGAGTACAACGAAGGGGCACGCATCGTACAATGTTAATGCTAGTCAAAATTAATGTGCCAAAAACGGTTGGAAAGGAACCCATAAAACTTAGTAATCATCTCTTAACTAATGAAAACTACTACAAAATTTTTGAAGAAAACAAATTATCGATCGTCTGTAGTGAGTCTTTGAAGCTGTCAGAATTCATTAGAGGTTTTTCTAACGTTTGTCTCTCTCGCTCCCGTTTCCTTCTCCGCTTTCCCGTTCACGTCGCGTTCCCGGTCGCTTTTCCGCTCCCGGTCGCTTTCCCGCTCTTGGTCGTTTTCCCGCTCCCTGTTGCTTTCCCGCTCCCTGTTGCTTTCCCGTTCTCGGTCGCTTTCCCTCTCCCGCTCTATCTTTCGCTCTCAGTTGGCTTCCCATTCCCGTTTTCGCTCATTTATGTATGTATATGTATTATGCTGTGGTCTCAAGAAAGTATTAGAATATTTCATGAGTTACGACAGAGGGATATAATTTACTTGGACGCCATAGGAAGCATAGTGAAAAGACGGGGATCTCCCTTTTACATTTACGAACTTGTAGTCCGCAATCCCGTAGAAGGAGGTCCACCTTTTCCCGTGGCAACCTATGTCACATGCAGTCACACGACGGCATCAGTGATTTTTTTTTTGATGAGTTCAAGAGCGCTTACAGTCAACGATATGAATGGAGAAATAACAAGCGTCCTAAACTCATGATATGTGATGGGTCAATTGTTATCCTGAGAGCCCTATGTGACTCCTTTTGCAACGCATGCCCAGAGATTGTTCTGGAGGCATATTATAGAATTGTGACTGGGGCAGCAACGGAAGAACATCTCACAACACCCGTTGTCCATCGATGTTTCAGCCATATAATGAAAAACGCAAAAATATTGTGCAAGAAAACGCTATCAACAAATTGAGAAATCGGAATGAGGTACATTGGATGCCTCGCCACCACGTCAACGCTAGAGGAGTTGTGTAGTTTTTTAATAACGGGACAAGTAGTCTTTGGGAGTAAATGGGTTGGACCGTCATTAAAAGAACACGTTGAGTTACTGGAAAAATTCATTAATTTCACTAATGATAAACAATGCAAGCAGATGACTGAAACTGAAGACCATGAAGAGCCTGACGAAGTTTTCCCAGTTTCCTCTTTTACCAAAGACATCGAAAAAGCAATTTCTTCAGCACCGGTGGTTGAATCAGGGGACGTTGAAAATTGTTTCTACAGTTAAACTTTCATGAAACTCCTGAAAAAAGATTTCTTACCCAATTCACCTTTTTGGACGGGTATACTACTAGGCGATTTGGGAAGACATGCCACTAATAACAGCACTCCGGCCTATATCAATTATTCGAAGTGGTACAAAAGGATATCCAGTCTTCCCTATCAAAACATAATAGTACCCAAGGAATAGTTCAAAAGAATCAGTGGGATCTTAAACATCTTAGGATAAAAAAGCAGCTAGGACGGCTGGATGATTTTTTTATTCTATACAAAGAAAAATACCGGGGTTTATTACGCAATTTCAATTCCGTAAGGCATGACCCAAAATTTCTAAATAAGAGAAAAAGATCAAAGGCCAATGGACATTTGAAAGCCGCACCGCAGAAAAAGGTTGACTGACCAGCCGAAAGCTTAGATACCAAAAAAAATTTTCACTTGACGTGATACTTCTGGTGTATTTTCTTAAAGTTTGAGTAAGTTTGGTTGGTATTTTGATTTTTCTTTTTTAGATTTGACGGATACTTATTACATTTTGGCCAATGGACATTTGAAAGCCGCACCGCAGAAAAAGCGCAAAATCGAACTTGAAACAAGAAACCATCTAAAAAACGGGGAGTTTACGTCCAGCCACCAGTCACAAAAATTGATTTAATCAATAAAATTGACGAAAAAAGCTGCAACTTGAATGAAAAGTTGGCCATTTCAAATAGTATTTCCAACGTTCTCCGAGGAAGCGGTTGGTTCAGTTCTGATCCGATAAACAGGGTCCTTAATATTCTAAGTCAGCAAAATCCAAACCTGGGTGGATTCATGGACGTTGACTTTCTAACCAATATCTGGAGAAACCCCCTCCAAAACATTTATTCAAATAATAAACCAAGGTGGTGATCACTGGATCACTGGATCACAATCAGCAACAGATTTTGCAAATCCGGTCTAGTGGACGTTTATGACAGTCTAGGAAGAACGCTCAATTCTTCAGATATCAGAACGATTGCTTTTTTAACCAAACAATTCAACGAAAATACGCTGGTAATAAAACATCAGACCGTTCAGCGTCAAGAAGGTGGAAATGATTGCGGCCCCTTCTCAATAGCATTCGCTGTCACTCTGGCGCTGGGAAAAGACCCGGCAACGTGCTAGTACCACCAAAAGGATTTGAGGCAGAAAATTGAATTTGCCTTTAATGAAGGCAAGTTCTCTACGATGGATCGCTTTGATAAATTGTCAAAACCGGCGCCGATAGAGGAAACTATTGAATTGTACTGCCACTGCAAGTTAAATTTTATTAAGGACAACGGCACGGAGGAGGACATGATCACATGCGATAAATGCGACCAATGATTCCACAGAAGTTGCGAAAATGTGTCCCAGAAGTCTTTTGATTTGAAATGTTATATTTGTGAATCTTATAGAAAGAATATGGTGGCATTGGCTTCACAGACCATGACAGCATAGTCGTTGATGTACATTTACGAGTGTTTGGAGTTTAATAAAAAATTTTTTTAAATATTGTGCTATGAATTACATTATTAGGAAATAGTTCAAATTACAACAGATATATATATATATATATATATATATATATATATATATATATATATATATATATATATATATATATATATATATATATATATATATATATATATATATATATATGTATATATATATACGTATATATATATATATATAAATACATATATACGTATATAAATATATATATATACATATATATAAATATATACATATATATATATACATATATATATATACATATATGTATATACGTATATATATATATACATATATATACGTATATATATATATACATATATATATACATATATATATATATATATACATATATATATATATATATATATACGTATATATATATATATACATATATATATATACATAGATATAAATATATACATATATATATATATACATATATATATATATATATATATATATATATATATATATATATATATATATATATATATATATATATATATATATATATATATATATATATATATATATATATATATATATATATATATATATATATATATATATATATATATATATATATATATATATATATATACATACTAGCGAGGGCACCCGGCGTTGCCCGGGGTTTTTAGAGGTTTTTCTAATGTTTGTCTTTCTCGCTCTCGTTTCCTTCTCCGCCTTCCCGTTCCCGTTGCGTTCCCGGTCACTTTTCCGCTTCCGGTCGCTTTCCCGCTCTCGGTCGTTTTCCAGCTCCCGGTCGCTTTCCCGCTCCCGGTTGCTTTCCCGTTCTCGGTCGCTTTCCTTTTCCCGCTCTATCTTTTGCTCTCAGTTGGCTTCCCGTTCCCGTTTTCGCTCATTTATGTATGTATTATGTATATGTATGTGTATATATATGTATATAGTTCCCGCTCACTCACCCACTCCGCTCATTTTGTGACGGATTTCAATTTTTTTTCACTATATTTGATTACCCTTGACTCTCAAGGTTGTGTGAAAATTTCATTACGATCGGATGAATGGCGTAGGAATGCATAAAGGACATTCATACATACAAACATTCATTTATATATGAATAAGGTCCATTTAGAAGATACAGTGGATTGAAATTTTGAAGAAAAAATTTGTCAAAACTAAAAAATAACTTATTATTTCAATAGAATTTGATTCAACGATTACGCTCTGTTTAGGAGATACTGCGGTTTATAGTTTTGAAAAAAGGTTGCAATAACTGAAAAATAACTTATTATTATAATAGATCTCGATCCAAAATAAATTTTAGATTATATTGGTTTAAACATTTTTTTTTTCGAATATCTGCCAAATCAGCCAAATGTCGGAACAATTGATGGTCGAGAGGTGAATTTAGTAAAGATAACGCTCCAGTAGACTACAAAAAAAATTGTAAGCTAAGTAAAAAACAAGTAAATTAAAAACGAATTTTTAAAACCAATGCTCTTATATGTAATTAAAACACAAATTTTGCAATCAATTTTTTCTTATATTACTCTTTTATTTTATATTAAAGTCGAAATATCTTAATTATATCGAAATATCGAAATTAATTAAAATTAACTAAATTAATTGACTTATTGTAAAACTAATAATTGAATATTGCATTGTCTTCTATTTTGAGCATGTATGCAAAATTTGAAAAAAATCTATCATCAGGAAGTGATTCAAAAATTGATTGCAAGATTTGAAACAGACAGAGAAACAGACAGACAGAGAAACAGACAGACAGAGAAACAGAGACGACGAGTTAATAAAAGCATTGGTAATACATTAAATTTTTTGTTAAAACTTTTAAATGGAAGGGATCTGCTGCTGTGAGAGGGTTTTACTATTTTTTACGCCCATGTCAATACATCGCGCTAAAAACGTATAAGCTACTGATCAGTCCGAGCAAAAAGGTGAAAGGACGTTTCCCACGTCCTACGCCCAGGGTAGGACAATTCCCTCCCGCTTCTACGAGGTAGGACAAGGCAGAGTTAGAGTTCACGTTTTTCTAACAAACACATTTTTAAAAGATTTAAATTTTTTAATTTAAATTGTTTAATCAAATAATGTGTCCTAGACCTTCTGGAAAATCTTCAAAAGTTTTGTTTTGCTTGTTTTGCTTTCTCGGCGTGCAAGCGTTAGAAAAAAGAGGACCGATTGTAGCGCCTTCGTCGATCGCTTCACTCTTTTGACTGGCTGCTATCCTCGAACCTCCCCTAGAATGGAGGTTGACGCCAGCTTCGTCCTGCTGAAGCGCTTCTGTTAGCGTCCACGACGAGGGATGAAACCAGCAGAAAATGCTGGGGGCTCAAGTGTGAAAAAGGTAAAAAAAAGACCGCCGCAGGCGAAAATTTTTTTTTTACTATCTTTAGTCTGCAGTCTTTTTTTGGTATCTTTAATAATGAAAGAAAAGAAAGACTGCAAACTGAAGATAGTCAAATTCAGTCTCAAACCAGTTAAAGCAATTGTTAAAAAAATAAGTTTATTAATAAATGTAGCACCCCCAATTTTAAAAAGAGAAGAAAGCCCGACGCAGGCAAAAACTTTTTTGACTGTCTTCAGTCTGCAGTCTTTTTTTGGTATCTTTAAGAATTTATTAATGATAGAAAATAAAGACTACAAACTGAAGATAGTCAAAATCAGTCTCAAACCAGTTAAAGCAATTGTAAAAAAAGTTTATGAATAAATGTAGCACTCCCACCCAGTGTAAAAATTGAACAATTTTTCCAGGGGGGGTCGAAGTCAGAGGTTGTAGAATGAAGGTGAATGCCCTGGTATATATATATATATATATATATATATATATATATATAATGTACACATATTTAACCACTTTATTTTTTTCATGTTATGTTCAACAAAATTAAAAAAGATGTTTTACTATCCTTTTAAAAAATGTTACAAAACCTTCATTGACATTAATTAATAACTATACACAAGAAATTGTTTAAGTTAAAATATAATTCTTTAGCTGAAAAAGTCAATATATCTATTTCTAAGATGAAAAATGATATTTTTCATTTAAAAATCATATGGTTTAAAAAGTGTTACTATTTCAAACAAAATGCCAGAAATATATTTTCTTTATATAATGAGTGGCCTTGACTATTGCTGAATGTCTATTTTTTGAAGCCATGAGATAACATATTTTTGTAGTTGAACATCTCTTATTTCTGGCCCATTAATTTCAATGAAGAGAAGAAATCTAAGAGTGCCCTGCTGAAGCCTATTTCTATCGTCAGATTGCTGTCGATTCATTGCTGAAAAACCACGCTCACACTCGGCTGAACTGATAGGAAATATGCAGAAATAATTTTTAAGTTTTTGTACCAGGGAAGGACATGATCTTGGCCTAATCTTCAGTTTGTAAATTCTGAATTGTATTAAGAGCTCAGCCTGAGAGTTAATATCAAATTTAACCAATTTAGCTAAATTCATTATTTCTTGATCACCAAACATTGCCCTGTCAATTTCATTTTCTGGCCAAACATTTACATCTAAGACACTTACACTTTTTAAAATTTGATCAGGGTAACGGGACAAAATGTTGTCAACAAGACCTTGTAGAAATTGCTTTCTGAAATTCTCAAAAGTACTTTTGTCTCTTTCTGAAGGAGTTTGAAGAGATATCAGTGTATTGTCGTAACCTGAAATTAATAACACTTTCTTGGCATTATCTATGTTACCATCTCTGACTGATTCAATTATGCTTTTTAGCTTTGGGCCACATTTGTCTTTCATTGAAAGTAAAGTGAGAACAGTGGCTTCTAAGCGATCACCAACAGTCAAGATGGTTGTATCTCGATGCTGTAAGTGCAGACTAAATTGAGAAAGTACCTGAAGAGAATCTACAATTAAAGCAAGTTCTGCAATAACCAACCAATTTTTGAGTTTTCGATTTAATCCAGAATATTTTGATTTTTCTCTGCCGTTTAGTGTGCTTTCAATTGTCAGTTTGCTCATATGTTCTTGTAGAGGTGACAAGTTTTTTCACAGGGCATTCACAGCATTAAAAGATGACATAAGCCAGCGAATATCAAACACTTTTCCAATTTTAAAAATTTCAGCTGAAAGTTCATTGGCAACTGTTCAAGTTCTACTAACCTTTTTCAAAACATTACACTGGGGGGGGTCAGGCGGGGTCAAAACCCGACCCCCCCAGTGTAATGTTTTGATTTTCTTAGGGAGGGTCGGCAATGTGTCTAGGGGGGGTCGAACCCCCCCAACCCCCCCGGCAATTTTTACCCTGCTCCCACCCCCCTACCTGAAAAACTCATCGAATTTCGAAAAATTGCAGGACCTTCCGATTTTGGTCTTGGGGCTTGCGATCCCTGCCCCTAGTTGCGTTTCTGGCTGGTTTTATCACCCCCCGTTAAAGTAGCTTCGTGAACGTCCCGCAGTGGTGGCGGGAACAATGGCGGCGTCCGACGAAAGCGCAGTTTTTGAATACCAACCTTATTTTCTGGGCGCTGGACACGTCTGATCGCTCCGGAAACATATGTGGCATCAAAGTACCTATTCCACTAGATCTTCCAAAGCTTCCAGGCCATCGTCACGAATGTACAGCATCACACTAGCAGGTATATAAGCCAGGGCTTCCAACATTCTGCAGAAATGCTTTTAATTACGTGATTGTTTTTTTTACAAACTTTTATTTAAATTACAATCTATGTTTGTGTGTGTGCGTCTTTCTCTTTGCGCAAATCTTGCAAGTAAAATTTAACCAGCTTTTGACTAACTAGGAAGCTGAAACTTTCAGCATAGTTTTATATTGGATGAAAATACATGATTCAATTAAAAAACGAACAAACTTAATTTGAGCATATTTTGTATTTCTAAATTGAGTGTATTTGAAACAAGTTTGGGTTAAAAAACTCGTTTTTTCCAATACTTGTTTTATAACATTTTAGCTCCTATGAACCTTAATGTGGAAGACACTCTTGAAAACCACAAATTCATGCTATTACATTATTTCAATTTATTTTCATCTGTCAGCAAAACATCAGGAAGAAAAGTTTTACTACAGGGAGGAGGAATGTCCGTGGGTAGCAAAAAAGATGACCAGTCCAGAGTCTACTTAAAAAGATAATTGGCACGTGGCAAAATCTGTTGATTAATGAACCTAATTATTTTTTATTATTTTAAAATGTTTTATTTGAAAAATATGCAATATGAGTAATATCTAATAATCAGAAATGATATAGTTAGATTATAATCAGCAGTTTCGCTTTTCATCACACAAAAAAAATGTGTTATTTTTGTTACAATGGCGAACTCGAGCGAAGTAAACACCGGGAATTTAGGTAGTTTTACAAGTCTTTTAAACGTTTGAAGTAAATATATTTGTTTTTTTAAGTGTGAAATATTTCTATTGACATTGTAATTTGTAAATCTTTATTGAAGATAATGGCTCGGAACGTAAACCAGATCTTACTATCAACAGTCTCGTGGTTACTGATGAGAATGCCACAGTAAGGTTCATTCACTGTTTTTATCAGCAAGTATTTATGTGTATTTATTTGTTGTCTGCGTTTTTGGGTGATCATTTACTTTGATGGGCTGGGCCGGAGTTAATTATTTATAAAAATAGCTCCCTTGTTTGCAGTATAAATATAAATGAAATAAATTAAATGCTATCCAATGATGAGGGAGAGGCACAATTAAAATGTCCACCAATTACGATGAGGCACAAATTAAAGGGTAATCTCCTAGTTTAGCCTCCTGGCCTATTTCGACGAGAATTGGGCGGTTTTTTAATGTTTAATTGAAAATTATCTTACAGAGCTTTGATATCTATATGCAAGACATGCCATTGTTGAAATTATAAATATATCATATGCAGAACATGGTATTGCCAAACAGAGGACATGAATAATAATAATAATAATCTACATAGAGGCGCTGGTGGCAGAGCGGTAGAGCGCTCGCCTGTTGATCGTTAGGTCGGCAGTTCAAACCTCACCTGCGTCACCAGCGTAACTCCCTTAGGCAAGGAGTTCACTCGCATTGCTTTCTCATGTCTATGAAAATAGCGTGTTCTTCGAAGTTTCCGATCCAAAGGAACCTTCGTAAGCGCCTCTGACTTATCTGGCGCTATATAAATTCATCATTATTATTATTATTTATTACATACATAATTGCCTATGTCTGTATGTATGTATGTTAGCAATTTCGCATAACACGGCGACCACAGTGGTCAGCAATCAGCAGTTCCTAAAGTTAGTGCACGCAGGAGTGTAATAAAAGATGCGTGTGAAGTTAGCCTCGAGGCTGGCAATGCTAATTAAAAAAAATTGCGTGCACTTGGGCAGTTAAAAAAAAGTTTCGAATTTCTCAAAGAAGAGCCAAGCTTGATTTTATGCAATTTTCGTCGGAAAATCGTCATTTTTGGCTTATAACTTTTTTATTTGTTGAACCGAAGAAAACCCAAATATACCGTTCGATTCCATTTTTTAAACCACATCTAACAACGTATAGCACAGCCCCAGTGCACGCAATTTTTATTTTATTTAAATTATCATTGCCAGCCTCGAGGCTAACTTCACACACGTTAATAAAAGATATTATGCAATTGTACACTGTCAGCCCTAAAGATCGAAAAATAATAAATAGTGAAATTTTAAAAAAATCCGCCATTTTTACAGGCTCTCTCCAGTAATAACAATAATAATAATAATAATAATAATAGGGATGGACCGAAACTCGTCACCACGAACACCATTTTTGTTATATTTAACATTACAGTACTATCGGTTTTAATAAGAATCTGTTTAATAGTTTTGCTAATGGTATGGTTGTGGTTTATTTAAAATAAATTAAAAAATAAAACAAATAAATCCCAGTTTTAAAAAATGACTGTTTCTCAGCCATATTTTATTATTTTGTACAAATCATTTTTTATTTGCTGAGTTTCAATTCCTTGTTTCAGTTCTTCATGTCTTTTAAAAAAAATATTAAAAAGGTCTTTATTTTTTGATTTAGTCTCAACGAATTCTAAGATAGCATCAGCCTCTGGAATAATACGTTTTGTGAACTCGTAATATTTTTCATATGCCCATATTAGATGACGGACCATTGCTTGAATTGTAAAAGTATAATCTTTAGGATCAAATGAAAAAAGAATTGAGATCCAGTCATAGTTTGATAACAACAATTCTTTCCATAAAACATCTTCTAACTTTCCATAGCGTTTAATCAACATAAATATCCATTTGTTTTTGCGTCTTGAATTTAAAATTACTCTGATAAACATTTTAAATTCACTGTTTTTCAAACCAACGCTAAATAAAAAACAAACAAAATGCAGTATTTTATCAGAGTTATGCTCGGGACAAGTATTGCAATAAAGTCCTCGGTTTATATAGTCGATAATAATTGAAACTTGGTCTTTTATATCTGAATTTTTTTGTTTATTGTTTATCAAATATATCAAACACACAATGCAATAAAAAAACGTATAAAATCTCCAGTAAGTGTTTTTCATTAGCTCTACAATCCCATAAATAATTATATGTTCACTTCCAAATTGGAAATAATTCACAGTGTATACGAAACTTTCAATAGGGTCCATTGAAGGCAACCCTAAATACTTAAATTTTCTCGAGCGTGTCCACGTGAAAGTTTTTTCTAAATTAAATACATCTAAATGAACTAAATTAGGCAATTTGTCGATTATTTTATATATTAAGTTTATATTCCAATTATTTACTTCTTTTCTGCAATTTTTAGTAATTTCAAGCCACGTTAGTTTAGTAAGACGTGATACTGAATCAAAAAACTTTTCCAATGATTGAATTGGAAACGTCGTTATAGACAATTTTTCAAGATTTACAAAACGTGAAAGTCTGTTCATTGTATTTTTTCCATAGCTATGACAATATATTTTTAAAACTTTCAAATTCTTGCAACAAAATTTAATTTTAAAAATGTCAATTAAATCCTTTTTGGTACCACAACAACCAACCCAGCGCAGAGAAAGTCGAACTAAATTAGGACACACCCACTTAGACAATTTTTGCCTATGTTTGTTGGGATTTCTTATAATACCGAAACAAGATACTTCTAAATCTATATCTTTCAAATTCAAAAAAAATAATGGATTTATGCGACAATAATTAAAAAAAGTTCCTCTTTGATCACACCTTTTTCCAGTTAGATATACAGGATGTACATCCACATAAACCGAAAGACGACTAAAATTTCCTTTATCCACAATGGTTTTTAAAGGCTCAAAATATTTATCAATATCAACGTCTTTAAGTATTAATTTTTGACAATCTTCAATTTTTAAATAAAATGGAATAATATAATCTGGAGAAAGCTCCATTCCTAATCTTTGACTTCTTGAAATTATTTCTTCAAATATGCTCGATGACAGTTTTATAGAGTTTTTAACTTTGAAAGGAAGGGATGTCATCTCAGATGATGGTTCAAGAAAAGTTTTCTCAAAATTAAACAAGACAAAATCTTTGCATAGCACTTTTAATGATAGTGGATAATGCATGTGATAGCACATTTTCTAGTTCTTAGAACTTTTTAAAATTGGAATCTGTAAATAATATTGTATGTGTTTTCATCAGAAAATTATAATCAATTTCTTTAAAGTTTTTTAGCAACAATATTTTTGCTGTGATAAAAAATAAATACAAATAAATGATATATATATATTATATATATATATATATATATATATATATATATATATATATATATATATATATATATATATATATATATATATATATATTTATATATATATATATATATATATTTATTATATATATTTATATAACTGTTAATATTAAATTAATTATTATTTAAAAATATTTACCTTACTTAAATTATATAAAAAAACTTATTTATATAATTATTCATTAATGTCATATATAAATTAATAGATAGCAGCAGGTCGTCACACAAAAACATCTTACACAGACACGGGCTATTATACAGTAGAAGTCTATTATTCCGGCATCCAAAAGTCCGTAGTGCCCGATAGTCCGGCATCGCTCCGGAAAATTGTAAAAATTTGGTTTTCTCCAAAAGTGTGTCTTTAACCCTATGTCATCAACCCTTTATTGCAACACATTCCGTCAACCTGAGGTGTAAGACACCCCAGCTTCAAACATGATGACATTATGTTATTTAAAGTATTTTATTGATCGTGTCTAACCAAGATGTGGTCATTGAGATAACACTGATGACAAATTATAATATTATTGTTAACAAATAAACTCTAAAATGCAAAAATTGTCACTTCTTAAACACACGATTGCTTTGTATATTGGCCAGCCGTGCATAGATATCCAGATTTTTGCAAACCGGCATGTATAAGCACTCCTATGAAAGCCATATCTTTTACCTCATTAGTTTCTACCCACACATGTTGTTCAACATCTTTATTTTGATGAGGTTTATTCCATTCATGAAAATTTTCATTTGCTCGACTTTTAGTCTTTCTCACATTCAGAAAAACCATGTCATTTGTCATACCATTAGACAAGTCTTGGAAGCTTTGTCCAACAGCAGTAATGCCCTGTTTTTCAGTCAAAACATTTGCTGCCGCCGTATGTGCTAATGGTTTTGCAGTTTGCAACCAACAAAAGCAATTTTTGCCTGTTAGAAATGGAGCAGCAATTATTGGATGATTTTGAGACCGGTAATTTTTACGACGTACCGGTGCCGGTCGGATCTCGCTTCAGATTATACATCATTTGCTTCTTCAGAATCACTTCTGCCATCTTCATTAGAGTAGTGTTTCACTTTTTTACATTCTGGTAATAATAATTTAGTTGAAATGGGCTTCAACGTTGATGGGGTGTCGAACACCCCAGGATGACGGAATTTGCCGTATGACCCTTTAACCGTTCGAATTTCCAAAATCCATCGTTCAAATTTGGCTAAATATTGTCAGAGTCTTGGGAAGGTAGGGTTACAAGATGTCACAGAAGCATTTAATTTTATTTGGTTTAATAAGTGAGTAACAGGCTCAATTATACCTTCTGGGGTGTGATACACCCAAGGTTAACGACATAGGGTTAAAGCAAATAAAAACGCTCGAGAGCTATTCAGAAGTTTTTGGGGTAGTTCGGGATCATCCAGAAATCATTAGAAATAAATATTATACTAAACGCCAGAAGTCAAGAAAGCAAAAAGACATTCGTGACTTTTTTATTTGCACACTGTATTTGTAGTTTAATTGTTAACCTAATTGTTCTTATAATTACGATTTATGTATGTATGTAGTTAAAAAAACAAAGTACATTTGTTTTACGGCAAAGCCTACATTAAAAAGAAGGGGCACCGCCCGATAGACTGGAATTTTCGGTAGTCCGGCACCGAGCCGGTCCCGAACGTGCCGGATGTATATATATATATATATATATATATATATATATATATATATATATATATATATATATATATATATATATATATATATATATATATATATATATATAAGGGATGTACCGAAACTTGTCTCGGCAACTTGGACTCGGCAAAAAAGGAATTGCTGAGGCCGAGTTTAAAAAATTAACGTGTTTCCGTATCTTGCAGCCATGCCCGATGTTTCTTAGGTACACCGCCATCTAGTGTCGACAGTTAACGTCTATTTAGCACTGCAGGTGGTATATGCACAGACGAAATTAAAAAGTAATTTTTCTTTAATTTGAAAATTTAACAGAATGCATTGTCACGAGGAGGTTGTAGTCGATATTTAAAGTTTTAGCTTGATTGGCAAATGGGAAGTTTGTTAGTCTTCACTTCCAAAATGTTAAAGCCCGCAAGATTGTCGATGAAGTTAATATAAGAGATTTAAAAAATAGATATTTTTAACGCTTGGCAGCCGGGCATAACACGGCATCGGTCAATGTGAGCGAATTACTAAAATGTTCCAATCAGCATTTTATGCAGAAGAAGAGTTTTATATCAGATTTTAATGTTTGTTTTTTTATTTATTTAGGATATTGATTTAAATCATGAAAGAATTGGAAAAATTGAAAATCTAGATAATCTTCACAATTTGCAGGTCTGTTTTTTGTTAGTTACTCAGAAGGCCACAATATAATTATTATAAATTTCAAAAGCTATTTGTTTTTTTTTTAAAGAGATTGTGTCTGAGACAAAATCTGATCAGTAAAATAGAAAATCTGCACAATTCGATGCTGGAAGAGCTCGATTTGTACGACAACCAGATAACGAAAATTGAAAATCTTGATGATTTAGTAAACTTGACGTAAGTTGTTTTCGTTTTTTTTTTAAGGAAAAAGAATTCATCGTTATTTATTATTGAGTTTAGTTTTGCTTTCTGGATTTGTGCGATTCGGTGTACACGGACGTGTTCATATGTATGTTTGGAAAAAAATTTCTTTTTCAGGATCTTGGATTTGTCTTTCAATCGTATTCAAGAGGTGGAGAACCTGAGTTCGCAGGAGAAACTGAAGAAACTTTTTCTCGTCCAAAATAAAATCCAGAAGATCGAAAACGTATCCCACCTGACCTCCTTGAACATGCTCGAATTCGGATCCAATAAAATCAGAGTTCGTTTCTAAGTATAGATTTGATTTTTTTTGTTACCGTTCCGTTATCGGAAAGAATGATGTCTTTGTTGTTACGTAGAAAATTGAAAACATTGACAAACTTGTGAACTTGGACAGTCTGTATCTCGGCAAGAACAAGATCGCGAAGATCGAGAACCTCTGTGCGCTTGCGAATCTCACCGTCCTCAGTCTTCAGGTCCGTTTGCCGAGAATGAAGAGAATTTCAATTTCACTCTAATTTAATTTTGTTGTATTTAATTTAATTTTGTTGTATTTAATTTAATTTGGTTGCATTTAATTTAATAATATCTCATTTGTTAGATTTAATTTTATTATTTTTAGCTTTTTTGATTATTTTAAAGTTTGATGTGCTCATTTCATGTTACATTTCACAGAGCAATCGGCTAACTAAGATAGAAAACCTCGACTGCCTCGTCAACTTGGATCAGCTCTACCTGAGTCACAACGGGATCGAAAAGATCGAGGGCTTGTCGAAATTAGTGAGCACGATTTTAAGTTTATTACCTCGGAAGTTTGTGAGTTTCTGTTTTATCGGTTCGTTTTTCCAACGTTTCCAGGTTAAATTGACGATACTGGACGTGGCCAGCAACCGGATACGGAAACTCGAGAATTTAGACCATCTTCAAAACCTGGAGGAGTTCTGGGTTTAATTTCTTATTAAAAATTTCTGACACTCTTATGAATTAATGAAGAAATTATTCGTATATTTAATATTTAAATTAATGAAGAAATTTTTCGTATATTTAATACTAGAATTAATTATTCGACTAATTCATCTCTCTCTGCTGCATCTTCAGTGCAACGACAATCAGATTGCCGGCTGGGAGGACCTGAAGGAATTGACGCCACTGAAGAAACTTCACACTTTGTACCTCGAGAGGAACGTCATCTGGCAGTCGGTCGACGACCCGACAAAGGCCAACCCGAACTACCGGCGCAAGATCATGCTCGTTCTGCCGTGGCTCAAGCAGATCGATGCTACGTATTGTAGATGATCGATGAGTGTAATCGAGTAATTTCTATGCGTGTGTGATTACTGTTTCAGAATCGAGTACACAAAACATGTCTCTGATGTTTTTTTTTGCATTTGATTTTCGGTTTGCAAACATCTGCGATTTCAACAACATTAATTTGACTCCTTTCTTCATCCGTAGTCGTGCAATAATTTTCTGCTGTTACCTCAATAGCATTGTTGTGTTCTTCTAAACCCCTCTAATTATAACTGAGATTATGTCGAGTTTGATTCAAAATAGTTTGGTGGGCGGAGGGGTATGACGGCCTGATACAATCCCACCATGTTTTTATGGGCCGGTAATTTAAATTTAGTAGATTTCATATTGCTGCTGCGATTGGGACTTTCTTTTTTTGGTTCCTCGAAAAGTTACAGAAAAATATAATGCGGATAAATTAAAAAATAGAGTTTATTGCAGATGTTAATTGAAAAGAAAATTGACAAAAAATAAGCGACTAGGAGTAGGAGAAAAAGTTTAACTCTTAACATTTTTATTGCATTGAAATTGTGCGGGAAGATAGTGGAAAAGTTTACTTATTCCAATAAGTGAACTTGACGTGTTGGAATGTATTTTCATAAGGATAAAAACGTTGGGCGTGCGTTTGACCGACGTCGTTTAGTCTTTAGGCGTGCGAATAACAAATGAACGACTAACATTTCGAAGCAACTATTAAAGTGAGTAAATTATTATTATGGGCTGGTTGAAAAGAACGGCAACCAATAATGTCGGGGTAGAATTAGAATTAGGCTAAAATTGCCATGTCTGGAAGTGAAGCTTGATCTGCTGTGGGTGGAGGGGGGGGTGTTGTACGAGCGTGCAGTAAGCAATTCGGGATAGCGATCGACTGTTAATGGAACATGTTGTTGATTCACACTGAGAAAAAAGCACATTGTGTGTCGTGAAATTACTTCTTGGAAGTACTATGATTGCAGTTTTACTTGGAGTTCCGGGGGAAGGAAAACTCCTACACAAGTCTTTGTTTTTATTTCTCCTGAGTGTGCGTGTGGCACTCGGAGGGTTTTCCTAGAAGGAAGTGGAAAGAATGGAGGAATGACAGTCTTGAAGAAACGGAGAAGAACATTCTCCCAGTTGTACAAGCGGCAGTTTTAGATTTGATGTTATTGTTGTTGCGTAAACTCAAATGTAGGACATTTCCCCTTCCGGACACTCCCCCGTCCCCCCCCTCGACAGACCCTATGAAATTTCCCCTCAAGACATTTCCAAGCCTGTTGTAAAACTGTTCTTCCCTGATATGACGTTTTCTCTGACAGATGAAAATAAATAAAATAATGTAGCAGTATATGAATTTGTGGTTTTGCAAGAGTTTCTTTCATGTTAAGGTGCACGAGTTGTCCAAAGCTTATAAAAAGATAAATCGCATTTTGCCCTGGCTTACCTGCTGGTGAACGAAGTAGCTATAGGGATGCTAACCCTATAACCCCAAACGAAGTAACTAGTGGGATGCTAATCCTAACCCTAACCCTAACGAAGTAACTAGTGGGATGCTAACTCTAACCCTAACCCTTTTGCGAGAAAACAAAAAAAAAACGTTGAAGACTTGGAACACCCTACTGCTAACCCTAACCCTTTTTCTCTTACGGCTGCACGCCAAACACTCTATTCAATTAATAATGTTCGATTAAATATAAACAGTTAATGTTAAATCTTTTAAAAATGTGTTTTTGTTTGTTAGAAAAACGTGAACTCTAATTCTACCCGGGGGGGGGGGGGGTGTCCGGGGCGGGGGAGGTGAAATGTCCGTTCCCAATAAACTCACTCAAGTATTGTTCCTTCATCCGTTCATATAAGAAGATATGTACCTACATATATTAATACTATGATTAAATTATTTAATGGTAACTTCTAAAATAATTCTTCAGAGCACGAAATTGTTGGCCGGACACACTGGCGGATCGAGCCAACTTTGAAGGGGGAGCCAAAGTCAGTGCCGTGGGGATACGGAAAGTTCACCCCGGCTTTTCACCCCCGTTTTTTCGCTTCCAGTTTTTTGTTTCTGGGAAAATTCAGTTCCGTCTTTTTGCCTCTGGTTTTAGTCTTCAGTATTTTGTTCCTGAGAGTTTGCCTCCGTCATTTTACTCCTGTGAAAGTTATCCTCCGGGCATCCGGGTTTTTGCTTATTACTTTTTACCAACAACTCATCGCCCCCAGAGAATGTTATCTCCTGCAACTTTGCACCCCCAGTTTTGTGTTCTTGGAAAGTTAGTTTACACGACTTTTGCCCTAAACATTTTCCAACCAGCTTTTGTTACAAGGAAAATTTTTCTTTCCTCGTTTTTTCCATCCTTACTTTCTTTTTCCAGTATTTTCCACAAAAAAGATTTCACTTGGCTTTTCGTCGATCGAAAAATTTACGCTGCTAACTCATCGTCTTTGGAAAGACTCATTATGACTATTTTTCCTTGGAAAAAAATCATTCCCAGCTTTACGCTCTCCAGAAGATTTGTCCCGCTTTCTCCGTTTTTATGAAGAAAAAGCATTTGGACATTTTGTGGAAAGGTATAGGTACCCATGATTACGCCCATAAAAACCGTAAACACCGCATATACGCTATTCCTATCTGCAACGTTGTAATTCTAAAGAAGCCCTGAGGTGTTACGCAAAAAAGGCGCTTGAAATTCAAAACTTTAACTTTAATTTATTTTCAATAAATTCAATTAACAGGAATTTTATTCCCAATAGAAGTGGAGAGTTTGAAAATTTATTTATTAAATTAAAATTTGAAGGAGGCTATCGTGATGTTAAGACCACACATTCACTCCTACGATCCCTGCATCGCCATTGGATCATAATTCTTTCTTTTGACACTCGCACTTCTTGGTTGCCTTGACGCCGCAATTCTACCTGGATTGTTGTGTACATTATCGTTTCACCTGACTGGCACGGAGCTTCGATGGATCGAGAAGAAATGTTGGCATAGAAATTTCGTAGACGATTTATGCTTCGGTGTAAACGTGGATCTCAGTTGAGCAAATCATGGTTTGGTACGTGTTCACTTAGGGATACCTCGGCGATGGCTGTGTATGGTTCGCACTGTTAATAATTCAGTCCATCGCCGTTTTTAGAAAAACACAATTTATTTCAATTTTCTATAATAATTTCCCCGCGTTTGCTTGCTTGCTTGGGGCGTGAATTGGTCACGTGGTAGCTCTTAAAAAACATACTTCCCGTCATCCGATCGAGCTGAGATTTGGTGTATTGACTACTATTGAATAATTTTCAATGAAATTTTTTTTATTACACGTTCAGATTGATTGGAAAAATTTAAATATAATAAAAAATAAAATTAGTTAAAGTTTAAACAATTTAATTAAATTATACTTTTTTTTATAGGTATAAACCATCAGTTTTAAGTTCATTAAAAACAACGTTATTTGATTTTTCAAATTAAAAATTTATAATAAAACTTTGTTTTTCCCATATGGATTCAAAGTTTCTTTTATTTTCCAACCTCACATACATCACATATAAAGTGTTTAGAAGACTGTGTTCAATGATTTTTTTAGAAACCTATTATCATCAAAAAATGATTTGTAAGAAATTAGAAGCTGCCGAATTGCAAAATGTAAAGGATTTGTACAAAACGAAGTTTTTCACGGTTCATTTGCTTAATTTATCATTTTGTTTCAATAATAATTAATTTGTATTTTTAGAAAACGTCGCATAGTATTGTTTGAGGAAATATAAAAACAAGTCACCTAGAAATAACAATAACGAAGGATCTCCGCCATTGTGCTACTTTAACGTTTCCTTAAAGACATTGATCAACTTTGTTCGTATGACTGCAAGGCTGGATGAGTCGATGGAAGGATGGAATGGTTTTTGGATGAGTGGAAAAAAAGAGATGGATGGTGGATGATGGATGGATGGACGAATGGACGGACGGACGGACGGATGGATGGATGGTTGGTTGGAAAACGGACGGGTGGACAGACGAACTGATGGATGGATGAATGGATGAATGGAGAAATGAATGGATGGAAAGGGTTGGTGGATGAATATTATCGATCCCAGTTTTTCAAATGAATGCAGCAGCGAGGGGGGGGGGGGGGCACGGCTCGGCTACAACAAATGGGCGACAATATAACATTTTACAATGACGATGATGTGTGCATAAGTAGACAGACTGTATATACACAGTAAATATATTCTTATTTTTATTTTTATCACCATTATGATGTTTCATTATTATTGTTGTTATCATAATATTGTTTTTATTATAAACTAGATAAATAATTATTTTATGCACCCAGTATGGGACCTAATGGGGAGAGCCGGGGAAGGGTCATCCTTACCCCGTGTTGTTTTCGAAATTTATTTTTCTGAGATGCCAAACAATTTTTGTAACGATATTGGGAAAATAAATATAAAAATTCAAGTTGAAAATTAAAAAAAAAGTTATAAATTATGACCAGCTTTACAACAGCCAAACTTGGCAAAAAAACTGACTTACTTTGCATAAAAATTATGGATGTTGTAGTATCCGATTCTCGATCTTCAAAGCGAATTATTATTCTATGGTCAAGTGTTTTACTCCAACTGATATTTTTGCCCCCCCCCCGACGAAGCAGTCTAGATGCGCCACCGAATACGCCATAAATAAAAGACTCAATGAAATTAAAAAAAAAATAACTTGTAACATTTCAGAGACCTGTTCTTTATGCATGAAATCCGTACTTATAACAATAATAATCCAAGATTGAAAATATACACCTAATAAGTTTATATTAAGAACTTCACGTCGTAAGGATAACTTATTGACGTAATTTTAGATCTTGTCAGATAGGCGACTAACAGATTTTTTTTTTTAATTTAAAATTCATAATTTTTACTCTGAAGTGACTAACTGGTTTTTTGTGACTTTTTTGTGACTTTTTTTAAGTCACGCATGTCTGGTGACCCTGACGCTTTGTTTTAATTCAAAGCTGTTCAGAGATAAGCAGTATGAAGTGGTTGTAAGTTGTAGCACGGCAAATTTAATAAACTCATTATTGTGATAGTCATATTGTCCAGTCATTGAAATAAGATTGTGATAGTCATTTTTTCCAGCCATTGACATAAGATTTTTTTTGCTCAGCACGAATAAATAGAGACTAATTAAAGAACTAAGGAAAGCAATGGTCTTTCTTCTTTTTTTACAAATAAAGTTTGTGCCAGATTTAAACGTTCCTTGACTTGATGGTTTCAAGAAAAGAAAAACCACGCAAGTCTAAAATAACTCTATATCATGTCCAACGTCGGCCAAGAAAAGGCAGCCAAAATATATAACCTGCCCTGATTTAACACACCTTGCTGGCAACAAAGTCTCGCAAGGTGTGTTAATATTTCATTAGGCTTGTCAATTGAGATGTATTTTTTATATATTATCGTTCTCTTTAAATATCATCTCTGCTTTTCATAAGCTGATCAAAAAATTGGACTTGTATAGAATAGGCAAGTCTCCCCAGTTTAAGTACAATCCCATCAGAGCCACAAGAGGATTTAAATATTCAAAAATCTGAATTTCAAATTTTTTGTTGTTTTCTCCGCTATCCTGGTTACAGCTGGAAGGACTGTTGAAATCCTGTTTCATTGCATTGACGGCTAAGTGTAATAAAATTATTGAACTGAAAAACTAATTTAACTTAACAAAATATTTTTACAATCAGGGTTTTTATGGGCGTATCTTCGGGGGGGGGGGTTGTCCTAGAAAATAAATATCAACTTCAAATAATAATATAGAAAAAGCACACCATAATTTGAAAACATATTGAGTAACCACGCAATAAATTAATACTTAAAATAGGTACTTTGATTT
This sequence comes from Erpobdella octoculata, assembly GCA_963978895.1. Lineage (NCBI taxonomy): Eukaryota > Metazoa > Annelida > Clitellata > Hirudinida > Erpobdellidae > Erpobdella > Erpobdella octoculata. Next base: position 4,398,235 of record OZ022239.1, read on the forward strand.
TGGAACGTAGATCCAGTGAGCAAAATAAAAATATTTGCACATTCTACCAAATAAAATTATTTTAATAATGCTCTAGACTGCAGATTTCATAAACAATTATTATTTCTTTTTGATCAGCGTTCTAAATTTTTCGATTTCATCGTCAACCATGCGCACTCCGCACTCCTAATTTTATCCCAACTATTTTGCCTCTAATAAATATGGCAAATTGATTAAGGTTATGTTATTTGCAAGTACATTTGAAACCTTTCAATCCACGCCAGTTCTACAATGCAAAAAGTCATAATTTTTTTAACAATTTTCTCATTCTCAGAATCTGAACTTGCGGATTTGGAATCTGTTACATTTATCATAAAGTTATGGCTTAATGAGAAAGTTACACAGTTGACGAAAGCCCATTGACCAACATATTGGAAGCTAAGATGAACAATATGGGGTGCTGTGAGATACATACGCTCTATGAAACTCTTCTTGTAGTTCCAGTAACAAGTGATTTCAATAGATAGATCATTCAGTACAATGACCAGGATATTCGGCAAAGATATTCGGATAGGGTTCTAGGACTATAGCACATAGGCTTTCCGCACATAGGACTGTGACTCATAGGACGATCGCACAGGACGATCCCTCATAAGATAACCCTAACCCATGCCCTAGCCCTAACCTTAACCTTAACCCCAGCCCTATCCCTAACCCTAACCTTAACCTTAACCCTAACCCTAACCCTAATCCCCAACCCTAACCCTAATTTTATGAGCAACAAAACTATGAGCAAAAATCTATGTGGGATAGTTCTGTGTTTGAAAGTCCTATGTGCGATCGTCCGGATACCAAAGATAGAAACTAGAAACTTTAACTCGTTGTATGATCAATGATCATAAAGTATTGAAGACTCAGAAGTTCCAAAGGAGAAAATCTTCGAAAAACCTTGGCAAGCAAGATTATCTTGAAGTTTCAGTTTTAAACATTTTTTGTTATAGCTTGTGTGGTTGATATTTAATATGTTTGTATTTCGTTGTTAGTTAAAATCGTTTCATCAAACTGATTTCAATTATTTGATTTCAAATTTGTGTTTGGTACCCAAACTGGCCTCCCCCTAACTCCTCCTGAAATGGCCAGCACCTCCTGAATCACATTATCTGAAGGAAATCCTGGCCAGTGAAGCTGAATGTCACTGCCTAATCGTTCATTCAAAAATGATTAAAAATGAATTGTATTTGCAGGACAGGATTATCATGTATAAATTATAAACAAAGAAGTCTTACACAACACTGACCGAACGTCTTTAAGTGGGCCTGCGCCATGCGACAACTAAACTACAAAGCATCATTGAAGCGACTTTGATATGAAATGAAAGATACAATCAGACTTTTTTTAAGATGGGGAAAATAAAAATAAATGTATAAAACCTATTTTTATTGATAGAAATAGTCAGTTATAAATAACATAGAATTGAAAAGTGTTATTGTAATAATTTGCGATTGCCCCGAAATTTCTACTTCTACCACGGGTTTTTTTCTGACTATCGGTCATTAAATTCCGAAATCGTGGAAAACAATTCTTCCACTTCCACTAAACGTGCTCTTACAAACTGCTCATATTAGATGTGAACCGCGCATTTTCGCATGACTTCATTCGCTAAGAACTTGTAGTTAAAAGATTCAGCTGACATCTTTACCTGACAGTATTAGACATTTCAATCACCATCTAAAACTGTCGAGTAAGACGGCACCAAGAATCTTTTCGAAAAGAACTGTCGTTAAAGAAGCAGCAGCTGAAGCTGTTGGCGGACAGCTGAAGCTGTTGGCGGACAGCTGAAGCTGTTGGCGGACAGCTGAAGCTGTTGGCGGACAGCTGAAGCTGTTGGCGGACAGCTGAAGCTGTTGGCGGACAGCTGAAGCTGTTGGCGGACAGCTGAAGCTGTTGGCGGACAGCTGAAGCTGTTAGCGAACAGTTGAAGTTGTTAGCGGACTGAGTTTAAGACGACCGCGTGTTGATAATTATTTTATTAGAAGTTGAGAAAAAACATTTTTTTAATAACTCGCCGACAAACTGACTTTTCTTCCGGCAATGAGACACACCTGCATGAACTTACCTGTGATTGATTATCTCCAGGTGGGAGACGCTCGAGAGGGCGCGTGACGCCCCGCGAATTTGCAACAAAAAATTCGATCGGGCCGATGAAGTCGAACGATTTTCATTGATTCCATCCGACGGAGAGGAAGTTGAAAAATCACGTGCCCCATGCAAGCCCGAAGAGAATAAATAATTTAATAATTGTTATGATGATGATTGATGATGATGATGGTATTGATAATGATGGTGATGATAATGATGGTGATGATAATGATGGTGATGATGGTGATGATGATGATGGTGATGGTGGTGGTCGTGATGGTGATGATGATGATGATGTTGATGATGGTGGTAGTGGTGATGATGAGAAAAAAATAATAATGATTAATATTAGCAATAAGAAATACAAATAAATAGTAATAAAATATTAATATTAATATTAATAACAATAATAATAATAATAATAATAATAATAATATTATCATTATTATTATTATAACACGTGTGTTGATCGTAAAACAGCTTCTTGAATTGTTCCAGTCTGTTGATCATGTAGAAAAAACCAGCCATCCAGTTGTAAGGCAATCAACATTTTCCAGAGTTCTCTTCTCCTGGGAACAAACCACAGAAGATATTTGAAACAATAATTTAAATATTCATTTAAACAATCATTTGATTATTTGAAACAATAATTTAAATATTCATTTAAACAATCATTTGATTATTTGAAACAATAATTTAAATATTCATTTAAACAATCATTTGATTATTTGAAACAATAATTTCAATATCCATTTAAACAATCGTTTGATTATTTTGAAAATTTTCATTTCGATGATTGTTTTTGAATATTCATTTAAAGAAAATTAATTTTATAAAATTTCCAGTTATAAAAACGCTTGAAAAATGAACAAAAACAACAAAGTGTGGATTCGGGCGAATATATAATATAATATCCCACATCTGTGTAAGACGTTTTTGCGTGACGAATTGCTTTCTATAGCAAATTAATTTATATATAATAAATAATTATATAATTAATTTTTGCTATATATTTTTATTTAATTAAATAAATTAAAAATATTTATCTTACTTAAATTAATTCAAAATATAAAAAATTAATAATATTTTAATCTATCCTTTTTCATTTTTTTCTTTTGTAGTGCATACAAACGATAAAACAATTTTTTCATTGTAATGTTATAAATAAATGTTCATCGTAATGTTAAAACATCCGTCCTTGGGACGGCCAAAGCCACTAGTATATAGGTCGAGGTAGATAGATCGGTAGTTAGGAAGGTATGATGATGAAGATGATGTTGATGATGATGTGGGTAGGTAGGTAGATATGTGGGTAGTTAGGTATGTGGGTAGGCAAAGCAGGAAGGTATGTGGGTAGGTAGTTAGGTATGTGGGTAGGTAGGTAGGTATGTGGGTAGGTAGGTATGTGGGTAGGCAGATAGGTATGTGGGTAGGCAGATAGGTATGTGGGTAGGCAGATAGGTAGTCAGGTAGTCAGGTAAAAATGTAGATAAGTAGGTAAGTAGCTGAGTGGGTACAGTGGGTAGATAGGTAAGTAGGTAGTTAAATAGTTGAGTGGGTAGGTGTGTATGTACTATGTAGGTATGTAAGAAGGTAGGAGGTAGGTAGGTAAGTAGGCAGGTAAGTAAGTAGGTAGATAGATAGGTAGGTAAGTAGGAGGTAGGTGGGCAGGTATGGTTCTGTTACAAATTAAAATAAGGAAGCCCTAGAAAACATTTCACGATTTTGTGTAAGACCACCCACGCTGATTGAAATCTTTTCCTTTTTTGATTACAAGTTTTATTTTCAATGTGATGTTGCGGCAATGTGAAGAACTTCAACGGATCATTATAATGTTAATTTCGTGTGATTGTTTCTTTGCGTGCCTGTGCGTGAGTCCCCCTGTCTTTTTTTTGTCAAGGGGAAAGTTTTAATGAAAATTTAAAACATTTATAAATGAAACACTTAAATATAATTAATAATTAAAAATCGCGACGAGAACTTTTAAAATTTTTTTTATGGCTTTCGTCATCAAAATGTGGGAGCCGATCAAATCTAAAGTGCTTTCTCCTTCAGAAAATAAACGCATCGACAAATTTCCTTGCTTTTCTTTTATTAAATCATTTTTTATGCCAAAACAAAAAAAATACTTCAACGATAAATCGAATTCATTGAAGCATTGAATTGCCAAAACATAAAATTTTTTATTTTCCTGGTCAATTGTTTCTCTTTTATAAAATTTGCGATGTGCTTTCAGAAAAGAACAATTTTTCCCGCGAATTTCTCACTAACTACTCACCCTCAGGATAATTCAAAAAATTTTCTGGCTATTGATAGCGTAGTTGACCCACACTGGTAGTCTTTTAATAAACCAAACACTCCATGCAGTTCTGCTGGCCAATTTTGTGACTGTTCTCGACCTTTGTCCGACATGGGACGACCATGGAATTCTAGATGTAGCATGTTATATCATGTTATATCTAGATATCCATGGGACGACCAACGTTGAAGAAAGCGAGGGGGTCAGGGTACCCGTCGAGACTCGCTGATTTGAACCTGGGAACGCATCAAACGAGGAAGACAAGATCCCACAAAATTTCTGTTCTTTTCCTACAAACTTCAGTCTGCTTCTAAGAAACATCTATGTACATTATTGTCCGTAGACAGCTTCCTCGTTACTAGATCGATAGCATTCTGACTGTACCTACAATGCGCAGTAATGCAATTTGAAGGTTTGCATGAGCAATTATGCATAAAAGTAAATTCTAATTTAAATTTTTTTGAAGTAAAAATATTTTTATCCTCCGGTAGTTACTGTTTTTTTCTGTCTTTAAATTAAAAAAGTGATTTTAAATTCAATTGAAAGGTTAACATTG